>WHVA01000062.1:0-324164 GCA_015179125.1 Gautieria morchelliformis | reverse complement strand
ATCCTTAGGAGAGACTTAGGATATATCTATATTATTGAGGAGATATATAGCATCCAAAATGTGACATAGAAAAAATACCAAATTATTTTTCTGATGTCCTAGAATGATTTCCTGCAATTTCGGTTTTTGGACCGATGGAATTTGGCGGTCACGTGATAGGTCACATGACCTATTTGTCAGCCTTTCGAACCTTTGGACGACGCACGAAAAAAGCTTCAAACCACTCTGGGGCCCTTGCTACACATTTCTACTGCTTAAATCAGGGTTTAGGTAGGTACAACCTTACACTAGGTGAGTTCCACTGCAGGCCGCTTGCTTAGTCGTCACTTTGACCGCCCGGCAGGTTGTGCTTGACCCCATTCACACATTCAGGCCTCAGGGATTGTGGCTGTCTAGATGATGTCCCCTTTGTACAGATTCAGAGGTGTGTGAGAATTGTTTCCTATCAGCAGATTCTAACTCCTCAACAGGGATGCTAATAGGTTGGCCCGATTTATAGATGCCTACAAAAAAGGGTTGAATGGGGCACAAGCTGTCTGGGAAAACCGTAAATACCATGCCCATCGTACTTTACCTCCAAACATTATGTCTGAGTTGGACAAGGAATTCATGTAATATAATTCAATGTCACTAATTATATTATAGAACATGTCATTGCACCAAGGTGCCTTCTGAAAGGGGAAAAAAAAAAAAAAAATCCCCAAGGCGAGGATTTGGCGCATCATGTGACCTAAGCGCCCGCTTACATAAAGGTGCCAGTTTAAGATGACTTCTATCTTACCCCGATGACTTGATGTATGCCCTGCAGCAGAATATCTAGTTCTCGGGCGGACAGTGATATGGTATAGCGATGTCATCACCTACTCTGAGTACATCTGCACGCTCTGTAAACAAGGCAGGTGCTGATACCTTACTTGTTTTGAAATTGTCCACCATTCGTCTCCGTACATCTGGACAGCTGGCTGCGATGTGTCAAAGGGGCAGTGTGATGGGGGTATCCAACACTGCATTAAATATGTCTTCTGGTGAGCAAGAATCTTCTATCTTGGACTGGAACTTGTATTGAGACGTAGATTCTGCGGCCTTGTAACCTCCTGCTCCTTGCATGGCCGGCACCACCAACACAGGATGCTCATCTCTACCCTCTCCTCCTCTTCCCCATTCCTCTACTCCTCCACTTCCACCACAAAACCCTCCACCCCGTTCTTTACCAGTGAGTCCACCTCTGTACAACAAACATTGTCTGCTGAGTGGACCTCCTGAATACATGCACCTGGGATTTCGTCGATTTTATAGTTCCATGTCAACAACGTGCTTGATTCCGTTCTCATGCATTAGAATGTGTGAGTTGTCAGGCCATCTATACCAGTCTCCCCTCTGAATAATCTTCCTTCTCTGATGTACTGGGCTGCCACCTCACATCTCCTCGTCATGCACCCAAGCCACTTACAAAAGGCACAAGGCCAAGGGCCGTTGGACTGTAAGTTGTATGATGGTCTTGTTGGCCAGAGAGGTGCGTTCGGTGCTGTATTCCCTGCCTGAAACGATGTCGGCACTGCAAGACGGTCCGCCACTGTCAGGTAGTAAAGGACGAGCTTCGCGTAATTGACCGCATAGCTGGTGTTGTGTACTTTCAATGAGGTAAGTTTCTTGATCAGGTCATCCAGCGACTCTGCTGACTCCTTGCCCTTCTTCTTCGCTTCCGCTCCCCCTTTTCCGAGCCGCACTTTCTTGACCCTCTGCTCGTCCTCCTCCTCCATTTCCACCCCTTTCTCCTCCTCTCTCTCTTCATCCTCCATATCGTCTTCCAGGACCGGTGTGTCAAGATTGGTTTTTAGGTGTTACAACCCGTTTGCAGTACCTAAGGTGCGCGTCGGATTTGCTTCCGTTTTAGCGCGCAACCTCAAACAATGATATCTTGCTTGATATCACTCCAATCCACTTGAAATTTCATATCTGAAGCTATGTGGACCATAGCTGGGGCATAGAACTAAAAATCCAAATAAAATAAGCATTTTTTATTTTGCATTTTGGGTGCTGAGGGGGAACAATGTCAAGCTTAGCTTACTGTATGTAGTTCAATGCAGGTTTTAATTTTGTTTGCTACTTTGTACTAATGGTGAGAAGCCACTACAGGAGAATCTCCAGAAGAGGGTGTCATAGGATTGGAGAGGAAGGGCTTAGCTTCTTCTGACATTGGATCAATGAGATCTGGCGGTAGGCATTCACCCAACCAAACATTAGCCGTTGAAGCAGAGGATCCGAGGAAAGCACAGCCTGCAGGTCTGGACATAAACCTCCTGAGTTTAATCAGAGAGTTTGGGGCCCAACCTTTTAGATTGAGGTTCCGCAGATATGCTAGCACGTGTTGGGTCTTTCTGTAATCTTCTTCTTTCTCGGCGAGTCGTAGGCTTAGACTCTCCAGAGTAGATGAAGGGTTGCTTTTAGAATCATAGGATCCCCCCAGAGTAGACACATCCTCTGATGGGCTCACTTGCTTAGCAAGTTGACAGTGAGCTTCCGGAGTCTGAGGGGTTTCGTGAAAATCCGATTGAGGTTCTTCCAATTCCGCTGCAGCTTCCGAGTTAACAGAGTTTGCATGGGCAAGGTCAGGGTCAAATTCATGTTCCGACTCATGAATGGCATCGAGGTACAAATCCTCATAGGCCATGTCAGCGTTGTCCTCCTCAATAGAGGATTGAGTAAGACGGGAACGAGCTGTAGACTTTGCATGTTTACACTCATTGTCCCAATGCTTACTACTTCCGCAATGCTTGCATGGCCTAGCTCCCTTTGATTCAGGAGTGGATCTCGTAGACACATTAGAATCATCCTTAGGATACTTAGGAGGGCTCAGCTTAGACGACCATCCCACCAAATGAGATCTAGCATCTCGGAACGTTCTGTCCGAAGAATTTCTAGAGTCAAACTGGGTTTGGATTGTAAAGCATTCTCCAAACTTCTAATGCGTCTTTCCATACTATCACCTGAGGTGAAAGGTGGATGAGACAAGGATTCCTCATGGTACTTGATGGCAGACTGGAATTCAACAGCATCTGCACACCTATGAGCATCAATGACCGTATGCCAATAGGAGGGTGCCCCGTTCATGATTTCCATAATGAGTTCTGAGTCAGTCAGCTTACTGACAAGCCTCAGCAGCTCTGCCTTTCTAACGTAATACTCACTAGGAGTCTCATTAGAATGACTAGCTTCTCGGAAAGTAGCACGAGTAGCTCTTGCTTTCTGTCTGTCTAACCATGCTCGGTTCATGTAATATGCTCCGATTACGTCTCTGATTGATTTCCAGTCTGTGGTGGCTTCTTGACAATGTGACAGAGGCAAGGAAAAGAACCAACGTTCCGCACCCTTGCGAAGTCTCAGAGGGACAATACGTCCCAGCTGTCTGAAGACTGTAGCAGAGTTTTGAGAAAGGTGGTTCACTTTCAAAATCCACTGTGCTAGTGTGTCAGGGTTGCCATCCCATTCGGGGACCACATCAGGACGTAGTTTGTTATCAAAATATGCCTCCAGCTTACTTTGGCTAGGTAAGGGATCAACACTAGGTTTACCACCTTTATTGCTATCCCCCCGGTCCAGATTAGGGCCGTTTCCTCCGCCGCCATCATCGCCGTCAGGAGGACCTGAATCACCAGGTCTGCCAGGCGGGTTACCTCTTCCTCCCGAAGGGAATGAAGGAAGTTTAGATGGGTAACGAGAAGGACTGGGAGGTGGATCCGAAGACTCTTCATCATCTGAAGGCTCATCTCCAGGAGGTGGTGCGCCTCCAGAAACTCCATAAGTCCTATCAGGGACTGCAGAAGTCTCAGGGATGCTGAAGATAGTCCTCCTCCTGTTATCAGCAGGAGTTTGGAACAACTCTTCCAAGCCATCCGACCCAGTAAGCTTGGTCGGGTTCTGATTATAAGGTGAATGAATAGTCAAAGATGGTCTAGGCCCACGGGTGTAGGCAGTTGACTGTCTTCTTCTAACCTGATCATGGTCTATGGGGAGACTATGTTCAGTGTCACCTTGAGAGGTAATAGGGACATCTTTCTGAGGAAAGACCGGCTCACAAGCTACCCGTAGAGGCCTAGACATGTGAGGGTGAGTATCATGCTCGAAAGCAGGAGTCTCCTGAACAGTCTTAACTGTTGCTTCGTTGAAGCGTTTATCTGCTGCCAACTTTCTCTTCAACGCGTTATACGCAGCAGTGTAGCGCATGTGAAATATTTCAGGGTTGGCAGACATTTCCTCAAGATCTGGTAACGACGGGGAAGCAAAGTCTTCCCTTGATGGTTTCCAGGTTCCTTTGGATTTTGCCACTGCATCCCAATAGAAGGCTAAGAAATTTTCAACATCTTCACGCAAAGCGACAAAGATTATTTCCAGAGACTTAGCTTCCCACAGGGAGTCTGAAGGCCATTCCTTAGGCAGAGAAGGAATAGGCATAGGTGGAAGGTTTAAGTCCTGCAAGACACCTTGCCGGTCTTCAGCAAGACAGGTTAAGTAATCATACATGGTTTTATACTTAAACGGTTCAACGTAATATCCTATAGCACTCTGACCAGAGATACGACCAGGATGGCCAAGTAGAACTGAGTCCAGCATAGCCATTTCATATCTGAAAGCCCCTTCTGCTGCACGAGATAGAACTCTAGGTGCGGGCACCTTAGAGCGGTCTATTGCAATCTCGGCTAAAGACAGTAAGTGGTCTCTTCTGATAGAAAGGTTACGATCAGACCTTAGCTCTCTCCTTCTACCCGCAGCCTTGAAAGACCTGAAAGGCTCAGAAGGCACTATACAGATGTCCTTAAGGGACTCCTGTAAGGGGTATGCAAATGCCCATTGAACAGGTGACTGAGATGCGTCGGATTCACGAGCAAACGAAGTCTCGAGAATGCTGGCTTCAGCCTCCTGGGAGTATCCAACAATGGATCCTCCAATGGATTGTTAGTGGGTGTGACAGAGTCACGATGATGATGAATAGTCGATGAAGACATACCCGAGTTTCTGAAAGAAGCGAGTTTGTCACAAGGACGAAACGATTCGAAATGAGGTGCGGTTAGGTTCGGTGTTGAGCAAGGGTTGAGATAAGGTAAAGGTGAAGGAGGAGAGGTAAGCGTAGAGTAAGGATAGGTTCCGTCTATTGAAAGTTTCCTAGAGGAAGCTTCTAAAGAGCGGGACACGAGGTTAAGCACGGACTGTGTTATTGCGGGTTTGGAGACCTCAGCAATGGTAGTAAATTCTACACTCGAAACGCTGCTAAGCGGTTCCCAGAACGTCCACCAGTGTTTTGGAACCCTTCAAGACTTTGGTGTTATTGCTAACACTTCAATCTATCAGAACGTGTCGTTTACAAGACTCAAAGAATATTAAACAATGCTGCAGCACAACTCCGGAAATAATTTAATATTTGTACCTTGGTTGCAATCCGCGTAAAAACTAGTCCAAGTTAATACGGATGGAAGGCAATGCGTTTCTTAGCAGCACTGAACAATAAACTAAAAGACTGTAGGTTCAAGGACACTATCGGGGTCCAAGCGTATTCCAAAATATAAAGGAATGTACTTAGCAGGCGAGTTTATAAATGGACTGCCCTGATAATCTACCAGCGCACAGCAATAAAACGAGAGGCAAAGAATAGAATCTAAAGCGGCTTTTACAAGTAACAGGAATTGACTTGTGAAAGATATTAACCAGGAAAATCAACTGATCAACTCTCTCGGGTATTGGAGTGCGAATGGCAAGACTATCAATTGACAGACTCACTCTGTAGAATTACACCCGGAGGATTAGTCTAGGTGGCTAAGCAGAAAAGTATCTACTTAACAAGGAATTAGACACTAAAGTAAGTGAATAACCCTAGCTGGGGTTAGCAGCTTAGTAAGATGCAAGTCACACGAGTCACGTGTAGGATAGAAGCAGTAGATTGCTAGATTGGATGATTCTTCTAGGGGGTCAGAATGGCCTCCTTTTATATTGTAAATTACACAGGATTACGTAAAATGGGGAGCTTCTATCTATTAGGCGAGTGATGTCATAAGTAAATATTTGCGCAGCTAAAACACACCCTCGTAACTATAGTGGTGTGTTTGTGCAAGGAAATTAAGAATAGATAGCCAATCACCTTCCCTGATTTGCACTGCCCAGCATAGCCTTACACAGCCCTGCATAGCCTTGCATAGCCCTGCACAGCCCTATGATGTCAAGGGTCCTATTTCAGGGGTTGTGGCACTAAGCTTGGAGGCTCAGCATCCAATAAGATTGCTTGATTATGCACCCTAGTTTTGGCTCTGCATATCATTGGGCAGTCTTGCACACAGCCTTACACAGCCATGGTTGCTATGAGGCAAGTCATGTGTCTGCTGGGTTTGAACTATATTTAAGTGTACAGGCTTGTGTAAGCTGCACCGGATATTCCCAATCTCACCAGCTGAGATTGAAAGAGTCAAAGTGTCGGAGTTGTGGGTGTTTGAGGACGTGCGGCTCTGAATAAGCGCGTTCGAGGATCGCTCCGGTCGGAGTTTGAAATTGAGCGCCGATGACAAAGTTATGGACTCTCATGGGTTCATAGCCTTTGTCAAACACAATAAAGCAGTTTTGAGCCAAGGAGGTCAGGACAATTGGCGAAAAAATGCAAGAAAATTCAAGGAATATTCTAAAAACAGTTCCCCATCAAAGCTGCATGTATTGGCTGATTTTAAGATGGGAAAAAGGTTTTTACAGACTTTTTAATGCTTTTTTCGAGATTTTTAAACTAGGAAGCTGGTTCCTACACAACACCCTCTGCGCAGCTTGGTACCACCCTTCCGGGTCATCGAAATCCGGAGCTCCATCCCCAAGCAGCGCGACTTGGTTCTGGAGTGTCGGATCAAGCCCTCGTCGGAATTTGATGACGATCATCTTTGTCAAGATTGGTTTTCAAGCATTAATATCGTGTATTAGTGAACACAGCGAATGCCCGAATAACTTGTGCGAATAAGTATGCCGTTCGGCGAATAGGTGAACCAATGAATGTTCACAAGGTAAGAGGGTTCGCCTAAGCGGGGCTCGCCCTATCTACAGTCGTAGCGAAATAGCCCGTGGTTCTTGACGATGTAACGTGCAAGGTCTCACGGAAGGGCTGTCTAAGTCTCGACAATCCCTTCGCTGGCGAAGGTGCTCCTTCGGAGCCCTTCGCCAACAGCACAGAAAATGGTTCGAAGGCTAAGGTAACGAAGATGAAGTATGAGAACTCACCAGTGATGCCTAAGTCCTTTGCTGGTCGAAGATAGAAATCTCCAAGAGAAGGCTTAAGACGATGATCACAGTGAGGTCAAGTTTGCACAAGATACACGACGTATGATAATTGAACTGGGGAATATACATGCGAATGTAAACTACTTATATCTAATGCTCATACGGTATCAGCGAATAGGAAAGAGGCCGTCACAAGTCAGGGTTGGATAGGGGTGCGCAGTCATGATACTAAGGAGATGGAATAAACATACAATAGAGTGAGGGAGGGGTGCGAACATGAAACGATGGAGAGTAAAACGGGGCGAAGGCACTTATGGACAAAACCATGTCTTGGGACCCGCATACATGCTACCCTGCACGGACCCTTCGTTTACTGGGTTGATCCCGCACGACCTATGGAAGGAACACCCTGCGAACACACTTTGGCCATACGAACACCCAATGGGGTTGGATTAAGAAGATGATGGGGCTAATGATGAACCATCATGCCGGGTGAATGGTATCGATCATAATTGATGGCGTGCCTGCTGGCGAAATGCGCGAGCAGCGAATAGCAGTTCGGCGGATGGGGCGAACAGCGAGTAGAGTGGACGTAGAGGAGGAGTGGTCGGTAGGTGTGGCGAACTCTGGCGAAGATGCTAGGGAGTGACGAGGGGGAACATGGAGGTAGCGTGGTAGGAGAAATAAACTGGTCATGACAGTCTTGTCGTCGTCATACTCCGCAAGGTCGATGAGCTCCTGGAAGCGATCGATGTAGTCATCGACCGGATCCTTGGCCTGGTACCAGCTGGTCCCCTCGAGCTTCGTAAGGGCTGTGAGCTGCTCGTTTTTCGGGCAGAACTGGTCGGAAAATGTTTTCTCCAAGGCGTCCCAGTCCCGGAAGTAGTTCCCCTTGCCCTTTGCTTCATGTCGGATCACCTTGTTTGCAAAACGGGCTGCGCGGTCCGACTTGAAAAAGGACAATGCCCAGTGAATCCGAGCCTGGTCGTTCAGAAAGAGGTCTCCGACAATTGCGAAGTAGATGCTGCATGTGTTGAAGAATGCCTGTCCCTTCTCCCGATCTCCGTCAAAGTCTGCCGGAGTTGCGGGTTTGACCTTTGCTAACTTCGCGGAGACCCTCTCTTCCGCTACTCCCGCTTTTCCGAAATCCGGATCATCCAGCATTTCATTTCCACCACTTTGTGGAATATCTAACTTAGCCAAAATCGCTTATAAGGCTGTTTCAATTGCGTCGGTCTTCATCCGGTTCCGCGTCAGTTCCTCCTCCATATTCTGAAGATGATCGTCCGGATCCATGTCGGAAGGAGAAATATGGGATGGCATTTCCGGGTTTGGGAGCTCGACGTAAGAAGAGGGGCTGTCGTACGCTGTATGTGCGGAAGAGGTCGCGATCTCCGAGTCGCTGTCTCCGATTCCGAACGCACCTATGGCGAATGCAACGCGCAGTACGACTGCCGGTCCTCTAGGGGAGAGACTTTTCTGCTGTAAGGGCAACCCTGGCTGGTTGTGGAGATCACACTACCACACAACTGACAAGGGGAAATCCAAAGTAGGTATAAATGAACAGAATATACAAGAGAGGGGATTCTCACCTGACAAGGGGAAATCCAAAGAGAAAAGTCTAAGGACCCCCAATGTCAGCGAGCCCGTATTATACTACGCTGCGCAGCCAGGGACAACACTTGGCACATGCCATCAACCCTGCATCTCCCTGACCACCCTGACCCTTTATCGACCCTTGATGCCACCTATTACGCGAGTCGCTTGATTTCCAACACTGTTCCAAGAGTGGAAGTCGGAAATTGGAGTGGAACTGGCGAGGCAACCAGAACTGGTGGAAGTTCTCCCAGAAGCGGAATCATTTCCGGAAGCGGAGGCGGAGATGGAATCGGAACCGGAAGCAGAGTCGGAAATGGTGTCGGAACTGGGTGTGGTGTCGGAACTGGGTGTGGTGTCGGAACTGGAAATGGAAAACAGGGTGTCCCCTGACAGGCAGTCCATTTATAAACTCGCCTGCTAAGTACATTCCTTTATATTTTGGAATACGCTTGGACCCCGATAGTGTCCTTGAACCTACAGTCTTTTAGTTTATTGTTCAGTGCTGCTAAGAAACGCATTGCCTTCCATCCGTATTAACTTGGACTAGTTCTTACGTGGATTGCAACCAAGGTACAAATATTAAATTATTTCCAGAGTTGTGCTGCAGCATTGTTTAATATTCTTTGAGTCTCATAAACGACACATTCTGATAGATTGAAGTGTTAGCAATAACACCAAAGTCTTGAAGGGTTCCAAAGCAGCCGCTACGGATCTACATTTTGTCATCATACATCTAACAAGCTTCATATATACTTCTAACATATACTCATATGGTCCATACTTGACTCTGCATTTGTGGGATGTCCTACCCATAGATCGTGTGGGATCAACCCAGCAGGCCAAGAGTCCATGCAGGGTAACATGTATGCAGGTCTCAAGGTGTGTTTTCCTACATAGGTACCTTTGTTCTCTCCTCCCCTCCATTGTTTCATGTTCACACTCCTCCCTTCCTCTATTGCATATACGTTTCATCTATTTGTATCCTGACTGTGCACCCCTATCTAACCCTAGCTTATGACGGCCTCTTTCCTATTCGCTGATATCATGAGCATTCAGTATAAGTAGTTTACATTCGCATGTATATTCTGCAGTTCAATTATCATACGTCTATCTTGTGCAAAAGCTTGACCTCACTGTGATCATCATCTTGAGCCCTCTTCTATAGACTCCTATCTTATACCAGAGGAGGACTTAAGCACCACTGGTGAGTTTTCATACTTCACCTTCATTACCTTAGCCTTCATATTATTATTGGTGCTGTTGGTGAAGGGCTCCGAAGGAGCACCTTCACTGGCTCTCCTTTGAAGTTAAGCACCTTGTGGTACCCATTAAGGGCACGTACTAAACATACTGAACCTGGATGTTGTTTGCAAGACCAAGCGGCGAGTAATTGCTTGAGTTGAGCCTGGTATGCCTCGGTCTTCGTGTCATCGAGGCCGTGTTTGTGGAGGGGGTGTTGGGTTTCATCGGGTGGTTTTGGCATGAGGAAGGGGTTAACGAGCTCTTTCTTCTTTGCCTTCAGTTTACTCGCGGTGATGGTCTGAGCCCTGACTGCTTCCCCTAAAAACTGGAAAAACTATAACATTGCAATTGATTAGTGCAAAACTGTAAAAGAAATAAAAATTACTTGCCTTGGGCATGAGAACAATCTCAATGGCGGCTTCAGAACATGTTGCGGGTCTGCTCTGTGTCGGTGTTCGAGGCCATCATGTCGGCCCGTGGTCAGCATCAGTCAGCATGGTCCACCGGCGTCAACTGCTGCTGGGCACTGGTGGCCAGCGGTGTTCACCAGCGATTGCCACCACCGTTCACCACCGGATGGCGCTAACACCTGTGAAGCGTGTATGACTCGCTACGGTGGGCATCCCTACTTTGCAGCTGTCAATATAAGCATCACGTCTCCCTTCGGGGAACTTGTAAACATTTCAAATCACTTAGCCAAACTGAGACCGGTGTGTATACGTACACAGCCGCTGACCTCCATTGCCAGTGTAATTGATCATTCCACCCTTATATAACCGTGAAGTTCAGGCGCAAGTCAATCACCACTCATCTACTTGAATTTTTCTCTCTGTGCTCGTGACAATGCTCGGGACTGCTGTGATTCTACTCTTCATCTCTGCTGCCACATGTTCGAGCAGTAAGTACAATACTCAAGTGGAGATCTTACACAGAGAACTCATGTCTGCGTTCAGCCGGTAGAAATTCCATTCCATTGTCTGCCCCTCTTCCCAATGGCACGATGGTGTTACAGGTGACCTCTGTTTACTCGCTGTAGAAGCTCGCCTGAAGTACGAGCCATCAATGAAGTGCCCACCAAAACTGTCATACTTCGACTGTCTTGGAACTCGTGGCTGCTGCTCAAACAATGAAATCCAACGTGTTGCAATTGAAGCGTTGTGCGGGAATTTTGGCGCAGATGTCTGGGTAGCACGGGTCCAATATGATCTGAACGGTAATGTCGTCGGTCACAAATTGCCAATTTGCAGAAGCATCTGACATGTAGTTGTACTAGCCCAAATAGCCTTGTGCCATTTTGATGGACACAGTGCCGACAACGTGCAACTCCTACTCACACCGAATGCCTCGGCTATCCTGGACAGTCTGAATCGACAAGATGAAGGTGTGAAACTCATTGAATTAATTTACTGCCCTCTTCGTCTGCTTAGTTCGGATCTTTTGCCGAGCTTAGGCGGGAACAGGCCATATACCTTGCGTTACAGATAATCGGTGGTCACATTGGACTTCCCATCCTCCTCCTTTTCTCTATCTTTCCCCAAAAGGCCCCACGAATCTTATATTTCTTAATTTATGCTTCACGTGGATATTTTCCAGCATAACCTTCTCCATCGGGTGAGTCCAGTCTTGGCGTATTTCGGGTCATAGCACTTCACCACGGGCTACGGCAGACTATACCGTTTGGGCCCAGCCAGCATAGGCTTTCCTCTTCCCTTCATCCACTCTGACCAGGAGTGCTTGACTCAGGCGGCACTGGTCTCCGGAGCTCAGGTGATGACAGATACTGCTATGTGCGCATTGATTGTTCAGGTAGCTGTGTTATTTTATCGACATTGCGAGTACACAATTCAGACATACATAGCTGTGGCTGGATATCAGAGCTGCCATCCATGGGCCTCTCACTCATGGACAAATTCGATGGACGAGAGCTACGGTAGATCTCATTTGTCCTCATCCGTAATGGGTTTTTATGGGACTTTTCTTATGTAACCACTACAGCTTCTGTCAGCGCCTTACTTGTCTCTCTTGGCGTTCTCGTTGTCGGCTCTCGGTATTCGAGTAAACATCTTATTTCTTATATGGCAATGTCTTCTCTAACTATAAGTCGTTTGACTTTCAGGCTGGGAGCCAGCAGGTGCAGTCGAGTTTGAGTTTTTATTGTTTTTTTATATCTGGATGTCATTTTGTGAGCACTTTCTATCATGTGCACTATGCAAGGACAGTTGACCACCTCCCAGTTTTTACGGGCAGTACGTGGTATTGATCGCCATCTTGGTTGCTACTCTCACCTTTGATGGTAAGTAGATTCTCGCTGTAAAACTTCGCTGATCATTCTCAAAGTCTGCATCATCCGCATTCTGTACCGTCATTGGCGGTTTTTCCGACGGACTGAAGGAAACGGACTTCAAGTCTCACTCTCTGTCGTCTTTCGGGTCATCATTTTTTGCGTATATCGTGTTGTGGTCGCTGTGTATGTTCACTTTCCCATATACTGGTGCTTCTTGCGTCCTGAATCTGATCATCTGCATGGATATCTTCTCGGATACATTCGGACTTATCACCGTGAAAGAGCATACGTGGCAACTGTGCTTAACGCTTTGGGAATCCGTGTCCTTAGTGACCCCAATTCATATTTCACCCCTGTGTGGGTCGACATGCTGCAAGCCGGAAGTGCGTTTTAGCCGTCATCGTGCTATGGTGACCGTACCAGCACTCATGAGCTTCAACTGCCATAGCCCCTCTCGTTGCTTTTCTTATCTTTGGCACGAGCAAGGTGAGTCCTATATTCTTGTTGTAGCAACTCCGTCGCTGGAACTGTTCTGTCAGGAATTCCTTGACGCCTTGATGTTTTTGGAGAAGGTTCAACCCCATTCTCGATACTGATGTTCCGGCGCAGAAGGCCTCCAGGGACACAAAAAGCATCCAATGCGCATGGAGAGGTCTTCGATGCCGAGAGTGTGGTCGCCGGCGATAGCGTATTGGATATTAGGCAAGAAACGAAGGGTACAGGCGAGGGCTTGGCCCTGTAGTTTTTCTTTTTGGTTTGCTTTCACGGCGTTATTTATTGTTAGGATTATCCATTGGTTCATCCCTGTTTAGTCTCTCACAACGTGTTCTATGTATTCTTCCTTGTACGTCTCTATCGCCCCACTTACATGGATGTCGTTTTGAACTTGTGAGTTGCAATTTCACGGTTTCATGACCCATGCCATTTGGGGTAAGCATGTTGGCAACCTAAAGGAAGCAGTGAGCTCTAGCTACGTTTATAAAAAGATAGACGAGTCAAAAGAGGATTGGGGGCGGATACGCTACAGAATAACAGGATTGAAAATCGGAACTTAACTGCAGGAGCATCCCACCTGCCATCGCAATGAGCCAGATGGCAGTCTGAACATCCACGACATGGATGTGTGGATGTGGATGAGAAAGCTTGCACCAAAGAACACCAAGCCTCCCTCCCCCCTCCAATCGTGAGTGCACAACCTGTTCTGTGTCACTAACCAATGGCGGGATCTCATACCAACCAATGAGATCCGATATGCCATCGGTGACACCCTGAGGGCATCAGTCACCAGCATATTCCTGTCATGACTTGTTTATTTCTTGTGTCCAGTAACTCCATTCTCCCTTTCGTCACCCCACTTCTATGTTCGCTCTGTTCGCTGTTCGCCGAATTCGCCAAACGGTTATTCGCTACTCGCATCATTCACCAGTAGGCACGCCATCAAACACAATCAACATCCTTTATCCGGCTTGATGGTTCATCACTGGTCCCATCATCTTCCCAACCCAACCCCCTTTGGGTGTTCCTATGGTTGGACTGCATTGGCGGGATGTCCTACCCATATATCATGTGGGATCAACCCAGCAGACGAAGAGTCTGTGCAGGGTAACATGTATGCAGGTCTCAAGGCGTGTTTTCGTACATAGGAACCTTCGTCTTCTTTCCTTCCCATCGTTTCATGTTCGCACTCCTCTTTCATTCTATTGTATATGTGTTTCATCTATTTGTATCATGACTGCGCACCCCTATCCATCCCTGACTCAAGACGGCCTCTTTCCTATTTGCTGATATCATATGAGCATTCAATATAAGTAGTTTACATTCGCATGTATATTCCTCAGTTCAATTATCATACGTCTATCTTGTGCAAAACCTGACCTCACTGTGACCATCGTCTTGAGCCCTCTCCTATAGATTCTTATCTTCGACCAGAGGAGGACTTAAGCACCACTGGTGAGTTTTTGTACTTCACCTTCATTACCTTAGCTTTCGTACTATTATCTGCGCTGTCGGTGAAGGGCTCCAAAGGAGCACCTTCACTGGCGAAAGGATTGCTGCTACTTAAAACAACCTTTCAATGACACCTTGCAGGTTACATCGTCAAGTGTTACGGGCTACTTCGCTATGACTGTAGATAGGGCGAGCTCTGTTCGGGCAGCCCTGTTACCTTCTGAACACTTATTGGTTCATCCTATTCACCGAATGGCATATGCCTTTGGACAAGCTATTCAGGCATTCCCTGTGTTCACAAATACACGATATTAACGCCTAAAATCCAATCTTGACAATTCCCCATCCAAGGCTGATTAGCCTGGGACTTCCCTCTAGAGGAGGTCGCCCGCTGGCTAGTGTTTTGGAACCCTTCAAGACTTTGGTGTCAGAGCTAACACTTTGGTCTATCAGAACGTGTCGTATATGAAACTGCAAGAATATTAAACACTACTGGCATAATGAATAACAAACTATCAGTCTGTAGGTTCGAGGACGACTATTGGGGTCCAAGTATTCCAAAAAGATAGGAATAGCTTCACAGGAGAGTTTGTAAGTGGACTCACCTGATTAACGTCAATGCACTGCAATAAACGAGCGACTAGGGTTTAAGAAGTGACTTGTGAAAGTCACTGATCAGTTCGTCTCAGGTATTGGAGAGCTAATTGACAAGGAAATGATTGTCAGACTCACTCTGCAGAATTTCACCTAGAGTGTTAGTCTGGGTGGCTAAGTAGAAATGCAACTACTTAACTGAGAATTAATACACTAAGTAAGTGTAATAACCCTAGCTGGGGTTAGCAGCTTAGTAAGCTGTGCAAGCTTGGCAAGTCACACGAGGTATGTGGATAGTAGATGATGATGTATTGGCTGATGAAAGGTGGGCAGTAAGGCCTCCTCCTTTTATATTGTATCTACTAGCTATTCATAGACTAGAATGAGTCATGAAGAAATAGGGTAGTGAGTCATGAAGAAATAAGGTAGTGAGTCATTGAGAAAAAGGGTAGTGAGTCAGAGCATGTGTTGGCCAATCGCAGTTCGCGATTAGGGAGTGAGTCATGCACTGAGTCACACAGAAATGGGGTAGTGAGTCAGAGCATGTGTTTGCCAATCGCAGTTCACGATTAGGGAGTGAGTCATGCACTGAGTCACGCAGAAATGGGGTAGTGAGTCAGAGTGAAAAAGGGTAATGAGTCAGAACTCCTGTCGACCAATTGCAGCCCACGATCAGGGAGTGAGTCATGCACTGAGTCATGTAGAAATGGGGTAGTGAGTCAGGCATGAGTCACGTCTAAGACCCTTATTCTTAAAGAGGATTAGCTCAACACAGCCTTTCATTGGATAAAAGGCCTCTCAGCCAATGATATGCCAGAGTCTGAGCATGAGTCATGGGCTGAGTCAGGCACTGAGTCATGCAGGAGTCATGGGACAGCACAGCCTAGCATAGCCTTGTTGCTATGGTAGCATTGGCTGTGCTGAGTTTGTATTGCACAAACAGTTTTGTGGAGGCTTGGGAATAAATTGCTGTTTCCAGAGTACTCAGTCTGAACCAGTAGGTTGGCCAGAGTTTGTGGGTGCGTAAGTGTCCACAGGCTCGAGTTCGGACTCGCGCGCGTTGGAGTTTGAATAAGCAGAGTTGTGGATACATGTGGATTCATAACTCTGCTGCAACAGAATAGAAGTGTTTTGAGCCAAATACTTCATTAAAATGGCGAAAAAATGGTAGGAACTTAGAGGAAGTTTAAATAGTTCATCCCCAATGATAGCAATACCTGTATGCTATATTTTAAGGTCACTATATCGAAAATACATGGAAAATATCCTATTTGCCCAGCAAAGCAAGATCCCATACACTGATTGTCTGCCATATCTTTGTCCCAGTCATAGTACTGGGATGGTTCAGGCTCCCAGTCATCCGTGGGAGCCTCTGCATCTCCTTGAGCGCATGGATTATCCGCATGCCTATGAAATTCAAATGCAAAAGACCGGGTTCAACAAGTATGATGGCGATGCCGTCGTAACTCTTGTTGCAGGATCCTTGTCTTTGCCATGTCTTGCGGCTGCTGTCCGTATGCTGGATTTGAGCTGCAGACATTCAGCTTTTCTGTGCCCTGGCTGGCCGCACTCAAAGCAAGTGATGCTGCTTTGGGCGTTTGCGGGTCGATCTGGTGGTTGACCCAATGGCTTTGGAGGGAAGCTTGGCTTTGTCGAGCTCCTGGATGCCTGAGGCTGTTTAGTCTCAGTTGGCTGTCTGGCTGGGGCTGGGTGGGGCAGCTGTGCATGTTGGAACATCCTGCTCCTTTGGAATGGGGCAGGCCTGCTCATGCCTGTCTGAGACACTGGCTTGCTCAAGGCAAGCCGTGATGCGCTGGCCGTCATGGCCATGCTCTCTGCCAGATGCATCCCCATGTCATAGCAGGATGCTTCCTCTATCATGTGGGCTGCTTCGAAGAGCTGCTCGATTCAGCTGCTTTCTGCATTGTAGCCCTTGTTGAGGACTTCATTGCAGCGTTTCATGCAATGCTGACATGAACCATCTCCGGAACGTGTAATCGTCGGGTGGCTGTATCATATGAGCTGCGTATTTTGTTAGATCGTTCAGCATCTCATGAACAGTCTTTGTGCTCTGCATGACCATGTTGAACCTGTTCAATGCATGGTGATATGTCAGGGTGTGCAGGAACCGCTTCTGAAGGCCCTGCATTACCGTCTCCAAGGTCCACTCACAAACCTGATGGTCGAAACGTTCCATGTTTTGATGGTTTTCAATGGTAAACAGCTGTCGATGCAGCGATCTTTTTCAAGATCGTGCGGATTTCCACAAATCAGTTGTTCGCTTGGCGAACAACTGCAGGATGTTCAAAAAGGTGTAAGAGATTTGAGTTTAGGGCATTGTATCACAAGGGCAAACAGAACTCGACCAAGATGTGGTTATTCCATGTGCTATGTAGTGACAGTGTAAGGTAAGATGATCTGGGGAACTGCTGGGTGGTTTCCAAGCAAGAAATATACAGTGGATCCACAGGGATCCACTGACATTAGCTAATCTATCCAGCAGTGCACATTGCATTAAGGGCAATGCAGGTAAATAAGGTACTTACACTACTCCATCCAACCCACACCACATACATACACCCCCACTGTCTAATCATACTGCATATATGCACCCACACTGCCTATCCAAGTCTTCCTCACACACACACACACATCTTCTTTCTGATATCCAAACCATACACACTCCTTTCTGTTTGATAGACAAGATATGTACTCACTGGAGAAGCTGGCACATTGATTCCCCATAGGCAGATGCTTGCAACTTTTTATTACATGTAGCTTCACCCATTTTATTCTCAGATTATAGAAAAGAAGACCCTGAAAGTATATGCAATTTTATTGTTGGGATATAAATAATTCTACTTTTGTCCCTCCTGAGCAGCCGCTCCACTGACAAGAACACCTCTTTTGATTTTTACCTGTCTTCTTATTTTTTCTACCAACTTTTAATATACACTATATTATTATAAATATTCATATTAATACTCCTTCTCATATATATTACAAATATCTATCCAACTACTATTACTTCATATTGTAGTCTAATACTCTCTCATTATAACTATTCATACTAATTGTTAAGAATGTAAGTTGTACTTAAGACTCAACCCGAGGGCTGAGCCAAGGTTCGGGAACAGAGGGCTTGGCTTCAACTTCGTAGGTTGCACCTACTACAGTGTTCCGCCCTAATTTCAGGAAATGTATTCAGGAATGGATTCGGCTTCAAGCCGAAGTTCAGAAATGAGATCAGACAGAAGAGGAAGATACAAGGATCTAAGTCGATATCATAACTGAGGATTTAGCGTACATGACAGGGGGTTTATATACTAATTGAAAAGGACGGAAGGAGGGCATCGATGCCCATATCAAGCAGGAAGAAGGGTAGAATGGACAATCATCAGAAATGGAACAGGATTATCTAGGAAAGGAAGTCAGGGTGAATGATGAACCGATGGGAACCCAAGTTAAGCCAAGAAGGGTACCCAAGTGAGACCCGAGGCCGAGGCCTCAGGTCCGGACTTGGGAACAGGTCTTAACACTAATACTCCTACTCATATCTGTTAGAAGTATCTGTCCAAGTATCTATTACTCTATCTTGTAGTCTAATACTCTCTCATATGGAGGATAATCATAATGGTTATGTAATACAGCATATATGAGTATATAATATATACTATAAGAGTATTAATAACAACATATAGGAATATATAGTAGTATTTATAAGGAGAATAATAGATGTTATTAGATGATTCTGTATATATTTAAACATCTCCAAGATATATATACATATGAGAGAGTATTAGACTACAAGATAGAGTAACAGATACTTGGAGAGATACTTATAACAGATATGAGTAGGAGTATTAGTATGACTAGTTATAATGAGAGAGTATTAGACTACCATATGGAGTAATAGTAGTTGTCTAGATATTTGTAATATATATGAATAGTTATAATGATATAGTGTATATTAAAAGTGGGTAGAAAAAATAAGAAGAGGCATAAAAATAAGAATGGGTGTTCTCGTCGGCGAAGCTGCCGCTCAGGAGGGACAAAAGAAAATTTATTTATATCCCAACAATAAGATTGGCATGTACTTTCGTCCTCTTCTTTTCTATAATCTGAGAATAAAATGGGTGAAGCTACAGGTAATAAAAAGTTGTGAGCATCCGCCTATGTCTATATATCTCCAAGATGTTTAAATATATACAAAATCTTCTAATAACATCTATTATTCTCCTTATAAATACTACTATATATTTCTATATGTTCTTATTGATACTCTTGTAATATATATTATATACTCATATATGCTGTATCACATGACCTTTTTGATTATCCTCCCAGGGGAGAGTTGGGGTGGCAACCAAGTATTCACTTTCATGAAATAGAGGGCCAGCCTCAGCAACCTGGGCATTTCACCCAGATTCAGTACCATTCCTATTGTCTCTTCTAGAGAACAGGAGAACCTACCACACTCCTGCTTGCTAGCAAATTATTCCAGCAGTACATTGTAGACTCTGGGCTGCTGCAGAGCAAGCAGGCTGACGTGGAGCAGGGAAAATCAACACACTCTCCATGCTGAGGTGTATAACCACAGATGGTGGATGCGTTTAATTGCAATGACAATGACAGAGATGCAAACAACTTGGGCACCAAATCCATTCTGCCTGCAACATTTCAAGGAGGGACACAGGACATGCAGGAAAACCTGCAGGACTCTCTGGCCATTTCAAGGAAGTATGGTGTGGCTGATCTGTTTATTACCATGACTGCCAATCCCAACTGGCAGGAGATATTTGTAAGGAAGTGTGATCTTAAGACCTTGTGTCACAAAGGCAGACAGAACTTGACCAAGATGTGGTATTCTGGATGCTACATAGTGACAGTTGTAAGGTAAGAATAAGATGGGTAACTGCCAGATGGTTTCCACACACTAACTATACGTGGGTCCATAGGGGCCCACTGGCATTAGCTAAGATACAATGTACATAGGTTATTTACACCCTCCCCCTCTATGAACTGTAACAGATTAAGAGATATCAGGTGAGTGTTTTATTAAGAATAGGATTCAGACTTCAGTTTGAAGTCGAATCGAGCTAGAGGTCAAGAATGGAGGAATTGAGTGTGTGCAAATATATGCACGCTCAAATAATAATTATGCAGTATATGCACCTCAACCACCAGGAAACTTCAAAGTAAGTGAGTTCAGATTGACTGGGGTTTTTGGAATGTATAAGGTGAGCTATTTAACTGGCTATGGAGCATACTGCAATGTGTGAAGTGGAAAGGTGACATATGTGTGCATACAAGCAGTTGGACTCAGGGAACCAGTGTTCTGGATGTAGCGGTGAATTCATATCTTATCTGTTGAATGGGAAAGGATGTGTGTAATCATAGACATCAGAAATAAGGGGTCTGTGTTTGGAAGAAAGTAAGAGAAAGAGAGAAAAGAAGAAATGTACATGACAGGCTAGCTGTCATGTCGTTCCATGGATCAGGGTATCTTGGCTCGGGCTTTTGTCTCAGGTCAGTGGTAAGCCCGTGGGATGTTGGGTCAGCTACATGTCCGTGGATCAATAGAGTAGTGTAAAATGGATTGTGATAATGTGTGTGAGCTCAGGGATGTATGTGTGTGGGTTAGGGGAGGTTTGAGTGAGGTGTATGTGGCATAGAGGTGCATATATGCGGTGTGTGCGACATCTCAGTTAGTACAGAGGTGGGTTTATGACATATGAAGAGGGACCAACTGGAACAGAGTCATGGTCTTGCTTGAGGAGGGTGTGCAAACCACCAATATTGTATATAAGGATATATTACTTGGAGCTCCTTGAATTGTGATATTCACTTCCCTGATACAATTTACATAATATACTTTTCCTTGATGCAAGTCTTTATTTTCTCAATGCCTGTGACCTTACTGGTGCATTTGACCTTACCGATGCGTTGACCTAAACCCCCATGCGAAGCACGGGTGCCCACCTAGTTATAGATTATAGTGAGGATGTCCTGGCTGAAATGCCTGTATGACAAAGGCAGGGAGAAGAATGCGCTTTCAGCAATGATCGGAGGTGGACGTCAAAATCAAGCTTGTCACACTGAGTTTTTCTTTTTTTTTTATTGGAGGTGCACATGCGCCAAATTTGATTATGACCAGATCTCTCCCCTTTCACTTCGTGCCACTAGGCATTTCATCCATATCAGTAACGACAGTAAGGGGGGCAGGCCGCCTCGTTTCAAGCGTCTCCAAGGGTATGGCTATGATAAGATTTGGACGAAAGAGTTTTTGGCGGACGTTGAGGAAAAGCCTCGTACCAGATATGCATGGCACTCTGATCAGAAGTTTTACATCCTGTTGTCGGGAATAGCATGCAAGGTGATCACTTACGCAACAAGAAATCTAAAGGCATACATGAGGCCCTTCGAGTACGGCGTAGGTCTCTACTACAAAATATGCTTACCCAGTTCCGAGAGGTACGAGGGTAGCACGTGCAACGTGAACGAGCAGTATGTTGACAATCAGTATGGCTTAATTAGAATCATTAATCATCCATGTTCACTAAGTGTTCGTGACACGACTCACTAGCAACACTGGATGAGTATCGATGATCTTATTATAAGCACCGTAAACGCTGGAAATAAAGATTGGAATGAAACGTACGCAGAGAAGTTCAGTAAACCGTCCCTCAGTAATATGGCGACTAGGGGCATTCCTTCTGTTGATCCCATACATCTCACTGTCCGGAGGGTTCTGTAGAGTGTGAGGATCATAAGAAGAAATGTCTGGATAGTAAATGGGTTAGACTTGTGAAATAACCGGCCAAGCGAGTACGACGTGCTGTGAACAAAGGCGGGATGTTTATACTGTAGTACCAGGTTGGGACTATATTTGAGGTGAGTGATGAGGCCTTGAAGAAGAACGAGACCTTACTTGGAACAGAACATCCAGACAGGAAAGGGCTATTGAACGAGTGAGCTTGCGACAAAGACAGCTTCAGAAATATTACCCTGTGAGTGACAGGACTGGATAGCAAGAAGTGGTGTTATTACGACAGAATGATCAGGAAGAAACACACGCTGACTTTGGCTGTGCAACAATCCCTGAACATGCAGGACCGTTCTTTGGAGGTATGGGATTGAGTCTATGCAAAGAAACGCAGGAAAAAACTGTATTACATAACCGCGATGCAACCTGAAGAGAAATCCTTGATGTCAGCGAACACATAGCTCGGGTCAAATAAAGAGGAAGGCATACACGCATAGATGGCTCCCAAGCTGAGAAGGAGTGTGAGTGACCGATTGTATAATACCCAAACTCTCTGATAAGGCTGTGAGTAATGGTAAACGTCATTAGACCCGAGCCACTCACAATCGCAAGACTAAATTCTACAATCCACAAGGTCACGCTTGAACTTACTATTCTGAAAGGTACGTCGAACAAACAGCTTGCAGGAGCTGAGTCCAAACCCAGGCATGATCTTGGAAGGACTCACAACTGTGTGAAAGGTAAGTATATGAAACAGACCTGTAGTATGCGTAAATGTTACATCGTGGCCAGCGGTATTATTGAGATGCACTGTAGAAGTAGGAGATATATTGTTGCCGCGATCAAGTTTGCCGTAGACAGACAAACCTGCAGTGTTAAGGGTCAGGGCGAAGAGGGAAAAGTAACGTATCTGTGGAAGAAAAATGGATTGGGATGAACACTCGGAATTTTAAGATACCCACTACAAGCTACCACCATCATCACGTCAACATATCGCCAGGAAATGTAAAATGTCAGTTTACGCACATAAAGAATATTTCCCCAGCCAAGGCGCCGCCTCCAGACTAAATCCACCTGAAATGAGAAAGTATAAGCAACGCGTATTAACACTTAAAAAGACAGAGAGGAATACACCTCTTGGGAGAACGTCAAGAGACTATCGTAACTGAAACCTCGTTAACGGACCATTGCCACTGCAAAGACACATCGTTGAACGTACTAGAGGAGAGCTGTGGATGCAACTGTAGGAAGAGAAAAGGCTGAGTCGACCCTGAAGACATATTCACAGCAGAGAAAGATAACCTATCGCGTATTTGGTCGCCTTGGAATCGTGAACGAGGACAAGCAACTGGTCCTGTGCCACTGTTGGCTCGGAGAGAAGCATCGTCTTCAAGTTGTTAGTGTGCCAGGAAGTGGCCACGGGGAGATGCAGAACACCATTACTGTAAGTGTAAGTATCAGTCTAAGTACGCATCGATCCTGCCCGTGTACATGACCGGGCACGACCAAGTGGCCCCGCGTGGCCTACAGTTGGGCGCTTGATGCGGGAACCCCGCCATGCAGGGAAAACACCCTAGTACTTGTCAGCACGAAGGTGGTGTCGCTCCTCCAGCTTGGTGTTGGCAACTTGGAGAAGAGTATTCAGATGCTCGCGGAAGGAGAGAATCGTATGTTTGCCTTGAGTAGCATCCCCTCATATATATACATCCAGCATGATTGCTGCTGAATGGCCCATCGCAAATGTCGTTGGTATAACACAAACGCGTGAGTGTTATTGTCTCTGTCGTATTCCCTTGTCCTGACTTACCTTTTTTTCGTAGTTCAGCGTATGACACCCATGCCCTGAAATGGGCATGGGAAAGTACAAGGAAGCCTCGATCAACCTGATCGTGCAGATAGGTTTGTGATCAAAACAGTAATACCGGCGCTTTACATTCATTCTAGCGAATCGCGGCGCAGAATTTGTACCAACGCATCGCGAAAACGTTGGGTCCTCAGGATGCGCTATCCATACTGTTGGCGAATCTCCGAGTTCCAGAACGACAAAGTCGCGTCCGCAGTACCGTTGCTACGGCTATCGTTGCGTGTGGACGTGAGTTTACATGATTTAAAAGCTATCGGCCTTGATTGCGGGGCGTGTGGTCGAGACCCTCGGGAACTCAGACACAGAAGCGTCTTCGTGGTTCAAGAAGGCCGTGACGTGTCTCCGCGCGCGGCAAGCAGAGCAGCCTTTGGGAATAATAAGTAAATCTCCATAGCTACCCAAATGGCGATGGGCGTTGTTTGCTTATGGCTGTCGTCCCAATTCAAACGAGCGTCAGAGCCAAGGCCAAACAAAGAGGAAGCTACAGTAAACGTCGGGCGAGGCGCACCAGGATACCTATGCAGCCGTGGTCTGTGATAAGCCTGCGCAGATAAAAATGATCATGAGTGATAAATAAGCATAAGCTGTGGGCGCTGCTCACCAACGAGAATCTCATCCCGCACAAAACAGCGAAAGTCGCGGCCGCGGTCCATGGGGTGCATTTCTTAAGTACGGGCCCGAGGTCGTGCGGGTGCTCGGGTTGCGTCGTTCTCCTCGTCGTGCAAAGGCCGATCACCACGCTCACCCCCACACGCGCAAGAGCTTGTCAGCACGCTGGTTGGAGCTGCCGGTACTGCGGGCACGTGACCGTGAGCATAATGCAAACACGTGACAGCCGCTCATTATACTTGCTCGCCGGGTATATGCGGGTGGAACACCCATTGTTGTTATTGTTCTTTCCATTCTTTTGTTGTCCTCTTTAGTTTAGAACAATGGTCTCTTAGAGTATAAGTAGAACGCCATTAGATCGCTCTCCTCAGTCGTTTGGCTACG
Organism: Gautieria morchelliformis; assembly: GCA_015179125.1. Taxonomy (NCBI): domain Eukaryota; kingdom Fungi; phylum Basidiomycota; class Agaricomycetes; order Gomphales; family Gomphaceae; genus Gautieria; species Gautieria morchelliformis. Next base: position 299,633 of record WHVA01000062.1, on the reverse strand, counting down.
CTCTCGCGTTCAAACACTGAGGTGAGACACAATACTTAGTATCTATTTTCTCTTAACTCACCTGTATACCATAGATTGTTATTGCAGGTGAATATACCTAGTCGTTTGGCTACGCTCTCGCGTTCAAACACTGAGATTGTTATTGCAGTTCTATACAGATCATTTAATCTTACAGGTTATTGGGCCCCGCACCTAATCACTAGATCTCCCCAGCTCCCTTCAAATCATGACTACCACCGCTCTGACCACCACCGACCTTCTCCCCTCCTCGGTTCCTAAACTCATGATGAATGGCCTGAATTGGATAGTGTTCTCGATGCGCTTCCAGGATGCTGTCGAAGCAAAAAGCTTATGGGGGTATTTTGACGGTACGATTACCCAACCTACAGTTAGCACTCCACCAGCTGCTGGTGAAGAAGATGCCCTCGCCAAATGGGTCAAGGATGACCGAACCACAAAAGCTCTCCTCACTCACCAAATCCCTGACTTGACGCTCATACACATCCATAGCAAACCATCCTTAAAAGATCGATGGGACCTTATCGTAAAAGAGTACTCGTCGAAAGGAGCTTTCATTCAAGTGGACCTGCGTACCCAGTTCATGGATTCAAGATGCCCTGACAAAGGAAATGTTCGTGAATTCCTTGACGGACTTCCTGTCAAAAGAGAGGAGTTAGCTACCTTCGGCGTGGACATCGAAGTAACAGATTACCGTTCCACTATCATCAAGTCCCTCCCACCTCACCTTTCAGCCTTCGCATCGAACCTACTTGCCGGCGCAAGGTTGTACAGCTCCACGAAGACCATAGATCCCGATGAACTCATAACATTAGTCTCTGAGGAATATGAACGTCATACAGCCCAGAAATCCCGTCGTTCTGGACATGTGAGTGGAAAGGGAAATGATAAAGACGAAGCAATGTTCGTGTCAGCCAACTCGAAGGGAAATAAGTCAGAACACAAACCAAAGGGAACTTGCTGGAACTGTGGCGACAAGGGACACTATAGGAACAAGTGCCCTAAGCCTGTCAAAGCAGCCGATAACAAGAAAGAAGACTCATCAAAAGGGGGAGGTTCTGCAAACGCAGCTGTCGAATCCGATGAACAGGACGAAGCTGCCTTCTTTGCAGACCTCAACGAAAATGAACTACCTGAGCTCCTGTCAAATTGTGAGTCAGACACAGACGACGAAGAGGAAGGGGTAAACAACCATTTTGCGGACCCTGACGAAAATCAACTACCCAAGCTACTGTCAAACTGTGAGTCCGATACGGACGATGAAGACGAAGGGGCAAACAACCTTGACTGGTTTTCCGAAATCAGCGACGAGTCAGACAGCGAATATGAAATGGAAAGGTCACCTGGAACTGACGAGAGTGATGCTTTTTTGCTTGTCAGTGATGACCCAGACTTCATCAGCAATGATCTGGAAGATGCCCATGCAGTTTGCATCAAAGCCAATGAAACTGCTGCAAACTCACCCTGCATTGAAGTATATGACTCAGGATGTACATGACACATAACACCCTATCGCAACGCGGTCCAGAACTTCATCAAGATTTCACCCAAGTCATTCCAGGCTGCAAATAGACAAAGTTTTAATGCAGTAGGAACGGGCAAAATGATAATCGACATACCAAATGGTATTGATGTCTCCAAACTGAAGCTCTCCGAAGTCTTGTATTCACCCGATGTGGGGTATACACTCGTGTCCGTTGGACAGCTCGATGAGGCTGGTTTTGCTGTGACATTTGCAGACGGCAAATGCATAATACACAGGCAAAATGGAGAGCAAGTGGGCGCAGTCCCTAAATCAGGGCGTGGCCTTTATCGAGTTACGCATGAGCCTGATACAGCAAATGCAGCGGCAGAAACACTCACCTTGGAACAGCTCCACCGTCGTTTGGGTCACATTTCACCTGAAGCAGCCAAAAGATTAGTTGCAAAAGGTTTTGTGACTGGAATAAAACTAGACACATCACCACCAGTGGACGCCCTCTTTTGCGAATCTTGCATATATGCCAAGGCAACCCACAAATCTGTGCCAAAGGTGCGAGATGGCAAACCTGCCTCAAACTTCGGTGATGAAGTACACAGTGACCTGCGCCGGTTGCCATGAAGGCCGGAAAGCGTTACTATGTCACTTTTACAGACGATATGACACGCTTAACTCACCTCTACCTTCTGCGCACAAAAGATGAAGTGTTGGGCACCTACAAGGAGTACGCTACATGGTGCAGCACGCAGCTCAATGCTAACATAAAGACCCTACACTCAGACCGTGGTGGGGAGTATCTAGGGAAGGATTTTGAGCTTTACCTTAAGTCAAAAGGTACTGAGCAAAAACTTACCATGCATGATACCCCTCAGCATAATGGGGTCACAGAACGATGCAATCACACCATCATAGAGCGTATACATGCCCTGCTGCATGTGAGTGGTCTGCCAAGGTTTCTGTGGGGAGAAGCAGCACACCATGTGGTTTGGCTGATGAATCGGACACTCACTAAGTCTGTCGAAGGCATGACGCCCTTCGAAGGTGCTTTCTGAAAGAAACCATACCTTCAGAATGTACGTGAATGGGCGAGAAGGTATGGGTATGCACCGAAAGTGGAGACAAACTTGGCAGACGTATAACCAAAGGGCGCTGGTTAGGCATCGACGATCGCAGTAAAGGTGTGCGTATATATTGGCCCAACAAGCAAACGGTCACCGTGGAACACAATGTCTATTACGATTCGTCAGCTTCTCATCTCGAGGGGGAGGATTTGCAGGTAGTCGAAACGAAAACTGACTTACCCTCAGGAGTCCCTAAACCTACTGCCCCCTCAGCACCTCCAGTTCCCGACACCAGCCCGTCTGACTCTGAGGTTGAGACACCTGCGAAATGAATCCGCAAGCCAAGTCAGCGCATTCGTGACATTCTTGAAGGCCACGGCACCTCCTCTCACCGTTCGTCTGACCCCACTATCGCTACAGGCATATAACTGCCCACTGCAATTGAGCAAACCACTGAAGTCCTTGAGGGGGAGGGATCAGCTGACTGGATGATGTTAGCTGAAGATGCTGAAGAATATGCACTAGTGGCTCAAACCAGTGAAACCCAGGCTCTCGAACCTCGCTCCCTGGCTGAATCAAAACGACGCCCCAACTGGCACCTGTGGGAAAAGGCAATACAAGACGAGTTAGCACTTCTCCGTGACGCTGGAACCTGGAACTCACCGAAGCGCCACCTAATGCTAACATCGTGGGTTCCAAATGGGTATTCCAGGTGAAGAAAGATGCAGCTGGAAATGTAGTAAGATATAAAGCTCGTCTCGTCGCGCAAGGGTTTTCACAAGTACCTGGAGTTGATTATTTTGATACCTTCGCCCCAGTTGCCAAACTGGCATCAATCCGAACTGTGCTCACTGTCAAGATTGGTTTTTAGGCGTTAATATCATGTATTAGTGAACACAGCGAATGCCTGAATAACTTGTGCGAATAAGTATGCCATTCGGCGAATAAGTGAACCGATGAATGTTCACGGAACAAGAGGGTTGCCCGAACAGGGCTCGCCCTATCTACAGTCGTAGCGAAATAGCTCGCAGCACTTGACGACGTAATGTGCAAGATATCGCGGAAGGGCTGTCTAAGTTTCAACGGTCCCTTCACCGGCGAAGGTGCTCCTTCAGAGCCCTTCGCCAACAGCACAGAAAATGGTTCGAAGGCTAAGGTAATGAAGATTAAGTATGAGAACTCACCAGTGATGCCTAAGTCCTTGGCTGGTTGAAGATAGAAATCTTCAAGGAGAGGCTCAAGACGATGATCACAGCGAGGTCAAGTTTGCACAAGATGGACGACGTATGATAATTGAACTGGGGAATATACATGCGAATGTAAACTACTTATATCGAATGCTCGTAAGGTATCAGCGAATAGGAAAGAGGCTGTCACAAGTCAGGGTTAGATAGGGGTGCGCAGCCATGATACAACATAGATGAAATAAACATACAATAGAATGTGAGAAGAGGGAGAACATGAAACGACGGAGAGTAAAGGTGGCGAAGGCACTTATGGACAAAACCATGTCTTGGGACCCACATACATGCTACCCTGCACGGACTCTTGGTCTACTGGGTTGATTCCGCACGGCCTATGGAGGGGATGTCCTGCGAACATACTTCGACCATACGAACACCCAATGGGGTTGGATTTAAGAAGACGATGGGGTTAATGATGAACCATCATGCCGGGTGAATGGTATCGATCGTTCTTGATGGTGTGCCTGCTGGCAAATGATGCGAGCAGTGAATAGCCGTTCGGCAAAATGCAAGGAAGGGCGAACAGAGGCGACATAGGGGAGGAGAGGTCGAGGTGGAGGGCGAAGCCAAGCGAACACTGGGGAGGAGTAGCAAAAGGGAAAATGGGGGTACCAAGGTGCAGGAAATGCACAGGTCATGACAACCCAACTATTAGAACACCATCAGAAGAGGGTCGAGCAGAGGAGGTGGTAGGCCCAGTGATGACTGCCGAGTCAGTCCCAGGACGTCGATCATGCATTTGATGGTGCGGCTATGGTAGTTGGCGCGAACAGCGAGAGTTGGTTGCCGAACATAACAATGGTGATCGGAACGAACATGAAGGTGGGGTGAGAAAATAGGAGAACTGAGCTTCTGAGTATGGGAGATAAACGCGTCATGACACTCATGCTAGCTGCAGCAAAGGACATGGAGCTGCATCAAATTGACATCAAGGGCGCATACTTGAATGGAGAGCTTACCGAAAACGAGACAATCTACATGTCCCAGCCTCCTGGGTATCATGCACTGAACTCCTCTGGAAAGGTCTGCAGCTTGCGGAAAACGCTCTACGGAACTAAAACAGTCAGGGCGGCACTGGTACCAGAAGCTTGTAGAAATAATGCTCACCAAACTTATGTTCTCCCGCTGCAACGTAGACCAGGCCGTGTTCTATCGACACACGAACTCGGCCACTAGAATCGTCCTGGTCCACGTGGACGACTGCACAATAGCCGCAACAACACCAGCTCTTGTAAACCAGTTCAAAAACGGAATTTCGAACCATGTTGAAATTACCGACCTTGGCAAACTGCATTGGCTGTTAGGTATAGAAGTCAAGTGCAATAGAGAACGATGCACCATACACCTCTCCCAACGCATGTACATTGACTCCATTATCCGCCGCTACAATCTCGACGATCTTAAGCTGGCATCCACACCCATGCAGCACAGCCTACTTCTCTCAATGTCACCAATACTGAAAACCTTGGCTGAATGGGCACAAATGCGTGACGTACCCTACAGAGAAGCCGTTGGCTCGCTGATGTATGCAGCACTCGGTACTCGCCCTGACATCGTCTTCGCCGTCCAGTCCGTATCGCGCCATTCCACAAAGTTCGGTCCTGCACACTGGAACGCCGTAAAGCAAATATTTCAGCACTTAAAAGGAACGAAAGAATTTTGGTTGACTTATGGGCATACAAAGACCGAGCTCACAGGATACGCTGATGCCGATGGTAGCATGGCCTGAGACAGACATGCTATATCTGGGTATGCGGCGGAGTGGTTTCCTGGAGTGCAAAACATCAGCAGATCATCTCGTTATCAACAACAGAAAGCGAATACATGGCCGCCGCTCATGCTGCAAAAGAAGTAAAATGGCTTCGATCCCTGATCCAACAACTCTTCAACATGGAAATGGCACCTACTACGTTATTTTCTGACAACCAATCAGCGATTGCTCTGGCAAAAGATCACCAATACCACACACGTACCAAACATATCAATATCCATTTTCACTTCATCCGTTGGATCATCGAACAAGGCGCCCTGTGCCTGGTGTATTGCCCTACAGACGACATGGTAGTCTATACACTCACCAAGGCATTACTGTCTACCAAGGTGAAACACTTCGCGGTTGAACTCAGGCTGTCGGCGGTTTGAGGGGGAGTGTTGGAGCTGCGGGTACTGCAGGCACGTGACCGTGAGCATAATGCAAACACGTGACAGCCGCTCATTATACTTGCTCACCGGGTATATGCAGGTGGAACACCCATTGTTGTTATTGTTCTTTCCATTCTTTTGTTGTCCTCTTTAGTTTAGAACAATGGTCTCTTAGAGTATAAGTAGAACATCATTAGATCGCTGTCCTCAGTCATTTGGCTACGCTCTCGTGTTCAAACACTGAGGTGAGACACAATACTTAGTATCTATTTTCTCTTAACTCACCTGTATACCATAGATTGTTATTGCAGGTGAATACACCTAGTCGTTTGGCTACGCTCTCTGTAAATAACCCGTGTACCTACATGTACAATAGTTATTACATAATCCCAGTGGGCCCCTTAGGGACCCACTGTATAGTTTATGCGTGGGAACCGGCCAGCGGTCCCCATCGCATCTTACTCTTACCTGTCACTACGTAGCATTCAGAATACCACTCATTGGTCAAGTTCTGTAGTGCCCTTGTGATACAAGGTCTTAAGATCAACATCCTTTACACCTTTTTGAACTATCCTGCGGTTGATCGCCACGCGACCAACCGATAGTGGATTCGAAGCAATCTTGAAAAAGATCGCTGCGTCGACAACTAAACATCGTTGAGACCCTCCAGTAGACCTTCTACTGTCAGCTGCAAGCATGATGATTCCACGCAGTCGAAGACGGACACGAGCGACGAGCTCGAGGTCCACGCCCCAGGCGCAGCCCAGCGAGACGACGGTTGACGCTACCCTGGACCAAGAGTGCAGAACGATAGAAGACGGAGAGATCGTAGATCTCACTGCCCTCATCCCCTCAGTAGAGGACGAGGAAAACCCCGACCACGTCTCGTCGAGCGTGGCCGAGGAAGAGACGATGCCAGGCAATGAGCCGGCGCCGCCCCCCCATTCCTCTCTGCCCAGAGACAAAGGAAAGGGCAGAGAAGTCTCGCCGTCGTCAGACAGTAGAGCAACAACGTCGAGGCGGGCACAAAGCCACGACTCAAACCGACGCTCACGAAGTAGAGCGACGATGATCGTCCCTGAAGGGGGACGACGGCAAAAAAGACGAGCCCCAGACGATGGTCAGGACTCAGAATACTCGAGCTCCAGTCGCAAGAGCTCGAGGGCTCACGCCATCGACCACGAGACGGCAGAGGCCCTGAACAAACAGGTGCAGGCTGCGCTGCACCGAAGCTGTTTTGGAACCCTTCAAGACTTTGGTGTTATTGCTAACGCCTCTGTCTATCAGAACGTGTCGTTTACACAACTAGTAGAATACCAATTCAATGCAGCAGCACAACTCCGGAAATAATTTAATATTTGTACCTTGGTTGCAATCTGTGTACTAACTAGTCCAAGTTATTACAGGTAGAAGGCAATGCGTTTCTTAGCTGCACTGAACAATAAACTAAAAGAGTGTGTAGGTTCAAGGACACTATCGGGGTCCAAGAGTATGCCTTTTAATAAAGAGGGAATAGGCTCCGCAGGAGAGTTTGTAAGTGGATTGGGTCGACCAACGTCAATGCACTGCAATAACGAGAGAGTAATGTGAAGTGGCTTTCGCGCACAACTTGACTTGACTTGTGAAAGTCACTGAACAGGAAAATCAACTGAACAGCTCGTCTCGGGTATTGGAGTGCTAATTGACAAGAAAATCGATTGCCAACCTCACTCTGTAGAGTTTCACCCAGCGTGTTAGGCTAAGTGGCTAAGCAGTAAAGCAACTACTTAACTAAGAATAGTTACTCTAAGCAAGAGTAGTATTCTAGTTCGGGTTAGGAACTTAGATAAGATGTGCAAGTCACACAAGCTGTGTAGGATAGAAGATGGGTAGATTGATTGCTCAAAGGGCAGGCAAAGGGCCTCCTTTTATATTGTAATGTACAGGAGCTTAGTAAGCAGGTAGAACCTTCTATCTATTAATGGAATGGGGGAAGAAGCTTGTGGAAGATGGAAGAAAGGGTTGGAAGAAACTGGCTGTTTCCAGGGGACTCTACCATGCTTCCTACCAATCAGAGCTTGATTTGTCAGGAATGACTCACTGAAAAGGGTCATGTGCCATAGCACAGCTTGGCTGAGTCATGTACTCCTGACTCACCAAGTTGTGCCTGGATTGGTTGAGTCATTGAGGCTGTATCTCCAGATAACCATGTATTTGGCACTCAGAAGCTGAGTAAGCAGTTCTGAGTCAATTAGGGCTCTGTAGCCATGATTACTAAGAGCACTGCTTAGCACAGCTGGGCATAGCCTGGTACAGCCCAGTTGTCATGACTGACCATGATCCCCATTGTTTGGTGAAGCCAAACAGGCTGCACAGTTGCTATGGCTGCATATAGCAACTGTTTGGGACTCAGCTGGAAATACTGAGTGAGCCATCCTGCCGGACTTGTGGGTGCTTGGGTGACCATAAGTCCGAAAATGCGGCCACCGCCGAGGTGCCCGGCGGATTTTGAAATAGAGCGCCGAGAACAGAGTTGTGGGTGCTAGAGGATCCACAACTCTGTAATGACAGAAAAATGGTAGTTTGAGCCATGGAGACTTTGGAAAAATAAGGAAAAATATGAGTTAACTAGAGGAATATTTGAAAAGCCTTTCCCCAGTTATATTAACAGCATACAGATACTGTTAATTCCTCAAATGTGTTTTTACATGTTGTCAAGACAAAAAGAAAAGACTAGGGCTGGTTGAGCAGCCTTCCTTGGCTGGTTGAACAGCCGTTCCCCTACAGAAGCACGCTGACATGCCACAAGCACAATCAGCTGGCATCGCAGCTTGACAATGCCGCCGCCGCCCTAATGGCAATCGGCAAGGAACTCCACCAGGCGGAGGAGATCAGGCTGCAAGATGCAGCCACGTTGGAGGACGTCCAGAAAGCCCTCCGCCCACATGGGGAACGCGACGCAACTCGTCCGAGCTTGCGACCGTCCGCAGCCAACGAACGCAGTCGCGACGTGGAAGACCCACACCGAAAGGAGCGAGACAAGCAGCGAATGCCGCCGCCAGCCGTCCCGGTCGAACAGGACGTAAGGTTCAGGAATGAACCTCAAGAGCAACCGGCTGCCCCAACGGACAGTCATAAAACGATCCAACAGATCGTTAGGGATCAGGTCGCCTCAGAGCCTGACTCTGAAACGACGACCGAGAGCTTAGAGCTCGAAGTCGCTCACTGGCAGCGTAAAGAAGCCGCAGCCGCATGCCGCCACACACAGGCACTCGGGCTACTAGCTAAAAACGCTGAAGAGACAGTGGCCCACAGCCACGCCGCTCAGCTGCCCGACGAGCAGCTCACGCAAGCCGTACAAGGCGCACGGCAGGCGCCCGCAGCCTACAACAGCAGGCTACGGATCCGCAACGCGGGACTGACCGGGACACCAGGCACAAAACGCCCCCGGAACCGAGAGCACAAAATGCTCCCGATCCCGAGCCCGATCCGCGCCCGGGGCCCGTCAGGGCATATAACAGCCTGCCCCGCGCGGCGTCACAACCGCGCGAGCGATCCATGGCCCCAGCGGAAGGCCAGGGAATCCCTGACCAGGCCGACGCCGTACCAATGGAGCCGTACGACGGGATCACATGGATGATCTGCGTGGCATTAGCAGACGCCGCGGACACAGACCCGGAGAAGTCTGTGCTAGCGAAAGCCGGCGTAAAATTGGCTCACCCCGAGCCATATGCCAGGGGATCTGACCTCGAAGAGTTTGAAATCTTCGTGGCAGCCGTCCTATGATGGCTGAAAATCAATTGCCTCATAGGGCCAACCAGCATCGACATGCAGGTCGGCTACGTGGGCACTCGCCTCACCAGTGAAGCCCAGGAGTGGTTCCTTCGAAATGTTGAACGCTTCAATCGCCAGGTCCACAGCTGGACGCTGGAAACTGTGATGCAAGGCCTCCAAAAAAGGTTCCTGCACACACTAACGTACCATCACACATCGAATAAATTCGACGCAGTCATGCAGGGCATGAAAACTGTTCAGGAGATGCTGAACGAGCTCACGAAATATGCGGCACATATGATACAGCCGCCAGACAATTACATGTTCCGGAGACAGTTCATATCGGCGCTATGCGAAATGTTGCGCAACGAGGTCCTCAAAAAGGGCTATAATGCTGAGAGCAGCTCAATAGAGCAACTCTTCGAAATGGCCCGGATGATCGAGGAGGCATCCCGATACAACATGGGGATGTGCCGCGCAGAAAGCACAGCAGCAACGGCAAGCGCTGCCCGGCTCACAGGGAGCAAGCCATTGACACAAACGGGCCTGACCAGGCCCAGCCTGTTCGCAAGAAGCGGAACAGGACAACGGCTACCGCCCTCACACCCAGCACAAGCTGGACGCCCGCCTGAAGCTAAACAGCCTCAAGCGTCAGGGTCGTCCCCACGACCTGCCCCACCAACGAAAACGTTGGGCGGCCTAACGATAGGCCCAATGGCAGCCAAAGCAACACCACGTGCTTTGAATGTGGCCAACCTGGCCACAAGAAGGCAGAGTGCCCCCGGCTTAGGTCCAGTATAAGGACAGCAGCCGTGAGGCACGACGATGAGGCCGAGGATCCGGAGACGGATCTTGGTCAAAATTCTCTTCAACAGATTGATGAAGAGGGGGAGGGTGATCCCCAACCCAACGACACTCCGGAAAACGGAGATGCGCCCACTGAAGAATGGGACCCAGAGCCGTCCCAATACTATGAATGGGACGAGGAGGTGGAAGACACCACCTACAGGTCCAGCGCGATCAGATTCGCACTGGAAGACGAAACCACCACGAAGGTCATGGCGGCACGCTCGTCGGTCACGCCAGACAAGGCGGCTGAGCCAGTGTATCACCACCGAAGCAAACACAGGAAGCGGCCAACGCACCCATGCAGTGAGAACCGTACCCTATCGGGGTACTGGGAAATAAACGGCATAAAAGCCCACTGCCTGCTAGATAGCGGCAGCGAAGGGGTACTGCTATCCCCCGAATTCACGTGAGCTACAGGGATGAAGACATTCTCCCTGGAGAAACCAATCGCGCTGCAGCTAGCCTGCATAGGCAGCCGTTCCACGATCAACTATGGAACGACCACGACTATCAAATTTGGTCGTGAGACATACGACGAATATTTCGACATAGCGAACGTCGAATATTACGATGCTATCTTAGGGACACCGTTCCTGAGGAGCTTCGGCATAACCCTGGACTTTTCGAGCCCAGGGACAATCTGCAAGGGAACGAAGTGATCCCCACGGGCAAGGTATCGTTCGACAACAATGGATCGACGAACGAGGACAACGGGCCATGGGTGAGCAGGATCACCCAGGCACCGAAGCCTAACCTGGCTCATTGAAGCCAGGAGGACGAGTTGCGGGATGACTCGTCCTTGAACTCACCCTACAACCGTAGGAGAGGCACTCTCACCTAATGGTGAAAGCGATGGGAAAGAGGAAAGTGGGCCCACGCGCCGCGGGACCTAATAGATGCACACAGCGCCTAAGGCTTCTAAGCCAACCACCACCATCATCCTCACGGATGATGACCTTCCTCGCCTCCGCGAGGAATGGATGGAACGAATCACTGACTTAGTCAGTGGAATTCCATTAGAACTCCCGCCACTACGGGAGATCAACCACAAGATCAACCTCATCGATCCCAACAAGCACATGCGGTATCGACTACCGAAATGCCCCGAACACTTCCGAGAGGAACTGTCGGCTAAAATAGAACATACACCACTGCAAAGTGGTGGATTCCGGCAGTCGCGCAGCAGCCGTGCCCATGCTGTGTGTGCTGAAGAAGAACGTACATTGCGAACCGTCTTCGATCTGCGCCAGCAGAACGAGAACACGGTGAAGGACATCACACCCTTCCGGATCAAGATATCATTCGCAGCGACATGGCTCGCTGTCGATATCGAACAAAACTCGATATGTCAGAGCATACGAGCAGATCCGGATCCATCCGGATCACGTAGCAAAGACTGCCTTTGCCACGATCCTTGGCACCTTCAGGAGCCAGGTGATACAGATGGGGGACTGTAACGCCCCATCAACATTCCAACGGCTGATGACAGCCATTTTCCGCGACTGCATAGGTCGCTTCGTCCATGTATACATGGACAACATCTTCATATTCTCGCTCTCAATACAAGAGCATGAAGAGCACCTCTACATCGTCTTTGACAGACTGAGGAAGAATCACCTCTTTCTGAGCAAGAAAAAGGTGGACCTCTATTCCATCCGAATGGAGTGTCTCGGCCATATTATCGATGGCCGAGGGGTACATGCCGATGAGGACAAGATGCAACGCATCCGCGAGTGGCGCAGGCCACGGACGTTCAATGATGTCCAGTGTTTCCTCGGGCTGGTACAGTATCTGGCACACTACATGCCAGATGTTAGCCATATACCACCCCACTATCGGGCTGTGCGCATAATAACCGTCCATTCGAATGGACGCCACTACTAGACAAATGCTGGCAAAGCATTAAGGCGTTGGCCTGTAAGGCCCCGATCCTGCGTCCAGTAGACGCAAGGTGCCCAGAGCCGATCTGGGTGATCACCAACGGGTCGAAAGCCGGCGCGGTGCGGTCTACGGCCAAGGTCCTGACTGGAAAACCTGTCGACCTGCCAGCTTCTTGTCAAAGAAGTTCAGCGTTGCTCAGCAACACTACCGGACTCATGAGCACGAGACGATCACGGTGCTCAGGCTCTCATGAAATGGGAGGACAAACTGCTGGGGCAAAGGTTCACCCTCATCACAGATCACAAAGGACTGAGTACTTCGAGACCCAGAAGAGCCTATCTGACCGCCAGGTCAGATGGTGGGAGTTTCTCTCCCGGTTCAATTTCAACACCTTCATGTTGACGGTGTAGAGAACAAGGTAGCGGACTGCCTGTCGCGCTACTATGAGAGCGACACGAGTGATGACAATCACCCGGACCACGTCTTTGTGAACGCGGATGCGGTTTAGACCCGGACGGTGAGTTATTTCCCACTGATCAGTATATCGAGCTGCGAACAGCAGCGACAAGACGCTCTAAACGCCTCGCTGAGAAGACAGAGGCGAGAGTAATGGAATCCACCGCATTAAACGAGGGCTCACCAGAGCCCGTGAATGTGCCGCATCACGCGACGACGACGATGACGTCAGAGCCATCGCCGCAGGAAATGACAGCGCGCCCCTGCGCTGGGTCGTCGAGCAAGGCGTAGACCTGTCTAAGGTCCTACGAGACGCGTACCACAGGGACGCCATGTTCACAAAGATCATGGCGCACCCGGACGTGCACCCGAGATTCGGATCTGGGACGGCTGATCTGGACTAAGAATCAGCTCAAAAGAGACGTCATTGCCGTCCCCCGCTCTGTTCTTCAAGGGGGAAGGAAGCTGATCGAAATTATCATCGATCGGGCACATCAGATAGTCGGCCACTATGGCCATCTGAAGACTTCAAACTACGTTCGAAGAGCATATTGGTGGCCGGGCATGAGCCCAGACATAGAAGCGTTCTGCACATCGTGCGCGAGGTGTCAGATGACGAAAACCGGGCCACAACGGCCCAAAGGCCTACTACACAGCCTACCCATTCCAGATAGGCCATGGCAGTCGATTGGCATCGACTTCATGGGGCCCCTGCCCAAATCCAACGACTGTGACTACCTGATGGTAGTCATCGACCGACTAACGTCGCTCATACACATCGTACCAACCATGACGAGTGTGTCAGCCAAGGGAGTAGCCTGGCTGTTTCTGAAGGAGGTCATTTGACTCCACGGAGTTCCCGACTCCATCGTCTCAGACAGAGACTCGAAGTTCACGTCGATTTTATGGCGTGAACTACAGCGACCCATGGGGACTAAGCTCCCATGTCAACTGCCTTCCATCCCCAAATGGATGGAGCCACCGAGCAGGCAAACCGCTCGATCGGCCAGATATTGCGCGCGGTCGTCAGAGATGACCAGAAGGATTGGGCATTGAAATGCCCAATGGTTGAGGTCGCCCTCAACAGCAACATCAGCGCGACCACAGGGTTCGCACCTTTTGAGCTGAACCACGGCTATATGCCGTGGATAGACCTTCCCATAGCCATGGACACCCCATTCAAGGGGGTAGCACGGTTCGCACATCAGGCAAAATGGAACCTGATGGCGGCACACGATGCAATCATAGAGCATCGAGTGACGCAAACGTTTCATGCAAATAAGAAACGTATGGCGAGCGACAGGTACACGGCCAACGACCGCATCTACCTTTCGACACAAAAACTAAATCTCCCGAAAGGAAGAGCCAGAAAATAGTCCCATGGTACATCGGACCGTACCGTGTCGTCGAGGCTCACAACAACGCCTCGATGGTGACCCTTGATCTTCCCGACGAGCTGAAAAGCCGTTGCATTTCACCGGTCTTTCATTCAAGCCTCGTACAGCGATACGAAGCTAACAACGACGAATTGTTCCCCCGTCGTGAGGCCAAGTCATTTTATGACTTCGGAGCAAATGTCGACGAGGAGTGGCTCGTCGACGAGATTATTGCACATCAATGGATAAACTCGACGGACCTGGAGTTCCAGGTCCGTTGGACCCTAGGCGACGTGACATGGGAACCCATGTCGTCCTGCAAAGACCTTGAAGCCCTAGATAGCTATCTAGAGCTTTGGGGGGTGGGCAAGCCACGCGACCTCCCCAGATGCCGCTAGATGCGTCTGTCACGTGCAGACCATGTGACGCGCCGGCCACGGCGCAGTTAAATTTTCACCTTGGATCTTTCCGAGGGCGCATTGCTTCTTGGAAGCTAACCACCATCATCCCCACGAAGATGATGCCCCCTAAAGATGGGATGGACGTTGATCCGTCGACGTCCACAACGCGAGCAATGGCCCCGAGACAGGGGGCTGCAGACATTCTTCGTGCTCCAATAGACCAGGAGCACTGGATGATCGTAGGATGGGAGGACGCCCTCACCATTGTCCACCCGGACGATTGCGCAACGTGCGCGGACTACGCCGCGCACCTAAGGGCCGCGACAGGCACCTAAGGGCCGCGACAGGCACCTAAGGGCCACGACAGGCACCTAAGGGCCGCGACAGGCACCTAAGGGCCGCGACAGGCACCTAAGGGCCGCGACAGGCACCCGCAAGGTCAAACTGCGGGACGAAGACATCGGCGACGCCGTCGATGCAGCCTAGGGATGGCTCCCAAGGGGTATAGTGCGTGACGCGCGAGAAGAGCCCCTCCAGGACATCCACGACCTTAAAAAGGAGGTCAAGGAGTTGGAACGCGCGGTTGAAGACCGCGACGACGCGCTCGCAACCGAGCGCGCCAAGATCAAGGAACTGGAGCAACAGCTGAGCGCAGCCCAGCTCCAGGTTACCCTGGCCCACGTTGCCTCAAAAAGGCCGCGACATGACCTGGCCACGGACCCAGTGGCTGGGCCATCATCACTTCGCGCGACCGTGCCTCTGCCGGCACGTGCAACATCGGGACTAGCGTCCCGATTGTCGGCGCCGACCCCAACAACGACAACAACGGAAGGGCATAGCGCACCTTCCGACTCCGCGTACGGCATCCCAGATGGATGGGAGTCAGACTCGTCCGTCTGGAAGACGTACAACCCAGAAAGGGCCCAGCAGCTGGCAGAGCAGCCAAAGAAAAAGCGCAAGAAATTGCGTGGCTCCCCCAACACCGTCAATGGGCTAGCCATTGCGAGGGAAAGCGCGATTAGCGCTTACCTAGCGGCGTCATTGTCGCACACTGTCAACGACCCTGCCCTTCAACGGCGGGTAGCACAGATCGAGGCCCAGTACATCGGGCCTGGCGTGGCCCTGCCTCCACCGGCGGGGACAGTTCACCCTCCCTACCCGGGGGAGGGGACGCTCATCCCACTCGGAGATCCACCGATCTCCGAGACGGGCCTCCTACCACGGCCGGTAGGAAAGGCCCAACAGCGTCGTACTCAATGGTACGACGTATGCCCGCTCGACGACCCACGCTTCGTCGAACTCATAGCGCAGGCAAAAGAAACGCCGCAGCTCACGCGTACGCGCGAGATGATCGGTGTATTCAAACGCATCGAGCGCGAACAACGCGCTCGCAATCCCAAAAGGGATTGTCTCGTGATAGCGGGCAGTACCCCGCATGATATCACAGCCATCCTGAAGGGTTGGATACACAACCCTGAAGGAATCCCATCCACCATCCGTGACAACGCGGATGGCACCTTCAACCTAGATGACATGGATGTCTGGATGTGGTTGAAGGCCCTGGCACCCTGGGTCAAAGGGGTCGCATCACCACTCAGGGCGAGGCTACTCGACCTGTTCGGCTCGACAGACCAATGGTCGAACCTCGTCGACGCCAGGGAAGTGCTGACGCCTCAGAGCACCACCCTGCAGCTCTCAATCACGGGCCCATTCCCTGTGGAGGGCCGAGCCGGCCCCGACATCCCCCTCGCCGAGATCGCGAGATGGTTGGCCCGCTACGCGGGGGTCAGTCGCAAGCAAGTGGCACGCATTGAACATTATGTTCAACGCAGCATCACCGATGCGGCATTCAGTGCCGCCGCCTGCGAGGGCCAACAAAAGGTCATTGAGACCAGCCATGGGAGGGCCATGGTGCCACGACCCCTCACTCATGCTCAGCTCGACCAAGAGCTGGCGTGCTTCCAGCCCCCTCCTCAGACTGAGGACCCGGCCGTTGAGGCCATGCTCCGTGAGGACACTGGCCTCATCACCCAAGCGGATACCGCCACTAGTGGTGAGGCCGACCAGCCTCACCCAATCACCACCGATGATGTGGAGGTGCCCCCGGAAGAGTCACGTGCTCCACAGGCCCCGTACGACGACGACATCATCGTATTGGCCACTCTAGAGGACTCCCTCATGGATGACCTCTATGAGTAGTAGTTGACCCCTATAGTTGTCTATAGAGGGGGAGGGTGTAAATAACCCGTGTACCTACATGTACAATAGTTATTACATAATCCCAGTGGGCCCCTTAGGGACTCACTGTATAGTTTATGCGTGGGAACCGGCCAGCGGTCCCCATCGCATCTTACTCTTACCTGTCACTACGTAGCATTCAGAATACCACTCATTGGTCAAGTTCTGTAGTGCCCTTGTGATACAAGGTCTTAAGATCAACATCCTTTACACTCTCGCGTTCAAACACTGAGATTGTTATTGCAGTTCTATACAGATCATTTAATCTTACACAAAGATCTATGCACATGCACACCCGTCTTCAACCCCCTCTGGCACCACAACACTGTCCGCCTCCAGATATGCGTGGAATACCGTCCAGCGGGATGTAGGCAGTGAGGATTGGAAGGCGGCAATGTAGCGCATGATAGTAAGACATCACGGTGTGACACACCGAGACTTTGGATGGCTCCCACGGAGTCCAACCACCACTACCGTTGCTCGATAAACCCCCAGGACACCCCATTACTTCTCCTCTAGCCACCATACTGGGGCAGCTTAGTGACCTTATTTATGGAATTGCACTCCCCAAGTCCAAGTCCGCCAAATTAGTCTCACTCTCCCTTGATGTCCTACACCAAGGCCACCACTTGATCTCATTAGCCCAATCAATGCTTGAAGAACCTCACCCCAACCTACAGTTAGCTAGCATTAGCAGACACCTTGAGACCATACCTACTTATTTAGGACTTCTGAACACTGCTCAATCTGCCAACAAGCACACCTGTTACGTATCGAGATTTCCACAAGTCGGAACTAGAAAGGACAACGGCTTCAACTTATATGTTTCGACTTTACCCTTGGGACCTGTGATAATGAACGGCACTGGGTTGGTTGTGTGCGCTCTCAGCGTTGATCATCTGTTCTGTGTTCCCATGATCTGCTGTAACAAGCAGGACATATCCCACCTCTTGACACACCCTATATATCGTGCCCACGGCTACATCTGTTGCAGTGATGGCTTTCACCACCGCATCATATATACCCGTGTGCCCCACCTATATCATAAACGATGGGAATAGGGATGTGAATATCATGATAAGCAGGAATAAGGTCAACCATGTTGGGGGGTGCAAAATTGCACATAATGAATTCGAATTTGCCAGTCTTGACGACCTCTGTGACCTGGTCTGCAACACCCTGTTCACTCATTTCTGGCTGTTGGTCATATGTCGCTACCTGACGCTCTTCACCTTCATATTGTTTCTCCACCCCACCATTAAAGAAAAATGTCACGTGCGCATACTTCTTGGGGTGGGGATCCTCAGATTTTCAAGCCTCCGTGGTGCCTTCTATGCACAGCCCTCATGTAGCAGACCGCGACTGTTCGACTTGGCTGTGTCAGCATGGTTCAGAGATAGTAAGAAGTTGGATTATATCAAAGTGTATTTTGAGCAGATTTGTAAATATGTTATGGTGTATAATCACTGAGATATTTCCTATTAAATTTTTATCGTTTGAACGCCGTCCCTCAGGGTTCATCCCGCCTGTCTTACATCATTCGCCATCGTACTGTCATGACCTGTCTATTTTTCCTACCGCACTACCTCTATGTTTCCCCTCATCACTCCCTAGCATCTTCGCCAGAATTCGCCGCACCCACCGACCACTCCTCCTCCACGTCCACTCTACCCGCTGTTCGCCCCATTCTCCGAACCGCTATTCGCTCATCGCACATTTCGCCAGCAGGAACGCCATCAAATATGATCAATACCAGTCACCCGGCATGATGGTTCATCATTAACCCCATCATCTTCTTAATCCAACCCCATTGGGTGTTCGTATGGCCAAAGTGTGCTTGCAGGATGTCCCTTCCATAGGTCGTGCGGGATCAACCCAGTAAACAAAGAGTCCGTGCAGGGTAGCATGTATGCGGGTCCCAAGACATGGTTTTGTCCATAAGTGCCTTCGCCCCCTTTACTCTCCATCGTTCCATGTTCGCAATCTTCCCTCACTCTATTGTATGTTTATTCCATCTACTTAGTATCATGACTGCGCACCCCTATCCGACCCTAACTCACAACGGCCTCTTTCCTATTCGCTAATACCTTGTGAGCATTCGATATAAGTAGTTTACATTCACATGTATATTCCCCAGTTCAATTATCATACATCGTTCATCTTGTGCAAATTTGACCTCGCTGTGGTCATCGTCTTAAGCCTTCTCTTGGAGACTTCTACCTTCGACTAGCAGAGGACTTAGGCATCACTGGTGAGTTCTCATACATCATCTTCATTACTTTAGCCTTCGAACTATTATCTGCGCTGTCAACGAAGGGCTCCGAAGGAGCGCCTTCGCCGGCGAAAGGATTGTTGCTACTTAAACAACCTTTCCTTAACACCTTGCACGTTACATTGTCAAGTGCTACGGGCTATTTCGCTACGACTGTAGATAGGGCAAGCTCCGTTCGGGCAACACTCTTCTCTTCTGAACATTCATTGGTTCATCTATTCACCGAGCGGCATACTTATTCGCACAAGTTATTCGGGCATTCGCTAAGTTCACTAATACACAATATTAATGCCTAAAAACCAATCTTGACAATTGGGTCCACAAGATACAACAATCTCTTGATAGTTTAGCTAAGAATCACCCACAATCACATGACTATCACATGACCTCAAAAAACTGCTTAAAGTCACCTGATCATCCACAGTCACCTGACAATCACCTGACCTCAGCCACATGACATCAATCCAGCTTGAAGTCACATGACTTTCCTTTATCACATGATAATCACATGAGCATGGGAGTTTCTTACATACTCTTAGCTTTACTGTCACAGAGCTGTGACTTTAACCCAAAATAGCAATAGAACCTTCCACAGCCTTCCAATAGTTTCCAAACCTTTCCTGAAGCTTCTCTAAGCTTCCACAAGGTTCTTCACAGTAGTAGAAGCCTCTACAAGGTTCCTAGCAGTAGTTACATAAGCTAGATAGATGCAGTATAAATAGCCTGCAGTTTTAGCAGTGAAGCAATCAATCATATTTCACCCAAACTGCTCAGACCTTGAGTAACTGAAGTGTGACTTCAATGCAGCCTTGTACTGAAGTACTGGCTCACTGACTTGGCTACAGTCTAAGATTGCAGCAACTCTGATTGGCTCTGAGAAGTACAAGAGTGCTCTATTTTAATTGCAGCAGGCTCTGAATAATCGCGCTGCGAACAGCAACATTACTAAGAGTAACTGATTAGTAATCCTGTACCATTAGACACCACTCTAAGCAGTGATCTAATAGACTTGGTTATTAGTTATTCAATTCAGACAATAGTTTATTAACTTAACTCTGAGTTAAGTGGGTTAATAGCCTTTTGAGTAATTGATCTTTCTTGATCAATCAACGCACTACAGATAATGACCTAACTCAGGGTAAGTGAGTTAATATCCTACATTTGTTGAGTTGGAAAACCAGAAAAGCCACAAGAATAGTGACATACTTGAACTGAGGAAGAGTTCAAGCGCAGAACTATCTTTTCATGTCTTGGGGATTATTGTTGTCTTTAATTCACTCGACCCGCGGTCCTAAGACTCTAGGTAGCTTTCCCCCTTAAAGTATCTGGACCCTTGGATGCCTAATAACATTCTTTGACCTCACAAAGTATTGCACAATCTGAGAACGACACGTGTTCAGTTAAATCTCTATTGCTATGCTTCCTGTACCATTACTGATTCTGATTGTTCACCGGAGTATAATTTCTTAATTGGGTTCTCCGTTAAAATAGTTTTGAAGCTTGCATGTGCTTGTAAAGTCAAATCTCTGATTGAACTTTAGAATTGTGTTTAACACCACAGTTTTACGTTTAGTTCAACGGGTTCCAAAACACTGAGCTTGCGCGAGCTCAGTGTCAACCTCGCCAATGGGAATTTCACGTGTCTCTGACATGATCCGTGATTTGCTGATGATGGGAGAAGACAAGAAGCAGAACACAAAACAAAGCTTACGTAACTACCCCAACCCAGCGATCTCTGGGATCTCACTTAGGGCCTCATGGGTTCGGCCATAAGGGGGAGGTACTGTTACGACCCATTCCCGAATCCAGACCGAAGCTCGGCTTCGGCTCTTGTTCGGGAACCTCAGGTTATTCTCGGCTTCCTTCGGGTTTCCCTTCGCACTTCCCATCACCCCTGATTCCCTTTTCTAGTTAGTTCCCTATTTGCCTGACCCTTGTTCCCCTGACCGTTGATCCGATCATGTTCTCCTCCCAACCCTGCACACTACTTTACTATACAGACCTCCAGTCCATGTATAGTAGCTCCTCAGTTCAGAGATCAAATTAGCTTATCGTACTTGAGACCCTCTGCTTGATATCAAAACCATCTCAGCTTTTAGCCAAGACCTGTTGTGATATACGCAGCTATTCTATTTTAAGTCATCTATGTATACAAAGAAACTAATAAAAGAAAAAGAAAAACAACTAAAAAGATAGCAACAAAACTCATGACGGACATCAACACAGACAACAGACACATGACATCATGAGAAGCTATCTTATCCATAGATCAGATAAGATACAGGGACACGGGCATCAACCACGTGCGGCCGATCAGAGACAGCGCGCCTATCGACTGATGGCATCGGCCATGATGTCGACAGGCACCAGGCCACAGGCACCGAGGAGGTGCGGGCACCAAACACAACAGAGGAGTATAGACTGCACAGGAGCACTGGATGTTGCAGAATGACTACAGAATGTCATTCCAAGTACGTGTGCTCAATCAGCTGGCCCACAGAAGAGGCACAGAGACAGCAGCTCCATCACCAAGACTAGCATTTATGCTAGGCAGGAGGGATTTAATTTCTATTTTCTATTGAGCTCCATGACATGACCAGCTGACTACGATCTTGACACCATGTAGACAGGGGCTTTGTATAATAGGTACAAGACTCTATTCCAAAGCTTAAAACCCCTGACACTATCCCCATCACTCCCATGATTTTATGACTATAAGTAGTCACCCCTCTAGTTACATGTAGTATTTCTACCCATCACTCACTATCTCGAACACTAGTAGTTACCACTAGTATAGTATAAGTAGCTACTACGAATGTATGAATCAATCATCCAGAATCAACTGTTTCAGCCCTGAAGTTACTGCAGTCTTGTTTGATAGCTACAGAACCTAAATCTCGATAGTTTACTCCAATTCTTCATTGAGAGTTCACTATTACTGTTTACTCTAGACTACATCAAAAGCGAAGCCTTTTGACTTAGTTATCCCTTAGATCGAGACCACTCTTTCATCGACACGGTCACGTGACCTCCATCCATCAGTGCTGGACGCACCTCGAGAGGCTTAGTCAGCACACAGGAGAGGGACAGACATAGCGGTCCCAACCGCTGAGCAATAGAAACTGTTTGCTAAAGGCACTATCTAACATCTTAATCTAAAAGATTAAAAGTCTCATCGTCTTTCCATGGCTCAAAGGACTTCTATTGCTGCGCCTCATCCGAAACATGACATTCACAAATTTCGGGATGTCAAACCCAGACTCGGACGGGACAACTGGACCTCTTGGAAGAGGGAACTAATTGCCACCTCTAGAGACAGAGGACTGTACGATACAATTATTGGCAACGATCTTATCCCCACCATCACAGATGCCGCAGTCATTGTGACAGCCGGTGTGCCACACATCGGGAGCACACCACTCACACAATTAATTGCTGCGTGGAATGATAGAAACAATTCTGCATATAACCAGATTCTATTATGCATCTCACCAGAATTACAGATGGCCATCGATGATACAGATCAAGCGAAGACCGCCTGGGACATCATTGTCATGACGCGTTTATTTCCCATACTCAGGTGCTCTGTCCTGCCATTTCTCACCCCATTTCCATGTTTGTTCTGATCACCATTGTCGTGTTCGGCAACCGATTCTCGCTGTTCGTGCCAATTACCATAGCCACACTGTTTTGGAACCCTTCAAGACTTTGGTGTTATTGCTAACACTTCAATCTATCAGAACGTGTCGTTTACGAGACTCAAAGAATATTAAACAATGCTGCAGCACAACTCCGGAAATAATTTAATATTTGTACCTTGGTTGCAATCCGCGTAAAAACTAGTCCAAGTTAATACAGATGGAAGGCAATGCGTTTCTTAGCAGCACTGAACAATAAACTAAAAGACTGTAGGTTCAAGGACACTATCGGGGTCCAAGCGTATTCCAAAATATAAAGGAATGTACTTAGCAGGCGAGTTTATAAATGGACTGCCCTGATAATCTACCAGCGCACAGCAATAAAACGAGAGGCAAAGAATAGAATCTAAAGCGGCTTTTACAAGTAACAGGAATTGACTTGTGAAAGATATTAACCAGGAAAATCAACTGATCAACTCTCTCGGGTATTGGAGTGCGAATGGCAAGACTATCAATTGACAGACTCACTCTGTAGAATTACACCCAGAGGATTAGTCTAGGTGGCTAAGCAGAAAAGTATCTACTTAACAAGGAATTAGACATTAAAGTAAGTGAATAACCCTAGCTGGGATTAGCAGCTTAGTAAGATGCAAGTCACACGAGGTCACGTGGATAGAAAATGTTAGATTGCTAGAATGATGATTCAAGGAGGTCAGAATGGCCTCCTTTTATAGTGTAAAATAAACAGGATTATATAAAATGGGGTTCTTCTATCTATTAGGCAAGTGATGTCATAAGTAAATATTTGCACTACTGACACACACCCTCGTAACTATTGCGGCATGTTTGTGCAAAGAAATTGGAAATAGATAGCCAATCACCTTCCCTGGTTTGCACAGCCTTACACAGCCTTTCACAGCCTTGCACTGCCCTGCACAGACCTACACAGCCGCTATGACATCAAGGGGCCTATTTGGTGTCGCAGCGTTGCATTTGGAGGATCCTTCATCCAATAGGCTTTATCAAACCTGCACCCTAGTTTTGGCTTTGTACATCTTTGTGTGACTTTGTATGCAGCCTTGCACAGCTATGGTTGCTATGATGCAAGTCATGTGCCAGCTGGGTTTGAATTGCACAGGCTTGTGTAAGCGGTAGAGGACACATTCAGACTCAGTGGCTGAGTTTGAGTGAGCCAAGGTACCGGAGTTGTAGGTGCTTGAGTGCCTGCAACTGCGAGTTTACGGTTCATGGGAAGCTCCGGTCGGAGTTTGAAACTGAGCGGCTGTGGCAGAGTTGTGGATGTGCATGGGTTCATAACTCTGCCTGAGAGAATAAGGAGTTTTTGAGCCAGGGAAGCCAAGTTAAATGGCGAAAAAAATAAGAGGAAATTCAAGGAATATTTGAATAGAGTTCTCCCAACAATAGCCACATGTATTAGCTACTATCAGCTGGGAAAACAGGGTTTTAAAGCGATTTTAATCCTTTTTTCGCAAGGCTTTTCATTAGCAACGGTTCCTACACACACGCCGTCAAACGCACGATCGACATCTTTGGACTGACTTGGCAGTCATCGCTGGGTCTACCACCTCCCCTGCTCGACCCTCTTCCGATGGTCTTCTGGTAATTGGATTGTCATGACCTGTGTATTTCCTGCACCTTGTTATCCCCATTTCCCCTTTCGCTACTCCTCCCCAGTGTTCGCTCGGCTTCACCCTCCACCTCGACCTCTCCTCCTCTATGTCACCTCTGTTCGCCCTTCCTCGCATTTCGCCGAACGACCATTCACTGCTCGCATCATTCACCAGCAGGCACACCATCAAATCACGATCGACGTCCCTATCCGGCATGATGGCTCGTCAGTAACTCCATCAGCTTCTCGATCCAACCCCCTTTTGGTGTTCATATGAGCAGGGTGCATTCGTGGGACGTCCTACCCGTAGGTCGTGTGGGATCAACCCAGTAGATGAAGAACCCATGCAGGGCAGTGTATATGCGGGCCCCAAGACATGATTTTGTACACAGGTGTCTTCGCCACCTTCACTCTCCGTCGTTTCATGTTCTCCCTCTTCTCTCATTCTATTGTATGTTTATTTCATCTATGTTGTATCATGACTGCGCACCCCTATCCAACCCTGACTCGTGACGGCCTCTTTCCTATTCGCTGATACCTTACGAGCATTCAATATAAGTAGTTTACATTCGCATGTATATTCCCCAGTTCAATTATCATACGTCGTTCATCTTGTGCAAATTTGACCTCGCTGTGGTCATCGTCTTAAGCCTTCTCTTGGAGAATTCCATCTTCGACTAGCAGAGGACTTAGGCATCACTGGTGAGTTCTCATACTTCATCTTCATTACCTTAGCCTTCAAACCATTTTCTGTGCTGTTGGCGAAGGGCTCCGAAGGAGCACCTTCGCCGGCGAAGGGATTGTCGAGACTTAGACAGCCCTTCCGTGAGACCTTGCACGTTACATCATCAAGTACCACGGGCTATTTTGCTACGACTGTAGATAGGGTGAGCCCCGTTCGGGCAACCCTCTTACCTTGTGAACATTCATTGGTTCATCTATTCACCGAACGGCATACTTATTTGCACAAGTTATTCAGGCATTCGCTGTAAGGGCAACCCTAGCTGGTTGTGGAGATCACACTACCACACAACTGACAAGGGGAAATCCAAAGTATGTATAAATGAACAGAGCATACAAGAGAGGGGATTCTCACCTGACAAGGGGAAATCCAAAGAGAAAAGTCTAAGGACCCCCAATGTCAGCGAGCCCGTATTATACTACGCTGCGCAGCCAGGGACAACACTTGGCACCCGCCATCAACCCTGCATCTCCCTGACCACCCTGACCCTTGATCGACCCTTGATGCCACCTATTACGCGAGTCGCTTGATTTCCGACACTGTTCCAAGAGTGGAAGTCGGAAATTGGAGTGGAACTGGCGAGGCAAACAGAACTGGTGGAAGTCCTCCCAGAAGCGGAATCATTTCCGAAAGCGGAGGCGGAGATGGAATCGGAACCAGAACCGGAGTCGGAAATGGAGTCGGAACTGGGTGTGGTGTCGGAACTGGAAATGGAAAACAGGGTGTCCCCTGACATTTGCTGTGTTCACTAATACACGATATTAACGCCTAAAAACCACTCTTGACAATCATCATCAGGAAGTTCAAATCTACTGATCCAGAGTGTATTACTGCAAGTAGCTGAGGGAATAGATTCTGGTGTGGCTCGGACCGATACAGAGAGAGTTTGATGCGCTAAGAACTTGAGCACCAGGGAAGTGACCAGCAAAAATGGTGATTTGATTGAGAATATTGTTCAGTCTTTATACAAGCGTAACTACAGTAGCTAACGGTAGGATAGAGGGGGCATGGGCAAGAGGGAAGTCAGATGACGGTGGGCCGAGGGTTGGTGATGGATGTGGAGTGTTTAGGGGGTAGATCGGGAAGTGGAAGCTACCTGCAAGTACATATTGTGGATCAACATGATATGATCATGAAAAGATACAGGGTTATGTCAGGTACAAAGGGGAAAGAAAATAAATGGGCCTCGATCGTCCAGCTGATCCATGTTTTAGATTGCAGCGTGGTGAGCCCCTGAGCTCGTGTGGCTCCTCGACTCGAGTCAGCTCAGTGCACGTGTGCGTGCCTCAGTGGACTTGTGTGACTTGTGGATTGGTGAAAGCTCATGAAGGGAAAGGGGTGGTAAGTAACTGATGGAAGCGGGTGAGAGGGTAACAGAATACCATACAGTCCATTTCACAACATATCTATGGTTATAAACTTGTAAAGGCTGACTTGCATACGTAGGCTAGGCATCTGATCATCCTTCACAACTGTTCACAAAATACATTTGACCCTTTTAACCATAACATCATTCGATTTCACAGGACAGCAAGCAGTATAAATATGAAAAATAATATCTTAGGTCTTGTAAGTATTAAATTATATCGCTATCAACACTCCAGAGCTTGTCTAAAATTACTTATTCCATAGCAGCCACCACATATGGGCCCCACCCTTCACGAGAGGCAGCCACGTCCAATATATGAGGATGCTATCCTTCGTATAGCCCAGGAAGATGAAGATGGTGTACTCCAGTCACACCCATCCTGAGGGACTGGTGCACAAAGACCAGCTGGCAGAGGCATCACTTGTAATGGTAGAGGCTTATCTCGAGGTCATGGGGGACATGTGTCTAGACCACCCACAGAAGTAGCTGAGGAGAGGTTGCATGCTAGATGGGAAAAGCAATGCGAGGATAGACTGGCTTGGAATGAGGAAGAACACATGGCACACAATATGAACACTTTTTTCCCAAGTTCAGAAGCCTCACCTGACGACTCTGACAGCTCTCATATACCATCGCCTGAGTCACAGCCTGCTACACCTCCTAGTCATCCAACACCCGCTCCAGACTCTCATGTAGCTTTGCTTCATGTTTTCATCACTTCTCATGTCGTCAGTTCTCCATCACCATTTGGTAGACCTCAACCCCGCACTCCAGCAGCACCAGCATCCCACGCACCTAGTCAGCTTCCCACACAGAAACCAGTAGTTAAGAAAGGTGGCATCAATGTTGTTGTGATACATGCAACTATTCTATTTTGAGTCATCTATATATATAAAGAAACTAATAAAAGAAAAAGAAAAACGACTAGAAAGATAGGAATGACACTCACGACGGATATCGAAACATACAGTCGACAGACACATGACATCACAAGCAGCTATCTTATCTATAGATCAGATAAGATACAGGGACATGGGCATCGACCACGTGTGGCTGATCAGAGACAGTGCGCCTATCGACTGATGTCATCGGCCATGACGTCGACAGGCGCCAGGCCACAGGCACCAAACGCCGCAGAGGAGTATAGACTGCGCAGGAGCACCGGATGTCACAGAATGACTACAGAATGACATTCCAAGTATGTAGGCTCAATCAGCTGCCCCATAGAAGAGGCACAGAGACAGCGGCCCCATAACCAAGACTAGCATTTATGCTAGGCAGGAGGGATTTGATTTCTATTTTCTATTGAGCTCCATGACACGACCAGCTGACTACTATCTTGACACCATGTAGACAGGGGCTTTGTATAATAGGTACAAGACTCTATTCCAAAGCTTAACACCCCTGATACTATCCCCATCACTCCCATGACTTTATGACTATAAGTAGTCACCCCTTTAGTTATACGTAGTTTTTCGACCCATTAACTCACTATCTCGAACACTAGTAGTTACCACTAGTCTAGTATAAGTAGCTACTACGAATGTATGAATCAATCATCCAGAATCAACTGTTTCACCCCCTGAAGTCACTGTAGTCTTGTTTGATAGCTACAGAACTTAAATCTCGATATTTTACTCCAATTCTTCGTTGAGAGTTCACTATTACTGTTTACTCTAGACTACCTCAAAAGCGAAGCCTTTTGATCTAGTTATCCTCTAGATCAAGACCATTCTCTCGTCGACACGGTCACGTGACCTTCATCCATCAGTACTGGACGCGCCTCGGGAGGCTTAGTCAGCACACAGGAAAGGGACAGATATAGCGGTCCCAACCGCTGAGCAATAGGAATTATTTGTTAAAGGCATCAATCTAACATTTTAATCATAAAAGATGTATGGTACTTCTTTGAACCTGGACATTTGACCAAGGGAACAAAAACACGGTGTAAACTGTGCTTGTAATATTTTTCTCTTGCTTTATGTTTTGAACACAACTTACTAATACATGTTCATTTAGTGATCCCCCAGTAGAATACACAGTCACCACAACCACAGGCATTCTTTGTAGTCATCTCGAAAGGTTTCACGTATTTGAGTATATGGACACTTGTGTCAAGATTGGTTTTTAGGCGTTAATATCGTGTATTAGTGAACACAGCGAATGCCCGAATGACTTGTGCGAATAAGTATGCCGTTCGGCGAATAGGTGAACCAATAAATGTTCATGAGATAAGAGGGCCGCCTGAGCGGAGATCGCCCTATCCACAGTCGTAGCGAAATAGCCCGTGGTACTTGACGATGTAACGTGCAAGGTGTCACGGAAGGTTTGTCTAAGTAGCAACAATCCCTTCGCTGTCAGCACAGAAAATAGTTCGAAGGCTAAGGTAACGAAGATGAAGTATGAGAACTCACCCGTGATGCCTAAGTCCTCTTCCGGATGAAGATAGAAATCTCCAGGAGAAGGCTCAAAACAATGATCACAGTGAGGTCAAGTGTGCACAAGATGGACGACGTATGATAATTGAACTGAATGTAAACTACTTATATCGAATGCTCGTAAGGCATCAGCGAATAGGAAAGAGGCCGTCGTGAGTCAGGGTTGGATAGGGGTGTGCAGTCATGATACTAAGTAGATGGAATAAACATACAATAGAGTGAGGGAAGAGTGCGAACATGAAACGTCGGAGAGTAAAGGTGGCAAAGGCACTTGTGCCCAAAACCATGTCTTGGGACCCGCATACATGCTACCCTGCATGGACTCTTTGTCTACTGGGTTGATCCCGCACGACCTATAGAAGGGATGTCCTGCGAACATACTTTGGCCATATGAACACCCAAAGGGGTTGGATTAAGAAGATTATGGGGTTAGTGATGAACCATCATGCCAGGTAAATGGTATCGATCGTATTTGATGGCGTGCCTGCCAGCAAAATGTGCGAGCAGTGAATAGCGGTTCGGAGAATGGGGCGAACAGCGGGTAGAGTGGACGTAGAGGAGGAGTGGTCGGAGGGTGCGGCGAACTCTGACAAAGATGCTAGGGAGTGACGAGGGGGAACATAGCGGCAGTGGGGTAAGAGAAATAGACAGGTCATGACAACTTGTAAGTCTCATGGATGGAAGGTAAAGATCAAGTCCCTGGTAAAGGCAGCGAATGATGACAATGCTCCGGTAATGTCTTCATCGCCTCAACCTCCATTTTCTGTGGCCACGTTTAAAGCTGCTCTTGTCAACTGGATCATTGCTGATGATCAGGTACATGCTTCTTAATATCACATTTCTACATAACCTGACATAATGATATAGTCAATCAATGTTGTCGAATGCCCTGAATTTTGACACTTGGTCTTTACCCTTCAAGAATCATACAGATTTATGGGACAACAAAGGCATGCGTGCCTTCTGTTTTGGAACCCTTCAAGACTTTGGTGTTATTGCTAATACTTCAATCTATCAGAACGTGTCATTTACGAGACTCAAAGAATATTAAACAATGCTGCAGCACAACTCCGGAAATAATTTAATATTTGTACCTTGGTTGCAATCCACATAAGAACTAGTCCAAGTTAATACGGATGGAAGGCAATGCGTTTCTTAGCAGCACTGAACAATAAACTAAAAGACTGTAGGTTCAAGGACACTATCGGGGTCCAAGCGTATTCCAAAATATAAAGGAATGTACTTAGCAGGCGAGTTTATAAATGGACTGCCCACAGGAAAAACGAGGGACGAGTTTTGTGAACAAAGCGACTTGTGAAAGTCTCTAATCAGGAAAATCAACTGACTAGATCGTCTCGGGTATTGGAGTGCGAATGGCAAGACTTTCAATTGACAGACTCACTCTGTAGAATTACACCCGGAGGATTAGTCCAAGTGGCTAAGCAGTAAAGTAACTACTTAACAAGGAATTAGACACTAAAGTAAGTGAATAACCCTAGCTGGGATTAGCAGCTTAGTAAGGTGCAAGTCACACGAGGTCACGTGTAGGATAGAAGATGGGTAGATTGGCTGATGAAAGGCAGGCAAAAAGGGCCTCCTTTTATATCGTATTGTACAGGCGCTTAACTAAACGGTAGGACCTTCTATCTATTAACGGAATGGGGAATGAGTCACAAAGAAGCTCTCAGAATGTGTGGGAAGGTTCTGTCTGACTCATAATGACTCACAGTGACTTGAAATGACTCCTACTGGTGACTCCACTAGGTTTTCCACCAATCAGGGCTTGATTTGTCAGGAATGAGTCATTAATTGGACTCATGTGATTTATGACAGCCTGGGTGAGTCATGGGCATGTGACTCACCAAGGTGTGCATGAGTCAGTTGAGTCATTAGGGTGTTTCACACTTGCATTTTCATGGTGTTTTCGTCGATATTTTCACGACGTTTTTGAGGCGTTTTCGGAAAATGCCCTAGAAAAACGTGAGTTGCAAAAGCGCCACCGGAGGCCCTTTCGCCGCGTTTTTGATCGCATTTTTCATGGCGTTTTTCAGGCAATAGAAAGTTCCCTTACGTGTATTATATAATCAATGTAACTTTTCTTAATGCCGGGATCCACCCATTTCACACTTGCCATTTTCCACGCATTTTCGCTGACCTTTTTCCAAAAGCGGCGACGAAAACGCTGACGAAAAAACCTCTGAAAAAACCACGAAAACGCAAGCGTGAAACACCCTATTGAGGCTGTACAAGCAAATGACTAGGCTTTTCAAACTCAGAGGCTGAGTCTGAAGGAGCCACCTGACCGGATTTGTGGGTGACCGTGGGTGCACAAGCCACGAGCGACGCGAGCGTCCGGTCAGAGTTTGAAATCGGAAGTCCGAAACAGAGTTGTGGGGACATGTGTATCCACAACTCTGCTGCACAGAAATAAGTGAGTTTGAGTGAAGACAGCCTCGGAAAAATAGGCAAAATTCATAGATAATTAGAGGGATGTTTGAATAGGCCTTAAGAGGATAGTAGACATTATTATGATGGCGATAATTGGTTATTTTAAAGACCTTTGATGCAGACTACAAAGTTACAGAAAAGAGACATTTGAGGGCTGGTTGAACAGCCTGATCCAAGATCATTTAGTATGCTGGTTGCACAGCAGTTCCCATACACCTTCAGTGCAGTTACAGCTCACTACTTGGTGCGAGGAGACCGGTCCTCATCTTTCAGCAATCATTGCTGTCTAACACTGAGGTCATCACTGATCGGATTCCTCCCTCGGCCTGGCCAACACTATGGTCAAACACTCACAAAAAGGTTGTTATATGTAATGGACCATGTAAATATAACCAACAAGGTGAGCCACTTTCTTCACTTATACAACCAGATTGCTTTTCAACTTTATATAGATCAAATTTGTGACCACCGATGGTGCTTCAAACAATAGCACAATGATGCATGACTTTGAGCATCTACTCCTTGATCACTCGATTAGCTTTGATAGCTTAGAGCAATACTTACTGTGCGTGACAGTTAATCTGGCATGATGTTCCCTTACAATGCTTTTTTAACATGTTGCAGCTGACTTCCGCACCGACTCCATCTGACCGTCATGGGAATGCTCTGCGAAATCACAAGCATTGGCACCCTTGAAAACAGTACAATGAACTGCGATGTGCCAGTAGTGATCAACTCTCAAGTGCAAACACCTGCACAGGCACTGCAGCGTGATCCGATTGCCATCATCCAGAATATTACAAATTCTATACATTCATTGCAGTTGCATCAGGAAGAGTTCAAGGAAGTCATTATGTGTGGGAATCAGTGACAGCGATTGTTGGATGTGAATGGTAATGCTTATGAGATACAAGACATATGCCTTATATGTGACAGCCCACTGCGATGGGGGTCAACCTACCTGATGATAGAGCATAGTCTTGTCCTTCAGAAGGTGTGTATTTCACTGATCAGTTCTCAATGAAATATAATCTCACCACCTATCATGGAGCCGATTTTTAAAAGAGCGGCCAACACAATGCAAATGGAGTGTTATTAATAGTATCCAAGAAGTTTTAAAGGTATGTGTTTTTATTATCAACTCTTGGGCTGTGCTTAACCTATATATACACAGCCAGCTGCATTGCAGGTCATAATGTGTACTGAACTTACACCTATTCTGGCTTGTGTGGTACCCACCTTTGATTCTCTTTTAGCCATATGGATTCGGATGCGTGATGATCCCTCAAAATCACATCTGAGCTCAATGCTCGATGGTGGAAATGAAAAGTTGAGTTCACAGTATAATGAGCGCCGGTTTTCAAAGTCAACAATCATCGCAATGAGTAAGTACTTCTTCACTGACATTGATTTACCTGACCTAACTGCTTGCTTATATAGCCTTGCACCCTTCTATTCGATTTCGGTGGATTGAAAACAATTGGCCTGAAGCGCACAAAAAGTTCACACACCAAACAATTCTGTCTGAGGTACGTAACAAGCATGTCCCAGCTAGCTAGCTCATTGTGAGGTCTCTGTTTATAGCTTGGGAAGTATAACACACAGTCAAATGTACCATCATCTCCAGACTCTGTTGCTCAGTCCGGACCGCCCCAAACAACGTACAAAGTCCTCTTTGGTCAAGGCATGAATACTGCTGACTCTAACCCATCATCAAAACTGCCCTCCATTAAAGATGGATGGTCTTCCTACTGCCATGCTGCAAACTGGCCAGACTTCACTAGTGTAGATCTCATTGAGTGGTGGGATGTGAGTGGTCTCTCGGTCTTGATCACCATTATTGATCTTCTGTCAGTATAATGAAAGGCATTTCCCTCGCATATTTCAGCTTGCCATGGACTATCTACCAGGTCAAGCCTCATCTGTGCCTGCTGAACGTGTTTTCTCATCCAGCACTGAGACCAATACTCAACGCTGAAACCGCATTGCACCTGACCTTATGGAACAGCTACAAATGCTTAAGTATAGGATAGATTAGATTTCACTGGCTCCTGGAAGTCTGAAGAGAAAAAATTGGAGCAGGAGAATGAATATGAGGACCAAGGCCTCTCGGCGATCAATGGACACCTTCAGGACGAAAGCTGGGATTCTGTTGAGGAGGTTACGGACAAAGGGTATAGCTACCCAAAGGAGACTGAGTAACTTTGGTCGTCACTAGTACTGAATTAGTCTAGTATATTTTGTTCGTCAATCTATTGACATTAATGCTGGGTCAACATTAGACTCTTTTTTATCCAAATAACATAAGTTGCTGGGTTTGAATGTGGGTCACTCTTGACCGTCGTGTTGTTCCTGCCAGCTGCTTCAGTGTCGACACCACCCGATGTCCTGCAAATGTAAGTGGTGAGTATCACTGTTATTTGACCCAATTTTCACCTGGTGACAGGTGAAATTGTAGTATTGCCTGCCAAACACAAGAGTCAAACATACAGCGCACTGCAGCTAAACGTCCACACAAAAGAGTTCCAGAAGAGCCAGCACAGTCTAGGAAAAGGCAGAAGACCACCAATGTATGAGTAATTCACTTTCAGTCTGGTCCTAGTTTGGGGACTGGTGTTGTGAATTGTGAGTGCCTAAATGCTCATGTCCTATGAATAGGATGTATTAATGAAGGGCGCAGCAGTATAAACGAGATTCTGAGGGCAGAATAATCAACTTGATGGATTTACTATCTCGAATAAACTGTTTCGAGCTGATGAGCCCACAATTCTGTCAAATTATTCGGGGTGCAACAAGACTGGTCAACTGGTCAACGGAGACGATAGACCATTATTCCATGAAGTAAGATATCTCACGCGGCCTGGACTTTGCTGACATACATATGTATTGTTGTTACAGTTCTGGTCACAACTGAAAGAATTGGAGTCACCGGGATCTGTGCCTAGGGGAATGATTATAAGTTTCAAAGTTCATGACCCTCGCTTGAGGTATGTATTGCATCTTTAGGAATGGCCTCAAAAGCTTAGAACTCTTTCCTCAGCCTTCTGCGAAAGAATGTGAAGCCAGGAGCAATTCCAACTGATGCCAGGAAGCCCAGTGCCACTGCACTTCCTATGCCTTACCGCAACGTCCCACGCCTCCACGTGCTGCCACAACACCAACCGCGGCAAGGCCCTTGCACACCTCGAGGGGCGCCATCCCCTCTCCAGTCATGTCCCGTCCGTGCACCTGTCCTTTCAGCAGCTGCCGTTTGGGCCTGTGCCTCCCATATCCCCCCTGTCACCAGCATGGAGTCACCCACGCATGGGAGTGAAGGTGCGTCAACACCGCGCCATGCCCCTCGTGTCCATGCATGCTAACAGTGTACCCAGTTGCCATGATGCGTTTATTTCCCATACTCAGATGCTCTGTTCTCCCATTTCTCACTCCACCTTCGTGTTCGTTCCGATCACCTTTGCCGTATTCGGCAACTGATCCTCACTGTTCACGCCATTTACCATGGCCACGCCGTCGAAGCCCGATCGACATCCCTGAACTGACTTGGCAGTCATCGCTGGGCCTATCACCTCCTCTGCTCAACCCCCTTTCGATGGTGCTCCTATGATTGGACTGTCATGACTTGTGTATTTCCTGGACCTTGTCATCCCCATTTCCCCTTTTGCCACTCCTCTTGTTCACTCGGCTTTGCCCTCCACTTCAACCACTTCTCCCCTATGTCATCTCCATTCGCCCTTCCTCGCATTTCTCCAAACCGCTATTCCCTGCTCGCGCATTTCGCCAGCAGGCATGCCATCAAAATATGATCGATACCATTTACCCAGCATGATGGTTCATCACTAACCCCATCATCTTCTTAATCCAACCCCTTTGGGTGTTCATATGGCCAAAGTGTGTTCGCAGGACGTCCCTTCCATAGGTCATGTGGGATCAACCCAGTAGACGAAGAGTCCGTGCAGGGTAGCATGTATGCGGGTCCCAAGGCATGGTTTTGTCCATAAGTGCCTTCGCCACCTTTACTCTCCGTCGTTTCATGTTCTCCCTCTTCTCACATTCTATTGTATGTTTATTTCATCTATGTTGTATCATGGCTGCGCACCCCTATCTAACCCTGACTTGTGAAGGCCTCTTTCCTATTCGCTGATACCTTACGAGCATTCAATATAAGTAGTTTACATTCGCATGTATATTCCCCAGTTCAATTATCATACGTCGTCCATCTTGTGCAAACTTGACCTCGCTGTGATCATTGTTTTGAGCCTTCTCCTGGAGATTTCTATCTTCAACCAGAAGAAGACTTAGGCATCACTGGTGAGTTCTCATACTTCATCTTCGTTACCTTAGCCTTCAAACTATTTTCTGTGCTGACGGCGAAGGGCTCTGAAGGAGCACCTTTGCCGGCGAAGGGATTGTCGCTACTTAGACAACCCTTCCGCGACACCTTGCATGTTACATCATCAAGTGCCACGGGCTATTTCACTACGACTGTAGATAGGGCGAGCTCCGCTCGGGCAGCCCTCCTATCTTGTGAACATTTATTGGTTCACCTATTCGCCGAATGGCATACTTATTCGCACCAGTCATTCGGGCATTCGCTGTGTTCACTAATACACAATATTAACGCCTAAAAACCAATCTTGACACCAGTCTCCTGCACATGATCACCCACTCCAACCTGATGCTCACCATGAGCTCCGTCTGGTCTATCTTTCCACCCCAGCAGCAGCACGCTCACCAGGCCGCACATGCCATGTCGCCAGTTCAACGCCACGGGCCACGCACCTCCCCCCGCCACCAACACGTCAACCACAGGCCGCACGTCTAGCCGCCGTATGATGCCGCACCTGCCACCACCCCTTCCCCCACCACATTGTCTGCCTACAGCAGCTCACCCACCGCCAGCGCCTCCGCGCACCATGACATCCGCGACATCCGCGACCCGCGCACAATCCAGGTTGCAACGGCAACTTTGAAGGTAGGATAGGGGACACCAGGAACCAGCACCCTTTACATAAGCAAGCAGGCCAGTAGCAGCCGCTTTCCAACATCCTCAATTCCACCCACATACATTAAGTTCTGACTTATTTGAGTCCTAAGACTTTCTCTCAATATGTCTAGTTTGAATTTGTAGGAAAATGTTTAGCTAAATAATGCAGGGTAGCTGAGTTATATACTCTTGAAGTGCAGACTAAGGAATTTTTTCCAAATACTTTATTTTGTGTTTTGGGACACATTTTGTATTTTCCAACCATAACATTTGGCATGTCACGTGACATGATTTGTCAGCTTTCTCAGCGCTTAGATGTTGGCGTTCAGTGACGGATGACCATTCTGGGAGGTCACGTGCCACGTGACACAGCGAATTGGTCAAACATGGGCAGAGTCCCCCCAGTAACATATTAGCAAGTCAATCAACAGTATAGTAATTAGATACAAAATTTACACTTCTCTATATCAAAACTGAATTTGAGATCCAAGTCTTTCAATTTGGCGCGTCACGTGATCTAAGTGCTCGCTTACGTCAGGGGTCCTGGGTCCTGGTGTCCCCTATCTTACGTGGAGATTTTTGATGAAATTGCATGTTTCTAGGCTTAAACAAGAGTGTTTGGAACCCTTCAAGACTTTGGTGTTATTGCTAACACTTCAATCTATCAGAACGTGTCGTTTACGAGACTCAAAGAATATTAAACAATGCTGCAGCACAACTCTGGAAATAATTTAATATTTGTACCTTGGT
Organism: Gautieria morchelliformis; assembly: GCA_015179125.1. NCBI lineage: Eukaryota > Fungi > Basidiomycota > Agaricomycetes > Gomphales > Gomphaceae > Gautieria > Gautieria morchelliformis. The sequence continues at coordinate 262,463 of WHVA01000062.1, read as the reverse complement.
TGCAATCCGCGTAAAAACTAGTCCAAGTTAATACGGATGGAAGGCAATGCGTTTCTTAGCAGCACTGAACAATAAACTAAAAGACTGTAGGTTCAAGCACACTATCGGGGTCCAAGCGTATTCCAAAATATAAAGGAATGTACTTAGCGGGCGAGTTTATAAATGGACTGCCCTGATAATCTACCAGCGCACAGCAATAAAACGAGAGGCAAAGAATAGAATCTAAAGCGGCTTTTACAAGTAACAGGAATTGACTTGTGAAAGATATTAACCAGGAAAATCAACTGATCAACTCTCTCGGGTATTGGAGTGCGAATGGCAAGACTATCAATTGACAGACTCACTCTGTAGAATTACACCCAGAGGATTAGTCTAGGTGGCTAAGCAGAAAAGTATCTACTTAACAAGGAATTAGACACTAAAGTAAGTGAATAACCCTAGCTGGGGTTAGCAGCTTAGTAAGATGCAAGTCACATGAGTCACGTGTAGGATAGAAGCAGTAGATTGCTAGATTGGATGATTCTCCTAGGGGGTCAGAATGGCCTCCTTTTATATTGTAAATTACACAGGATTACGTAAAATGGGGAGCTTCTATCTATTAGGCGAGTGATGTCATAAGTAAATATTTGCGCAGCTAAAACACACCCTCGTAACTATAGTGGTGTGTTTGTGCAAGGAAATTAAGAATAGATAGCCAATCACCTTCCCTGATTTGCACTGCCCAGCATAGCCTTACACAGCCCTGCATAGCCTTGCATAGCCCTGCATAGCCCTGCACAGCCCTATGATGTCAAGGGTCCTATTTCAGGGGTTGTGGCACTAAGCTTGGAGGCTCAGCATCCAATAAGATTGCTTGATTATGCACCCTAGTTTTGGCTCTGCATATCATTGGGCAGTCTTGCACACAGCCTTACACAGCCATGGTTGCTATGAGGCAAGTCATGTGTCTGCTGGGTTTGAACTATATTTAAGTGTACAGGCTTGTGTAAGCTGCACCGGATATTCCCAATCTCACCAGCTGAGATTGAAAGAGCCAAAGTGTCGGAGTTGTGGGTGTTTGAGGACGTGCGGCTCTGAATAAGCGCGTTCGAGGATCGCTCGAAATTTGAAATTGAGCGCCGATGACAAAGTTATGGACTCTCATGGGTTCATAGCCTTTGTCAAACACAATAAAGCAGTTTTGAGCCAAGGAGGTCAGGACAATTGGCGAAAAAATGCAAGAAAATTCAAGGAATATTCTAAAAACAGTTCCCCATCAAAGCTGCATGTATTGGCTGATGTTAAGATGGGAAAAAGGTTTTTACAGACTTTTTAATGCTTTTTTTTCGAGATTTTTTAAACTAGAAAGCTGGTTCCTACACAAAGAGCACAGGTACAACATTATGATCTACTGACGACTCTTTGAAGCCGAACATCGAGGGAAATTCTGTTGGTATTGGGCGCAGTAGCTATGTAGTACGAGCCTCAGTGACTATACGGTTCACTGGGAGTTACCATTAGTACTGTACCTATGTAGTACGAGCCTACATAGAGACGAGCAACAATACGATGTACTGTATAGATGTGATACGCACCTCAGTGACTATACAGTTCACTGAGGTGCAGCTAACTACTTGTCCGCTATATAACCTATGCTCGGAGTCTGACAGACTCCGAGCATACCTTCGATCCCTAGTGATACAGGGCTGTGTCCCAAGCTTACCGGCGATCGCACCCCGACACCCCCCCATAAGCTGGACATAGGCCTATCAGTGCATTCAGGTGCACGACCTTGTGTCTGGGGAGGGCCTTCGTAAACATGTCCGCGGCCATGTCGTCCGTGGGCACGTAGTCGACGTTGATAAGCTGTCGTTGTACCGCATGATGTATGAAATGGTAGCTTATGTCGATGTGTTTGGTGCGAGGGTGGTACTCGTCATTCTTCATGATGGAAATGGCGGAGACGTCGCCGAGGTGGATTGTGATGGGTTTCACGAGTGGGCAAGCGATTTCGGCTAAGAACATGCGCACCCAGAGTGCCTCTTTCGCGGCATGCATCGCAGCGATGTACTCGGCTTCGGTGGTGGACAACGCGACAATGGCCTGCTTCTTCGAACTCCACGAGACAGCGCCACCCCCTATCGTAAACACATAGCCGGAGATTGAGTGTCGATGTTCCTGGGATGCCCAGTCCGCGTCTGAGAACGCATCTAGGCCCTTGGGTGACCCGCCGATGACGAGGCATATGTCCATCGTCCCCTTCAAGTAACGGAAAACTCTCTTCACGGCTTCCCAGTGGGGTCTACCAGGATTCTGCATGAATTGTGCAAGAAAAGAGACTGCGAAAGAAATGTCCGGGCGTGTGCCCAATGCGGCGTACATAAGGGATCCTATCGCCTCCCTGTACGGTACGCCGTGCATATCCTCGAGCTGGTGAGGGGTGGAAGGGGATTGGGATGAGGAAAGCCTGTGGTGAGGGTCGAGCGGCGTGCTGAGGGGGTTAGCGTTTTGTAGATTGAACCACTCCAGGATCTTTCTGATATACGCCTGCTGCGAGAATGAAATCGTGCGCAACGCGCGGTCTCGTTTTACCTCAATTCCCAGCAGCCAGTGCAGGTCTCTGAGGTCCTTAATTTTGAGGACCGTTCGCAGCTCGTCTTTGAACCCTCGAATGACCTCCTTCGTGTTACCGGCCATGGTGAGGTCATCGACGTCGACTGCGACGATGAGCGCGTTCTGGCCGGCATACCTGTGGAATACTGCGTGCTCAACTTCGCAGCGAGTAAACCCGAACCTGTACATTATGCCACACAACATGTCGTACCACTCCCTTCCTGACTGTTTCAGGCCGTATATCGCGCGGTTGAGTTGGCATACGTAGTGTTCCTTTCCGGGAACTTCGTAGCCCTTCGCCTGGCGCATGTAGACCGTTTCGGTAATCGGTGCATTGAGGTATGCACCGTCTATGTCGGTCTGTTCAAGTTCCCAGTTGTTTCTGACGGCAATTGCAGCAATAATGCGGATGGCAGAGAGTTTGGCGGTAGGGGAGAAGGTTTCATTATAGTCTATGCCTTCTGTCTGTGTGAATCCCTGCGCGACGAGCCTAGTCTTGTGCGTTACTACTTTGCCATCCGCGTCATGCTTGTAGTGGAATACAAGTCAGCTGCCGACAATGTTCGCGCCTTCTGGGGCTCTACCAGGTCCCAGGTTCTCAGGTTCGTGTGCTGGTCCAGTTCACGCCTTATAGACGTGTCCCACTCGGGCCAGTCCTCACACGAACGTGCATCATTTAGGTTTACCGGGTCGGCCCCTGCCTCGTGCGCGGCTGCTGCCATCGAGAATTCGATGGGTCGGCGCACCCCCCCCACAGTCCCATCGCCCTCTTCCAGCTTCACCAGTGCCACTAGGGCCGAGTTCTCGGTGGGAATGGGTAGTCCTCGAGGATACGTAGGTGCGTTCGCCCGTCCTGTACTGCTGCCAGTACCGTCGGCGGTCCCGCGGACGTACGCGGATGGCTTCCGTGCGCGTTGGCCCCTACCCTGCAGCTGGTCTGCTAGAGGCTCCAGGGCCTCGAGTCGCTCGAGTCCTTCTAGGGGGTCAATGCGTGTGTGGTCTGTGGCTGGGGGTGGTAAGGGTTGGCCGTGTGGGGTGTCGCTGTCATTCAGTTGGCCGTGTGGAGCGCCGCTGACGTTCTGGCTGCCTTGGGCAGTAGTCTCCCTCTCAGCCTGTGTGTCAGTGGTGACTACAACTGACTCGTCGAATGTTACATTGCGTTCCACTGTGACACGGCATTTCCCAGGCCAATAGACCCTATGCCCTTTACTCTCGTCACTGTAGCCCACCCATCTGCCTCATCCGCCTTAGGCTCTAATTTTCCCCGGTCTTCTTTCAGGATGTACACCCTGGTTCCCCATACCGGGAGGTCGCTGAGGTCAGGTCTCGCGCCGTGCACGATCTCGTACGGTGTCTTGCCATCGAGCGCGTGCATCGAGGTCCTGTTTTTCAGCCAGACCGCATGTTGGATGGATTCTGTCCACAGGAACTTCGGTAGGGCTGCCGTGAGATGCATTGCCCGTGCATGCTCGAGCAGCGTACGGTTGAGACATTCAGATACGCCGTTTTCTTCTGGTGTGTCGTGCACGGTAAGGCTTCTCACAGTTCCTTTCGACTTCAGGTGAGCCATGAACTCGTCGGAGAGGTACTCGCCCCCTCGGTCAGTTTGCAATCTTTTGACCTTAGCGTTGTGCTGAGTTTCCACCCAGGCCTCGTATTGCCGGTAGCGACCAAAAGTGTCGCTTTTCTTCGCTATGGTCTCCAGGTATGTCCATCGGCTATAGTCATCAGTGAAACTTACGAAGTATTCCTTGCTGTCGTAACTTTGGGGGTTCGCGGGCCCCCAAACGTCCGAATGGACTTTTTCACCGAATGATGTGGCACGCGGTCCCTCCCGCTTCTGTGGGACGGGCTTGCGTGTCGGTTTCGCCTGCGCGCATGCAGTGCAAAACCCGGGTTGACTCGACATATCGACATCAAGTCCGGTTACAGTGCCGTCATGGACTAGCTTCTTCGCGGCTTGTGGGGAGATGTGCCCCATCCGGCGGTGCAGTTCGTCCAGGGTGAGTGGTTTCCGTACTGCATTTGCTGTCGCCGCCGTCGACGTGTGCTCTACCTTGTAGAGCCCATTCGAGAGCGGAACCTGCCCGAGCAGCGTTCCTCGAGCGTCCCGAATCAAGCACTTCTGGTCCTTCAGGAGGACCGAGTAGCCGGCCGCATCGCAGCATGTTAAGGAGATTAGGGTAAAGGCAAGATCGGGGCAGTATAGTACATCCTTCAATGTGACGTGCGTCGTCGTTTTGCCGTTGGGTATGCTGACTCGCATATTCCCAATTCCCATAGCTTGGAAGACGGTCTTGTCCGCGGCATTAATTGTGCGCGGTGCAATCCCCTTGAAGGTGAGGAATCGGTGTCTGCTCGGCAACATATGACCTGATGCGCCCGAGTCATAGACGTCAACTTCGCGTCCCATCGATGTACTCGTTCCCAGCGCAAGTGTGGTCCCAGTGAACGTCGTGGTGAACGCAAATTCCTCGCTCTCCGTTACTGCGTTCACTGATCCGCCCCCCTTTTTATCTTCATCCTTCTTGTCCTTTTTCTTGGCTTTAGAGCGACAGTCTGCTTTCATGTGGCCCTTCTTGCCGCATTTCCAGCACTCTATGTCGGTCTTCGTGGTGCTGGAGGTGCCTCCGCGTGGCTGGGACTTCCCGCGGCCTTTTACTGCGGCGAGAGCGTTCTCGCTCACTTTGAGCTGGCGCTCCTCAATGGTGAGTCGTTCGAACTCGTCGATGAGCGTGTTGACTACCTGATCCGGCTCTAGCGTTGCCTTAGCATGTGCAGCAGACATGGTAATGGCGTTGATGAGTGAACGGTACGACTTAGGGAGTGAACCGAGGATGACTGTGACTAAATCATTGTCGGTGAGTGCGGCATTCATTCCAGAAAGTTGTTCCTGCATTCTCATGAGGCTTTCCAAGTGCGTGCAGACGTTCGACTCGTCCTCACACTTCATCTCGTACATTCGGCGTCGCATGTCGACCTTCACTGTGAGTGCTTTAGTCTCGTGCTTCGCACATACCGCTTCCCAAACTTCCTTTGCTGTCGTCAGGTTCCGCACTTCGATGAGTACGCTATCTGGGACCGTTGTGAAGATCTGCGCCATGATCATTGCCTCGCGTTGGTTGTAATCGTCCCACCGCTTCTCCCGATCATCCCCTTCTTTGTCCGTTAGCATGTGACCATCGGGGTAAGTGGGGATGGGAGGTGGGACTCGAGTGGTCCCCTCCAGATGTCGCTTGGCACCACGAGTCGACGCTAGCGTAGCTAGTGTCTGACTCTTCCAGGTGACCCAGTTTGTGCCATCTCGGGCAAGTTTAGGGACGACAAAGGACTTGGTGTTTGTGGAAGACATAACGGGCTCTGCGGGGCCCATAACCTGTTGGTATTGGGCGCAGTAGCTATGTAGTACAAGCCTCAGTGACTATACGGTTCACTGAGAGTTACCATTAGTACTGTACCTATGTAGTACGAGCCTACATAGAGATGAGCAACAATATGATGTACTGTATAGATGTGATACGCACCTCAGTGACTATATGGTTCACTGAGGTGCAGCTAACTACTTGTCCGCTATATAACCTATGCTCGGAGTCTGACAGACTCCGAGCATACCTTCGATCCCTAGTGATACAGGGCTGCGTCCCAAGCTTACCGGCGATCGCACCCCGACAAATTCAGCTTGTTTTGGCATCCGTACTTAAACTCTTTTTATTTGACCTTACCAGTATTTTTGGAACAGCGCTACCGGCTAATAGCTAATAACCGGCTGAAAGCCGGTCTAAGCTAAAATAAACAGTTTGGTTTATAAGCAACGGACTGATAACCGGTTACCGCTCGTTCGGTCTGTAACCGTAGCCGAGCTACGGCAACACTAAAACCACCGGACTTAGGTTCGGCACAAGCCCCATCTCCGACTCAAAGTTCACGCTCCGCGAGCACCTTCCGGAGAAGGGGCTTGTAACAAGATGCCGCGCTAGGGGGGCCGTCTCCCGCCACCTCTACCACCAGCCACACACTCTCTACGGCTTCACTCATTATAACAATCTACTAGACCATATGTCTCTTGAGCTCCCTAGCTATTTAGAATTGCTTGATCACTGAACAGCTGTCTTGTATCCCGTTGGGAATAGTGGGGGTGGGCACAATTGCACTATCTCACTTGTCAACGTGTTACAGACGGCCGCTCGTTGATTTTAAGGACATCTATAATTGGGAATGTAGGCCAGATATCCTAAAAATATTTAGCAGCAAATGGGACAGCTCGATCGCTATGATAGTAGTGGTACGAATAAATTGACAGGCACGGTTTCAAACCTTCGGGCAAGGAGAAGAGAAGAGAAACAATAATAGCTCAGAATATGAGACTCGCAGATGACTGATGAGAGAGAGATGCCAAGCCTGTCCTCTAGAGCATCTTTGCATGATAACAGCAGGATATCTCCCCAGCATATGTCGATGTCCATTTAAAACGCGAGCGTGCTTAAAGTCACGTGACGTAACGAACTGTCGACACCGTCGTCTGGAAAAGTGCCTGGTGCTGCGCCCACCGGTCGAGCAGCAAAGTAATTTATGGGATCACTTTAAAACATAATACAGGTCATTGTTATAATTTTCTGAAAATTATTCTTGAGTGACTGGTTCAACTACGTGCCTCACAAGCCATTTGTCACTCGTCCCAGAAGGCACATACATCACGACATAATTAAATTGATTCTTAGCTACTCACACAGGACAAGTTGTCAGAATACATCTCTGTTACGATAATCTAAAGAAACCTTGACTCGAGAGGTGTTGTGGCCGACGCAGCACCGTGAAGAGACGGTCCCCCTAGCGCGGCATCTTGGTACAAGCCTCTCCTCTGGAGATGAAGTCGGAGCTTCAAGGCTTGCGCCGAACCTACACCGGACTCACCATTTAATGAATCTTCATGAATATTTCAAATCACTGTCTAGTTCTGGTCTTTCCGCAGGGACAACGGCCAAACTACCCCCACGGTGCAAACCGATGAGCACCAGCATGCCCGCCTTAGGTTGCTTCCACTCGGTAATGTTTTCACGCCCGTTAGCTGCCCCTTTTTAACTCCCTCAGCAGGATGGCGCCGGGATCCGTGGCTTGTTCGAACTCATCATACTACAAGAAAACATGCAAAGCGCCCACCTTTCCGTACTCTCTCAGACCAAGAGGAACCGTGCACGACATGGGCTGGTGGAAGGGCTTCGGCGCGTGTGCACCGTATGTGCAGGCGGGGACGGCGCATGTGCACCGTACGTGGAGGCGGTGGACGATGCATGTGGTATCTGCATGTGGTATCTGCATGTGGTATCTGGAGGCGGGGGACGGTGCGCATGCACCGTACATGTGGGGACCGGCATACGGTACGTGTGCACCGTATGTGGTGACGGGGAACGGTGCGCGTGCACCCCACGTGTGCGGGCCGGCCTCGGTACGTATGCACCGTATGCACCGTACTGCGAGGCGGAGGATGGTGCATGTGCACCGTACATGGGGGCCGACTGCGGTGCGTGTGCACCGTTCATGGAGTGGGATTACGGCGCCTGTGCACCGTACTGCGAGACCCCGGTAGTGTCCCTGCCTGGAGTGGGGAGACGGGGCATGTGAACCGTAGGCAAATGCGCGTTTGGTGTAAGCGCGTATTTACAGCCGGCTGTACGGTCTAAATACAACCGGCGTCAGTTGCCTGCCCCCACTCTCAGGATGCCTCTGGTAATCACGGCTGGAGCGAAAGCAAAACCGACGGTCACTCACATGTATGTTGTCTCTATTCGCAGATTATTCTGCTAACGTGTCGCCAGCCAACTGCGCCACCTCTTGAGCTGCCCACAGCGGCGCGGGATCGTCTACTATGTCTCTGGCTACGCCATCCTCGAGCGCAATCTCCTCAGTCCAGCTACTGTAAGTCCCAGCCACTTACCAGAACGCCCTCTGACCCTCCCCCCAGCGTCCACACACCCTAGTCAACCTCGACTTCTTCCCGACCTGCTTCGCCACAGCCCTCGTCCCGTCCGACCCCGACTTCCTCCTCCTCGCAGTCGGTAGCATCGACTCCCAGCTCCATCTCTCTCTCTATTCCCTCCAACACCCCGCCACGGCCTCGCCGCACACCCGCCCCAAGCCCCTCTGGTTCCACCTCAAGCGTTTGCGCCCCCAGCACGATGTCGTCAACTACATGTTCTTCTCCCCGGCTGAGCTCACAGACGACACCCGTGCACCGCGCCGAAAAACATCTGCAAGCAGCAGCCCCGCTGATCACGCGGCAGCAGACCCCACCCCCTCGGACCTGCGTCTCGTCGTCTGCGGGAATGACAAGGCCGTCCATTTCTTCGATATCGATCTCCGCACCCCTCCGTCGGATCACCAACGTCTCCGTGAATGTGGTGTCTTGCGTCTCGACACTTGCGTGAACCACGGTGAGCCTCTTCCCCCACGTGCCCGCGATTCACCTCCTAATTGGTCTTCCAGCTTCCATCTCCCCGGATGGCCGCACCCTCCTCTGCGTAGGCGACACCCCTCGCGCATACCTCTTCCGCATTATCCCCGGCGCGTTCATCGCCTGCGAACCTCTCGCGACGTACACATTCCCTATGCCGCCATACCAAGATCCGGGCCCCCTTGTGCCTTGTGACGACCCCCCTTCTTATGTCTCCCTCCGGCCACACACATATCGCCCGACCATCCACACGTATCCCACCACCCACTGCTGCATGCCCGCGCGCGCCTGCTTCGCCACAGCCTGGACGTCAGACGGCCTCAAATTCGCCGTTGCCGCACAGGAAGGTGCCCTCGCGGTATGGGATGTGCGCAGCAGCGTGCCGGTCTGGGTCTTCTGGACGGGATTGCGCCCCCCAAGCGTCCAGCAGTATGGGGCGCGAACGCGAATGCGAGCCGTACCGGCGGGCACGAACGCGTGGGTTTCGGACGGCGCGAGTTCTGAGATGGGTGAGCCGGCGGCCGACGCGAGAGAGGGCGTTCCACCCGCGGCGAGTGCCAACCCGAGCGCCTCTCCCAGCCAGCCACCTCCCGGTCACCCACGGCTAGACGCCCTCGACCTCCCACTCTCATTCCCGTCCGAGGGCAACAGTGGCGGCAGTGCGGACAGCAGCTCCACATCGCGTGTCCCGACCACGTTCCCCTCCGTCGGACACCCCGTGCCGGCAGTGGTAAGCGAGCCCGAGCCAGATGCGCTCATGGGCACGCAGTATGCCAGGGACTTGATGTTGAGTGGACCGGATAATGGGATCCGCAATCTGCAGTTCAGCACGGGGGACGCGGGGCGGGAGTTGTGTGTCTTTGTAGAGGTGGGTCCTCTTCGATCCTGTCCAGGGCTTGGGGCAAGCACGCGAAGACGTTGGAGCCTGCTGCTCCACTATGCATCAGAGCTATTTTCATTCATTACAATCTCCTCTCCCATGCCCCTACGTATTGACTCTATTCGCACTACAGCACACCACGAACATCCACGTCATCGACGCACGCACATTCGATCCGTCGACGCATCGGGTGTTCGCGTTTCCCGATGTCGGCGAGCTGCTCGCCGCCAGCGCCACCCGCGGCGCGGTCCTGTCGTCGGAAGCCTGTCCCCACGCCGAGGCCGCGCCAGTGCCAGTGGCCGACGCAGCACCGTCCTCGGATGCAGCGCTGGAAAATGCCGCAGAGCTTGGTGCAGGCCTAGCTGCGCCGGCAGAGGTGCATATGCAGAGCGCGGACGAGGAGGCATCGACCGTTGGCACGCGGAACGGCACGCCTGAGTGGCGGCCCCCTGTCCCAGTAGAGCTGCCTGCCCCGCAGCCCCCCAGCATCGTCTGGACCAGCGAGCCATCCCCGCCTCGTGCGCCACAAATAACCGGACTCTGTTTCGACCCGACCGGGGAGTGGGTGTACGTCGCGGGGATGGGGGCATCGTAGAATGGAGGGTGAGGGAGCGGGAAGCAGGGTGAGTCAGCACCAATCATGTTCTTCGATGCTTACAAACCGTATGGGCAGATCGCCACCCGCGCGCGTCATAATAAGTACTCTGCAGTGATCCCAGCTTGCTTACTGTAAATGCTTGGCTCGGATAGGCGCGACCAGTGTCGTTAAATTATTCACCGGGATGTAAATACTTGTCTGTAACGTCGGAGAGAGACTGCGGTTTGTTGATGTCAGTTATAATCGAACCGAGTAGAACCGACCCATACTTTTTTCGATAGATCCTCTGCTCATAATGCACACCGAGTTGTTCGCAAATCTGACTCTGGCACCGGCTACATGATAGTGGATAATTCAGGTCAGCGGTGGGTCGTCGAGATGTCTTAAAAGATTACGTGCGCGAGACCCTCAATTGTCATGGGAATTGCTTTACGTTTTCACGTTTTGATCTGGCTAGCGATTGGCATTTTTCATTTTGAGTCCGGAGAGGGCCACGGCCGTTGCTGTAAGGTGTCGCCTATATGTCCAGAAAAGTATGCCGTTGCTCGAAATTTACCCGTCTTTCCATAGAACTCTTAGACGTGAGACGTGAGTACAGAGTGACAAGGCGAACGGACTCACGTTCATTGGCATCTATGCCGCTATCTTTTGCGTGCTTATTGAGATGACGCCCAATGTCCAATCCTAGTTGACCCCTCTCGAAATCGTGCAACACCCTCTGGCGAACAGCCTCCTTAACACGTTCCTTTTCCTCCTCCTCCTGATGTAAAGCTTCGAAACGTTCCTTCTATCGCCGTATATCATTCTTCTGTGCCACTTGAGTTAGAGAAGTCAATCCCGCACTTAATGAAAGTGAGATAATACGTAATACGTACGAAGGTCAGAGTACACGCATTGTTTGCAAAAGAGATGGCGTGAGGCACATGAAGAGGCTCTCGTGCTCGCTACAAACACAACATGCAGGCATCAAATTGGCGCATGGTTTCATTCCCTTATCGTTGCCGTTTCGTCCCAGTTTGTTGTATTCTGCATAGCTGAAAATCGAGGATACAGTGTTGTTCTTGCTGCGTTCGTCATGAGAAAACCTTGCAGCGGACTTTCGGGGTCTATTCAACTGGGTCTTCTCAGAGGTAAAGGGTTGTTCTCGCATTTGCCGGCCTATGATGCAGGTGCAGTATGCACAGGCGTAGGGCGGGCACCGTATGTGACGCGAGGCGACGGTTCAGGTGATGTGGAGGCATGGGAATGGCGTCTGAATTGAACACAACTGCATGTTTCACGGCGTCTGCTGCCGCATGCGTGACAGATGTGCTGGTTGCCGAATGCCGGAGCAGCTAGTGTTGGTCTGCGGCGGCAATTGCGGCAGGCCTCCCGTAAACATACCGGGGTCACTGGGAGCGAAGTCCGGGGCCCAGGGCCTGGGCGTATCCAGCTGACGGGAACATCACCAACTTACGAACTATCGTGCCCACAACATCATGCACCATGCACACCGTCCTCACAGTTTCTAATTCACCAGATCACTCCCTGAGCTAGCCTGCGCTTCCAAAGCTCAACAGCTGTCGCCCCCCTCCAGGAGGGTCAAGTCAGACTTAAAACCTTAGCGTTCCCAATCAACCCTATCGACAACCTCGTCATCATCGGCCGTTACCCAGTGAAACCGAAGAACACCTTCTCGGGTGAGCGCATTATAGGCTACGACGGCGTATTCCAAGTCGTCGAATCCCGCGCCCCTTCGAACCTCACAGAGGGAGACTATGTCATTCCAAGAGACCACGTATTAGAGACATGGCGTACCCATGCCACGGCCGAATCCTCACAGCTCCTCAAAATACCCCGCCCCGACCCCCGTGCTGGCGCAATTCTAAAAATGGGCGCATGCCCGCATACCTTCTCCTCGAGGATAGCTTGAACATGGGGACTGGCTCATCCAGAATACCGCGACCGGCGTCATTACCCAGCTCGTGATACGATATGCCCGTCTGCCAATGTCCACACCGTTTCAGTGGTATCCCATCCCTAAACTTTTCGAATGTAGGACCAAGTTTTTGTCGTCAACTCTCAGACTCACAACACCAGTACATGGCGCTACAAAATTGGTGATAAGTACGTCACGGTAAGTACCCTCTCTGGGTGTTCTTCTCACGAGCCGTATACTTGGTAAACATAAGACCCAGCAGGATTGTCTATTTATTATATTACATACACCCCTTGGAGGTACAATTAAAGGTATAGAATATCCTGGATCTCCCCTGCAGGGGAGGACGCGTAGATCATATCAGACCTTCTCCCCTGACCCATTCCTCGCTTCCCTTCTAGCTATCTGTGCCTTCCTCCACGCCGGAACAAAATCGATATTTCGGAGCATAACTACCGCGACCAGATATGCCACCCCGAAGACGATGGCGGGGACGTTCCCAATGTGGAATGCCTTGACCAGAGCATCCAAGATAGCATTGTTATACTGCGGGAAGTCCGCATGCTCATCGGCGAGACCCAGCCCCTGATTTACCAGGTTGTCGGGGATCTTGCCGCGTAATGTTCCCGTAAAGCTTGTTTCGTAGATGGCGGTTAAGAGCGGTGTGGCGAATGTTCCCCCGAGGGTTCGGAGGAAGGAGAGGAAGCCACTGATTCCCGCGACTTGGTGCGGTTTGACGGACATGGGTCCCACGATCAGTGACGGTTGGTATAGTATACCAGACCCCAGCCCCATGAGAACAGAGAAACCAATGACGGTGGCGCCTGAGGTGTGGCGGCCGACAAGGAACATCAGACCTCCGCCCAATGCATACAGCGCACCACCAACAGCACCCATGAGTCGGACCTGACCCAGTTTGGAGATAAGGTTTGCCCCAAATACGGATGAGATACCGACGGCGAGCGTGATACCCAGCATTTGTAAACCTGAGTTGACAAGACTCGACCCGAAAATGTCGATAAAGTATCGGGGGAGGAAGAATACAGCTCCGAAGTACGCGGCGCCAGTGAGGAAATTGATGAGACAAGCGATGGGGATGTTGGGTATGGTGAAGAGGTGCATGTCCACCACAGGGTTTTGGCGACCTTGAGCTCATAAAATACGAAGACTGGGATGAGAGCGCCGCCCACAACGAATAATACGATTATGGGTGCTGACTATATATGAAAGTCAATTGTCTGGAAGGAGAAACAGTAAAGCGTGACTGACGTTCCACGGAAATTCTTTGTTGCCCATCTCGATCGCGATGCAGATGAGAGCGGCAATGGCGACCGCGAGAGCGGAGCCGACGTAGTCAACCTCTTTCAGTTGTGCAATGATGCCTTTGCTCTGAGTCCTATGGGGAACAGGATAACGCATGGAGGACATGCCAATGAGAAAGGTGATGCCAACTATCATAAGGGTAATCCAGAACAGCCAACGCCAGCTGGTATCGACGGAAAGGACGGCACCCAACACTGGGCCAGCAGCCATACCCAATGACAAGGACAGATTGAAGAAGCCAAGCCAGACCCCACGGGTCTCCGGTGTGGTGAGGTCGATGATGATGATGACGCCGACGGTTTGACGTCCTGCCGCGCCGATCCCTGGAGAAGTCTACCCCCAATGAGGGAGTTCATAGATTGTGCGAGGCCACACCAGAGAGTTCCTGCTGCGAAAATGACCATGGTCCCGTTGAAAACAGCAGCGCGACCGAAGATGTCGCTGAAGCGTCCCAGCAATGTCTGGGTGACAGTGAAACCGATCAGATAGGCGGTTGCGATCCAATTTTGGTTCGCAAGGTCGTTGAACTGGGTGCCAATAACATGCATAGCGGTCGTGGCAGTAGTTTCATTGAAATAGGCGGCTGTAGCATGTTTCGCTAGTCAGTGAGGGTCTCATAAGCTTCGCAGAATTAAAACCGACCAAAGTTGCCAAGCCATATACTAGTCATGATGAGAATAAACGCCTTTTTGTGACGACGACCGAAGGTTTAGGCGCAGAAGGCAATGGTGGAGAGTCGAGTTCGACATCAGGAGTAGGAGGACTTGGAGAAACAGAGGAGCTCCTCTCGGAGATTTTCTCCAGCTGCATGTTCACAACTTCATGATGAGTGGCATCTGAGGGCATGGTTCGAACCTATCACTGGGTGAGGGCAGCTGTAGTAGGGCTATGGAAGGGAGAGCACAGCGGCTCACCAGGCTGGCCTTTTTGCATCTGCATACTGGGGATAAAGCGTGTGACGTGCAGGCAGTACCGCTGACTCCGAAGGTTTCTGTCGAGCCACGTGGATGGACATTCCAGGATATTCCTAACTTAGTACATATCGTATCATTACCTTTGATGGTTCTGCCACTTACCGCTTAGCGATGTCACTCAAGTCGGTCCGTTTTGGTATACTTATTGTATTTTGTTTCGCTGCCTGATCCCTTCCCACCTCCAGTCGGTAAATATACTACTGCCCCTGTGTATCATGGTAACGTACTTCCTTTACTTGTGAAGACCATTGAGTTGGAGATCAAAATTCACAAAGCTTCCCGGCGTTTAACCTGACGGTGGCCGGCACGGTGCTTAATCTGACGGTGATATTCTCGCCCCGATGGTTAATTTGAGGAACGTGGTATCCCGCTTAATTCAAGTACGGCATTCTCGTCATTGCTTTGGCGCCGCCGAATTCCACTGCCGGTTGAGCGACTCTAACAGCTCACAGCGAGGGGAGAAGGACTAACCGCAAACAAAAACATGCTTGAAAAGAAAGAACGCAAGGCCGGAGAGCTGTTTTCAACGGACGCGTCAGGTTGTGTGTATTTCCCTTAAACCCTGGTTAACCGTGACGCGTAACGCCACCCCCTGATCATCACTGATCTTCGTTTCGCGCTTGGCTTTCCGAGTGTAATAGCCGACAACAATCGACTGTATTCTCGGATTAACAATGCAGATTCCCTTGAAATCCGACACCTTTTCCCCCGATTTTTCCGTGTTTTGATCCGAGCATCCGCCGCCTGGTCTAGCGATATTATTAGGCTAACCGTTTTGGGAGAGGAGCGGCGGTGACACGCGTGACTTCTTTGCTTCGAGAAGCGCTTGTGTCCTCCGCCAGCGCGATAATTCTGTGTGGCAACCCCCCAAAGAAACACAACCCCTTGGCTTATCCAGCAGCCCTGTAGCCAAACTTCTAGGACACTAGCCGAATATCATAAGGCCGTTGAAATTTGCGGTACCATGTATAAAGTGTGGGAGCACTGGGAGGTTGCGGGATGCGTAGCGCCCGCAAATTGTGTTCTCACATAAGCATTCGGAGCCTGGCAAAGTTCCGCTTGGCGGATGATTCAGCAGAAACGGTTGTGTTTCCCAAGTGTTGCCACACATTTTTCCGCGCCAACCCGTTCGTCAGCTATGTCAAGAGACAGACAGTGTCGCTACTGTTACCATCCATGGGTGGAGCCATGCGAAGCGACGCAGCAGCGTGGGGGACGTGGATCGTGACTATTCCGACATGTATGAGCCGAGGCCCGAGATCAGGTAAGTGCCCCACTGCTGTCGTTGACGGCTCCAAACCTCGTAGGATGAGTGCTGCTGTCCATCAGACAGAAGGTCTCAGGATGCAATCGCAACAAGGGTAAGCCGAGATCATATTGAATCGAAATGTGTGCCTCTTCATATCATGAAAATCGTACAACACAGCCGCTACCGTCGTGGTTTGAAGCGTGGCATCGCAGGCTCTTAGCTATCATGATATGATTTGAGTCTTGAAGACCCGATCATACCTCTAGGGCTCAGCTGAACTGTCTATGGTGCTTACGGTATTGAAGTTGATTCGGGCATGTGTCTCCCAGTTTCCTCCTAAGTAGGAGCATTCTGTCGCCGGATAGCCAGAAGTTCCTGGTCCGAAACCTGCCGCAGCTCCGGATTCCACCAGCTGCAGGAAGAAAAGACCTTTGGCCGCCAGTGCGGGCGCCTCGGTTTCTCAGTGCTGAGGATCACCGGTACATTACCATCATCGCTTGACGAGGTCGGCCGCTGAATGGGATGGTATGAGACGGTGTGAATACGATGAACACGCTGCCGCTGCCATGCGCCTGAGGGCATTAGCATTGGTTATACAAGTACGTCACAGTGGCACGTTTACCTGCGGCCGCTCATCCCTACTGTGGATGTACCAACAGCTATCAGTACGCCTGATAGTGCAGCGCATGTTACATACATCAGCTTACGCGGTGGTCCTGAAGCATCGCATGGGATGCCTCCATACCCTGTATCGGATCAAGTGTCAATTGAATGCCGGTTTATAGTTTGACTTCCAGGTTGTCACCCGCAATCATGAGCATGAGCCAGCTTGCAAGCAGAAAGGCACGATCTTTGATGTAACCTCCGGTGTAACTCCAAATGTATCTGAATTTCTTTTTCCAAATTGCCTCTTATACATTTTGAGGAGGGTGCACCTTTTTAATTCTGCCCTTACCATTCCTATTATTCCTTTATGGGGCACACAGAATTTCAAAACAGTACTGCCACTTTATCCGACAATTCCGTATGCTTGGTCTTATCTCCTACGTCGCGATCTCATTATGGCCCGAAGCGCTTTTCTCAGAGTTAAAAGGCGGCGGTGAGTGCTGGAATTCGTACAAGACACCCCCCCTCAATAGACGGTAGGTCCCACTTCAATGTAGTCTTTCGCAGAACCACTCATCAGTGAACCCTCTGCTCTAGGGAGAATCAAGCATCGTACTTGTTGTCCGCAGTTCCAACACTTGCCAGTGACACCATCAATAATACCAGCTTCTCAACTGCCGCTCTTCCGCTGTTCCACATTACTGGTGTGATGCTGTTCATTTACACCATGAACCTTCGTATCTGACTTCCTTGTGTAGCCTTATCATTTGCCATGTCGTTACTAGTAGATCCCACTCAATTGTCCCACGCTAATGGGGGTTGGACAATTTGCTCCAAAGGGTCGTCGATGGGGCTCGCGCCCCGCCTCTGTGCTGCTCGGAAAAGACAGATCCATGGCTATTCCATGCAGTTCGAAAACCCTCTGCAGTCTTTGCAGGCCTCTCTGTCCCTAACGCCCATACAGGAGATATACTCCGTCAAACCAAAGAACCTCAGTGGCTCATCTACACACTCGTGCTCCCCTCCGAACAGTGCCAAGCCTTGATAGAATTCAGCTCACGTGGCAGGCTTGGCCGCCCATAACCCCATCTTGAGGAGTACCCTCGTCAACTTGGGCTCTCCGTTGACGAAATACGCGTCGTTGTAGACAATCAGGTGTCCTCGCTTCGCTTCGCCGAAGTCTCCGGTATGCCCCGGGTCACGGTCCACGACAATACCGCCTTATGCGGTATTTGGAATTCGCGAGACAGGGGAGCCCACGATCACGCTTCATATACTGCGGGTGTTGTGATGAGTTTTCCCTTCGCCTCATTCAACGCGATTTCGCAGCGTTCTACGGTGGGCAGGCTTTTGCTGAATACGCCCCATACTCGGCGTACGTGCAAGACGTCTTGAAAGAGACCCGGATATCGCCCGTGCATATTGGAACGAGGTTCTCGACAGGGCTCACGATGAGGCTCCCTTTTCGACACAGTCCGGGCAGGTCCCGCGTCGAATGATAGACATCGCCTGAGCGTCACTTCAGGCACAGAGCTGCTTGATCGTTTGGTCAAATTCGAGCGCAGACCGGGTTTGAGCGTTACACCGTCCTACAAGCCGCGTGGGCTCTTGTTTGGCACAGCATCATCGACCGAAGATGTTCTCTTCGCTACAACCACTCGCGACAGCCCCCCGCCGATGTATGGGGGGAAGACCGCAATTGGACGCATGGATGTCAGGTTCCCCATCTCTGTGCACGTCAGGCCGGACACATCTATCATCTCCTTCTCTCGCACATTCAGATGGCCCGTCACGAAGGCGCAAAGCATGCTTTCATTGGATTCAAAACTATCATGGAGCTGTCGCCTTCGCCATCTCTCTCCCTTCAGTCGTGTTTGAAGTTTGTGGAGGTAGCGGGGGCTCGTCGTTCTGCGTAGACGATGACGACTTTTATCTTACGCTTCGCATCGCCATCTCGACCAGATCCGCCTGACGATTCAATACGATGCTGCAATCGCCGACGCCAAGTCCATGTGTTGCTTGACCACTGTCTCTCCGCTTGGAGCACATACTCCGAGTCGATACCGAGACTGAGCTGGATGCTCGGGTGGATCTCATTGGAGCTGTGGAGAGAGAATTCATTCTCCAGAAGGCGCTCCCCAGTCTCACACCCCGAGAGGGCTCGTTCATGCACTATTCGAGAGCAGGTGGTACGCACCCCTGGCAACGTAGCGGTGGAATTCGAAACGGGGACGCATAACGTACTTGGAGCTGAACGCGCTGCCAATATAGTTGCGAGGCAGCTTCCCTGTGGTCCTGGATCGGTCGTCCCGGTTATATGAATCGTTCCATCGAGCTCGTAGTATCCCTGCTTGCGGTGCTCAAGTCGGGTGCGGCGTATGTCACCCTCGACCCCGATTTTCCAATGGAGAGGTCCGAGTTTATCATCAAGGATGTCTCCGCTCCGTTCGTGCTCACCCACGCTCTTTCGCGTCGCGCTTCCAATCTCCCACTGTGGTAAGGTTACTATTGCTACTTGAGCACACATTAATAACTCACGCATATTACCGAAGATCCTCGAGCGTATTCTGCATGACAATGCCGCTGGTTCTCACGAAAACCTGAACATTAAGCAGTCCTCGAACCATGCTGCCTACGTGATATACACGTCAGGATCGACAGGGACACCCAAAGGGTGGTTCTGGAGCACGGTGCTGCCGTAACTGGATTACTTCAGCACCGAGAATCGACGGGCTACGCTCACTCTTGTTCTACAACCCGGTGTTTTCCGCCGCGCAGCGCACTATCTTCTCGACGCTCACACAGGGGGCTGTCTGTGTTTGGCTTCCAAGGAGAGCCAGACCGTAGCTCTAGCGGAGACCATCAACAAGATGGACGTTAATACCATTGGCGTAACCTCGTCCACTGCCTTGCTCCTCACACCGGAAACAGTACCCTCACTGAAACGTATGACCCTCATGGGGAGAAAGTGGGTTCGGCGGTGGTGAAGCTCTGGGCAGGAAAACTCGACCTTCAAGCGGGGTATGGTCTGAGTGAATGTACGCAGCTTAACTGGAGAGCCAACGTCCAACCTGAAGGCAATCCGAACGAAGTGGGACGTCCACGAGATACCACCGGAGCTTACGTTCTAATCCCTGGAACGACGAGGCTTGCACCACTGCTTATCCCTGGAGAACTCTGTTTAGGGGGCCATCAGCTCGCCCGTGGATACTTGAACCAACCCGAACAGACGGCCAAATCGTTCATCGACAACCCGTTCCACCCAGGCCGGCTGTTCAGGACGGAGACATGGCTGTCTGTTTGGAAAATGGCAACATTGAGCTGCTGGGTCGGATAGACTTCAAAGTCAAGATCGCCGGCCAACAGGTTGATCCTGACGGCGTGGCAGAAGTTTTGCACCGAAGCGGGCTTCTGGCAGCGGCCTGCGTCGTTCCAATCGTCCTCAACGAGGAAACCTGTCTCGTTGCTTGCCTTGTTCTTGGTCCCGGACAGTTGTGGGATGAAGAACTTGGGACGAAGCTCCGTCGCACACGCAGAGCAGCCTACCAGGCTATAGTGTGCCTTCCTTCTGGATACCCCTCGAGAAGCTGCCATTGAATGCCAATGGAAAGTTGACATCTTGAATTTGCGCAAACACCTCGAGGGTTTGGGCGAGAAGGTCTTGTTGAGCAGTCGCGTGCCAGAGGAACATCGGGGAATCGGGCATTGACCCCTACCGAGATGACTCTCCGTCAAGTCTGGGCGGACGTATTGAAACTCAAGGCAGAATCTATCGATCCCAACGATGGATTTCTGACACTTGGTGGTTCTTCCTTAAACGCTATTATGGTGGTTACAAGACTCCAAGATCATGGCCTCAGTGTTTCTGCAGCAAACATTATCAGAATCTTCCCTCAGGGAGTTGGCAGCACCCTCGTTGAGGTCTCAGCGTCGATGGATGCCACTCCGGAGCGCTTTTCACTTCTTCCTGATCCTCATCGTTGACAGCAGGCGACTGGCTTATTTCGATGATGCCTATCCGTCGTCACCGCTGCAAGAAGCCCTTGTAGCTTCCACTGTCGCTGGGGGTTCTGAATACGTGTACCAACGTGAGTGGAATATCGAAGGTGTTGACAAAGGCCGTCTCCGCTCGGCATTCCAGAAGGTTTTGCAACAACTGACATCCTTCGTACATCCTTCAATGAGGATGGAGCGTCTTCTTGCAGGTCGTGCTTAAATCTGATCACCCCCTTCAATGGGAGGAGAGTTTCGAGAGCCTCGCCGAGTACAAAGCCAATGACATGAATCGTGGATTCGTTCTTGGCGAGCCGTTTTTCAGAATGGCCGTTTTTCCAGCTCTGTCAGTCTTGGTCGTGACGGCTCATCATTCCCTGTTTGACTATTGGTGCAATCACTTTGTATACGAGGACGTCGCCGCTGTCTACCACGATCTGGTGCCCTCTCCTCGGCCTCAGTTCAATGTCTTCGTTCGTTATATGATTGATGTCGGCACCGCCAGCGCAAATGAATTCTGGACTCACTATCTCAAAGGTGCAACTCCAAGTAGGCTTGGCTCTGGCGCTGGAGCTAAGCATACAGTCACCGGGATGGTCCGGGCCAGGTTTCAACCTTTCCTCAAGGCGCACTCACTCACATTGGGTTCACTCGTATATGCCGCATGGGCGTTGGTATTGTCCTCCCGTACCGGCTCCAACGACGTTGTGTTTGCAACGACGCTTTCTGGTCGCGATGTACCGATCAGGGACATCGGACTGATGAACGGTCCGACGCTTGCCTCAGTGCCTCATCGTGTCAATGCGACCCGATCCTGATGGTGCTTGAATACCTTCGTGCTGTCCAAGACGATTTGTGGACAATTACCTTACATGCACAGCACGGAATGCGCAACGCCTTGCGGTCTTCAGGGAATGACTCTGGGTTGGTTGACACTCTCGTGAATATTCTAGTCAAATCTCCCCCACTGGGTTCGGGTGAGCTGCCAACCATGGAGTTCTTTACACATCAATCTGATAACAATTTCCGACAGGCACACAGGATGTCTTCCGCCCTCACGGGCTGCAACCGGCATGGAGAACTGAATACACCACACTCGATGCAATCGCGGAAGATGACGAGACCATGACATTCCGCCTGAGCTCTGATTTTACTCCGGAATACGCTGGATTCATCTTGGACCAAGTCATCACAGCTGTCGAGGCGATGGTGGCAACGCCTCAGACTGCGATTTCAAGCCTCTCGACCCTTGGGGAAGCCGAACGCACCCAGCTTCTATCACTCTCACCGCGTATTGAAGGCGGATCCAGCGACTTCTTACACTCCCGTTTCGAACGGTGGGTTGCCGCGACGCCACATCACATTGCCATTCAATGGCAAAGTAGCGAGTATGTGTCGTATATTCAACTCAACAATCGCGCCAACCGTCTGGCCACCATTCTACGTGCGAAAGGTGTTGGCCCCAATGTATTTGTCCCTATATGTCTGGAAAGGTGAGCAGTTATGCTCTTCTAGGTCCATTATTTTACTCACCAGGTGCTATAGATCAGTAAACATGATAGTATCTATACTTGCTGTGCTTAAGGCAGGCGGGGTCTATGTCCCTTGGACCCGGGAAATCCACCACAAAGAAACACTTTTATCGCGGGAGACGTAGAGGCTAAGTTAATCATATGTGACCGGGAACACGCCAACATCTTTACCACGGCTGGCCTCGAAACCATCTTGGTTAATGACCTCGACTTATCTGGGCATTGTCCTAATTATCCCGTCCCAAACCTCGCCTCCAGCGATTTAGCGTATACAATCTATACCTCCGGAAGCACGGGGCCCCCAAAGGGTTTTGATACCGCATGGTGCAGTCTCCACCGCCATTGAAAGCATCATCGACCTTGAGCGTTGTGGACGAGAATGGAGAACCTTACTTTTTTCGAACTACGTCTTCGACGTCTCAGTTTCCGACATATTCACTGTGCTTGGGAGCGGCGCCACATTGTGCCTTGCCCCACGGCGGATTTGCTGTCTGACCTCGCTCTCTGTATCAACAGTATGGGTGTTACTCAGATTTTCCTCACGCCGACTGTTGCCAAGCTTATCACGCCGGACGACGTACCCGGTATCACCACCATCATTATTGGCGGCGAACCCATGACGCCTGACCTCGTCGCCAGATGGACGCCAAGATGCACTGTTATCAACGGTACGGTCCGACGGAAGCCTCCATATTTGCTACTATGGCAATTGTTAGAACGGGAGACAGTGCGAAGATCATCGGGAAGCCTTTGCCAACCGTGTCCGCCGCGGTCCTCGCGGTCGACAGTCTCGAACTCGTACCTTTTGGAGCAATGGGAGAGCTCTGCTAAGCGGACCGCAGCTCGCGAGTGGCTATCTGAAACGAGACGATATCACAGCGAAGGCCTTCGTCGAGTGGCGAGGTGAGCGGTTATACCGGACTGGTGACCTAGTTCGCTGGCTTCCCGGTGGTGAGTTGGAGTGCTTCGGACGAAAGGACCAGCAGAAGAAGCTCCACGGCCACCGTATCGAATTGGGAGAGATAGAGCAGGCCATCCTTCAGACGAAGCAAGTCTCTGACTGCATCATAGCTCTCATCGAAACCCAGGGAAAGAACAGCTCGTCGCCCTCTGCGTCTTCAGCAAGTCAAAGTCGGACGTCTTCGAAATATTACCCGCACAGTCCCACGCCGAGGATGCCGAGACCCTCAGCAGCAACCTGACTACGCTTCCTCCATACATGATCCCCAGAGTTTGGATACCTGTATCGTCTTTCCCTCTCATGCCGTCTGGAAAGGCAGATCGCCGGACGATATCTCGACTGGTCCAAGAAATGGATGCCGTACAATTAACGAGTACTCTCTGGGCGGTGTTGTCCAGATGATCCCCCCTCAGACAACAGAGGAAGAAGTTCTTCAAGAAATTTGGGGAGAGCTGCTGCAGATAGAGCGTGGGTCAATCAGCGTAATGTCTTCATTCTTTTCAATGGGGGGCGACTCCATTACCGCTATCAACCTTGTGAGCAGGTGTCGTCGGGCAGGGTTTTCTCTCTCAGTGGGTGATGTTCTTGCCATCCCGGTGCTCAGGGATATGGCAACAGCTATGAAGCCTTCGAAACGTACTGGGGATTCTATTGCTCGTCAGGTTCTATACGAGCCGGGTCCCAGGGTATACGAGCAGCTCGCCGCGGGGGGTATTGAACGCGACGCCGTCGAGAGCGTGGCCCGTGCGGTCCCAGGTCAAGTAGAGTTCCTCACCCAGGGACACAGCGATGGCCAGTACTGGCAACTATTAACGGTTAGGCCCATCCCTTCGGACCTCGATTTTGGTCGATGGGTCGTCCTCACTCGACAACTCACTCAGAAGAATGCCATCCTACGGACGATGTATCTCCAGGACAACAATGATGGCTGGTTACAAGTAACGCTCAAGGATCCGGTCCTTGACTTGGAGACGGTAGAGGTTCCAGACGAGATGACCAAGGAGCGGGTTATCCAAGACATGTGGGACCAACCTTACAGTTTATCCAAACCTTTCGTCAAGTATCGTCTCATCGTTTTGCCGGACGGTTCGCGATTCCTTGCGATCAAGTTGGACCATGCCATGTATGACGGCACTCTGTTGCGCATCTTTGACTCTCAGTTTGTTGCTATGGCCCGAGAAGAGCCAATCGAAGAGCCAGTGCCATTCCAAACGTTTACCGATTACATTCACGGCCTCGACAAATCGACACCACTTGCTTTCTGGACAGAACTGCTGAAGGGAAATACATTCTCTTACCCCGCAGTGACTCAACAACCCCGAGTGAGTGGAACGGTGTTACGCAAGGTGAATTCCCGGGTAGACACATTTGCTCCACAATGCGGCTCCACTGTTTCCATTGCGTTTCAAGCTGCGTTCTCCCTCTTATTACGCCGTCTGAGCAGCAGCGACGATGTTTCGTACGACAACCTCGTGACTGGCCGAAACGTCGAATTAGAGGACGCACAAATGATCAATGGGACCTGCGCCAACTTCATTCCGTTCCGATCCTCATTACAGCCGCATACTACTGTTCAAAGTTTACTCAAGGACACGCAGTCGCTATTCTGGAAGACAACCGAGAACGGGACCGTTGGACTTGATGACATCTACAAATCCCTCAGTGTTGATCGACAGGCTAACGGAAACAAGTGCCTTTTCCTGTTCCAGCCTTTCGAGCCGGCATCAGGTCCCATAGATCACATGCGGTGGATCGTCATGGCGCTTTCCAAGGTGACGATGCCTGTCAATTACGCCCTTATGCTTGAAGTCTTTAAGACTTCGACTGGTTACACCCTGCGTTTGAAGTATGACTCTCGAGTCTACTCGACTGAAGCTGCTGAGGCTGTCGGTGACATGCTGGTAGGGATTATAGACGGTATGCTGGAGGATCCGCAGACTCGGTTGGATACGCTGTAAGGTCATGAGCGTAATCTCTCACAGGTGCCGTGTTTATCCATGACTTAAAAGAATATTGTGATTGACTTGTTGTCCATAGGCCTGCTATATTTTCCATCCTCTCAAGCCCCGTGGTTTTCTCATTTTCGCCAATCAAGCCTCTACTGTTGTCACTCCTTTACATTATCATGGATATTTTCTCTCTCTGAAGTTTCTCATTCATTTTTTTATAAATCTCCTCAGATAACTCTGTACCTCTCTCCTTTACATCGTCGTGGTCGCACCAACTGTGTGTTTATAAAACATTCGTTTCTTGCCTTTCTTGCAATCTAAATGTAATATTACATAAGACTACAGAATTTAATTATAAACCTCGTGCCGTTTCCAATGTTCGGTGGGTATAGAATTGCACTGAAAACTAGTCAACATAGAGCGACGCAGAGCAATGACACGATTAAAAATGGGGTAAAAAAATTGATATTTTCATGGGGTGTCATCTCGCGCGCTTCCTGTCATTATTCCTCGATCTCTTTTCTCTTGTCCTTTCTATTCCTTTCCCTCGGCCCCCTTCTCCCCCCTCCCCCTCCCTTCAAGTCCCTTACCTCAAACCCCCGCTACCCCCTCCTGCTCCACACACTTTCCCCTCCAAGAATTAATGCACCTTGCCCGTGCGTGAATATGTGTTCCGCCACTGCTCGGGGGCGCCTCCATTGAAAGCAAACTGCAACATCGGACTAGTGTCCATGTCCAGTCTCTGTAGCATAATGAATACGCCTCTCAGTAGTACTGCCGCAATGATGTCAAACTCACGACCTGCATGCATTCCGACGTGTGCGGTCACTGCAGAAAGCGCCGGCACCTAAAAATCAGATGAAACGGAACTTGATTTTCAGTACAAAACCAGCTAAAAATCAGTACTTGAGCACTGATTTTTAGCTCCCGAAGTGTTCCCGGCCCCTTCGACCATGAACTGATTTCTAGTAGTGAAAATGTCCCACTTTGTACTGTTTTTTTAGCTCAAAAAGAACTGAATTCCAGCTTGTTTAGCACTAATAAACAGTACATTCAAAACTAATTTTTAGGGACATTTATTATTGCCTAGCGAGCGGATATGAATGGGTACCGGATGGAAGCAGGACGGAAACACTGAGATATGCAGCCACAATGAACTGAAGTATGAGCTGGTGCAGCGCCTGACAGGACTGGTAACAAATCGACCCACAGGAATTCCGGCGTCCATTCGAGGGAATATGTGGGAAACCCCTGCGAGTACGAGTGGCATTGCATCCATCAGCCGAAGGTCTTGGAGACAGCATTAAGCGCGAAGGTGGGTCCCCAGTCGAGGTAGCCACGGACGAATTTGTGGCCTCTGGACGAGGGGAAGACAGCAAGGGCAGACAAGAGAGGCGGTGTCGAACTCAACACTGAGCAGGAGAGGAATCAGGGGTGGACGCACTGCGCAGGGTACTGTGGGCCATTTCCTTGATATACAACGACGCAGGTGAGTGATGGTGCAAATAGATAGGAGCTGCATACGTCAATTTCGCCTGAGAGTAGAACATCGTATAGGAAGGGACATCCACACACACGACACTACAAGCCGAGCGCTCCGTCTCGAGCGAGGTGCGCTGCGAGTCCGCGTCGCCGTCTGACGGCGCGCACTGGGGCTCCCCCTCCTCACCCGCGCCGTTTGTGCGCGTCGTGCACTCGTGAGTATTCGTCATGGGGTCGTGTGGTGTTGCTGTGGCCCCTGTCATGTCATCAGGTGTCCGCGTGGCTGCGTCTTGAGTCCTCGACGCCTGTGCCGCCGCTGTCCCCCTCCTCACCATCTCTCTGTCACTCATTCCCATCCCCCTCGTCTCCCTTTCCCTCGGCCCCTTGTTACTCGTCTCCTGGGCCTGCTTCACGGCGTTTTTCGTCGGTGCCGTGGGCTCGCGAGTCGTCGTGGCGGTCATGGCGATAAGGGTGTGCTTTGTGGGGTCATCTAGGGGTGCTGTGTGGATGGCACTCTGGCTCTCCGGCTCCGTGATCTCGCGTGTCCCTGTCGCGTCCTCATTGGTCTTTCTGGCCGCTTCTGTCCCTTTTCTGTCCCTATCCCTCTGCCTGGTCCCTGTCTCCTTTGTCCCCATCATCTCGTGGGTCTGTGCTGCGACGTCGTTCGCCTGTGCCGCTGTCCCGCGCGTCAGCGTGTTCTTGGGTGTTCCCTGCCCTGCGTTGCGTCTCTGTGACGTGTCCTCGCATGTCCCCGTCGCCGCGTCGTTCGTGCGCTCGCGAGTATTCGTCGCGGGGTTGTGTGGGGATACCGTGTGGGACTGGGTCATGCTCTGGACCGTCTGTGTAGCTTCGTCCTGTGTCCTTGCCGCCTCCGCCGTCTCCCCTCTCTGCCTCGTCACGCTCTCCCTTGTCCCGTTCACTCTTCCCTCGTGCTCCCTTGTTCCCATCTCATTCCTGTTGTCCCTCGTCACCGTGATCTTGCGGGTCCACGTCGCGGTGTCGTTCGTCTGTGCCGCTGTCGCGTAGGCGTAGGCGTCACTGGGGCCTCCTGCGTGGGCACAGTGCCCGCGGTCCATTGCAACGTGTCGCTCCCCGTGAGAGTGACGCCGCTCCGCGGGCGG
Source organism: Gautieria morchelliformis (assembly GCA_015179125.1). Lineage (NCBI taxonomy): Eukaryota > Fungi > Basidiomycota > Agaricomycetes > Gomphales > Gomphaceae > Gautieria > Gautieria morchelliformis. Next base: position 234,837 of record WHVA01000062.1, on the reverse strand, counting down.
CTGTCCTCCCAGAAGCCGCTGCCCATCTGCACGCTTGCGAGCGTGCCCGCGCCCGCGGCGGCGTCCCACGCGGGGCCGGACGGCTCGACCCACCCGGAGCTCTGGAGGTACTTGCGCGTGGGGATGCCGAGGAGCGCAGCGCCCTGGGTGCCCCAGTCGGCGACGAGGAGGGCGTGCAGCGTGGCGTGGGCGGACATGGAGCTGAGGAAGGCGCGTGGGGAGGCGGCGGGGGCGATGGTGTGGGCGTAGGGCTTCCTGCGCGGCGGTCAGTACAAAGTACACGGTGATGCACATGCACAGGCACAGGCGCAGGGGGACGCGGTGGCTTACGAGAAGAACACGACGTTGGCGTGTTGGATGAGCTGGGCGGCGGCATGGTCCGCGGGGTCAGCGTCCGTGATGACAGGGGATGGGGGAGACGACACACCTGCTCGACGCCCGCGCGGGTGACTCCGAGACTGAACACACAGCGGCAACAACAACAACAACAAAAATCCGGACGCAAGCTGAGTAAGCTATCACTGGGGTGAACAGATGACATACCACTCATTGGCCATGGCCTGTACATCTACAGGAAGCATCCATAGGGCGGGTCACAGCCAATCGCTGCGAAGATTATAAGTACGATGTCATGTCCATCAGTGAAAGAAGAGAAAAAACATAAGAGGTCACAGTTTGTACGCGATGGTTTGGTAGCGACTGCAGAGGGGCGCCCACTGCGAACACACGACGTGGAAGGTGCGTAGAATGATAAGGATCGAACCGTGGGTTCTGACGAATCCGATAGAGTCAACGCTTACGCGATCCCGGAGAGGTGTCCTACTTACTGATACTCTGATAAGTCAGTGTCAAAATAGACCGCCTCAGCGGCGACAAGGTCGAGCTGCTCGTCGGCGACAACAGCGCACAGCTGCTCGGTTGCCAACTCGAGACCAAGAAAATGGGTGGGTTTACCAGCTGGGGGCATCTTGGAAAGCATGTTTGAGCTAAGAGAATGTGTAGAGTATGAGAAAGAGAAAAGAAAGTGACGAGAAAAGAAAGTGATGAGAAAAGAAAGTGATGGGTGTCGAGTGGAGAATGCAAAGGCCGGTCAGCACCCCAACGCCCCAAATAATCAAAAAGGGGACAAATATGTACCCACCCAAATCTTCCAAGATCGACCTCCCTCATCCACGTCACTCCTGAGGCGTCGCGCTAAAGTTGTCGAGGACGTCTGTCAGAGTCAGAGAATAGTTTAGCGTCGATGGCGGATTCCGCGTGTCTCAGCACCGGTGTGTTGATCCGCCCAAGGCAGCAGATGTATGCGCTTGCAATGGGGTTGAGGAAGGAAGGCTATTAAAGCGGAGAATCAAAAGACTTGCGGAAAAAAAGCAGTGACGCGTACACAAGCAGCCGTCTGCAGTCGACAGAAGCGGCGATTTCGAAGATGGTGTTTGTGGACCCGGAGATTGATCATGATTAGGTAGAAAAGCTAATTCATTGGTCATTGGTACTGTACTGTTTGACTTTGCATTTTGTCCTGTACTTAAATTTCAGTACTTGTATAGTACTGATTTTTAGTGCTCTGTGAAATTATTTTTTGGGGACTAAATTTCAGTACAAGTCGGTACTGTAATTTAGCTGTAGTGCAAGCGGAACTGAAATATAGCGCTTATTCTTCCTACAGTGCGGTGTTAGAAGTTTGAATTCGTATGACAGAGTCGTCCCAGTCTGTAACAGTGATGTGTTGTGTGATTAGGTGTAAGGTGTAGTTACTCGGAAAGGTTGGTGGAAATAGATGACCAAACCTATAACTTGAGGTTGGCTAGAAGAGTGAGAAAGAGTTTGTGGACTTGATGAGGTGATCACATCATCACATGCAGCTTGTGACTCGTTACTGTAATTGCTTATGAGAATACATATAGTTTGTTTTATACTACCGGGGAAAGGAGGCGGACAATGATGTGGAATAGATGATGAAGGGATACCGTGCATGTACCATCGTACGGCGCCTACGCATGCTCCACCTGAATCGATTGGTCGACTCAACGCGCCCGGTGAATGGCTTTGGCTGATAGCCATAGGGCTCGGACCTCGGTTGCGGCTGCTCGATTGTCGTATCAACTGATGATGCGTGTCACTTAGGTATATAATGGTGCGATACGTGTGGCTTGTGTGTGTTGGAATGTGGAGTCCCCGAGGTCGCCTGATCGTTTGGCACCGTGCGAATATTTAGCCAATGTCCATAAGAGGACTGTGACCATTGCTTGCGTGACATTATTAGGTCATGCACACACTGATGGATCACGAACCTTAAGTTCTGTGCCATCGACCACAGATCGATACTCATGAGCGATGACCTTTCGTCTTCACCAAACACAAACGTGGTACATTATGAGAAGGATGGTTGGGGTTATCGATCGCATCTGATTGGGGAGAGAGCACAGGAACTATTGGGTGCTCGATGCACCAGGTTGGACGGCGTCAGTATTGGTAAATGCTCACAAATCACCAACTTGTCCTATCTGTTCACGAACTTACTTCAGGTGCAAACCACAAAGTTTGTGTTCTGCTAATTAGGATGATGATGGCCCCATGTCACGACAACGTTGATTGCAACAATTGATATGTCTGATTGGGCTTATATCTAGGTATACCGTGTTACCATGGATGACGGACGTACCGTGATTGGGCGGGTCCTCTCCCCAAGTTTCATAGAATACGGGGCTGGAGTTTACCCCGAAGACACCATGGAAGCAGAGGTTCGCCACGCATTCGGATATCACGTTTGACAAAGTATCTTATCCTCCCTTAGATTGCTGCGATGAGATATGTGAAAATACATAGTTCTATCCCAGTCCCCGAAGTATATTACCATGATAAGGATAAAAATGGCGAGGTTGGAGGAGAATGGATGCTTTTAGAAGATGTGGGTCGAGCGTAATATGATATGAGTGTTTGACTTAGATGATCCCCTTCAGATTCAAGGAACAAACCTCTATTTGAAATGGCCGGAGTTGTCCGTTGATCAACGTCGAAAAGTGGGCCTTGCCGTCGTCGAGGTGTGGGCACAGCTCATGCGGCTCCGTCCTGGAGCCATTGGGAGCATAAACGCTTCTGGAGATGATGACAAAATCAGCTTCTACGTTGGCCCTATGACATTTATGCCTACAAATGTTGGGAAAACGAAGGCGCCGCCGGACCGGAGCAAGTGCGGCCCATTTTCTTGCGCAAGAGACTGGCTTTTGGCTTTGGCGCGTCTAGACATGGATTTTCCACGAGAGATACCCTGGGCTGAAGAAGCAATATCCAACACGATCCCTGTCATTGCGGATATTAAGGCTGCACCGCTGCCTTATCTCGACATCAGCGAAACCTCCGATCCTTCGCCATGGTCCATAAATGCTCTTTTTCACGTTGATTTGGGCTCACACAATATCATGGTCGACAGCGATGATCCTACTATTATCACAGGCGTGATAGATTGGGAGGGGGCGTGTGTTGTCCCCCTATGGTCTATTCTCCCAAGATTTTCGGATCTCCTGCGGGAACCCCATATCACCCAACCTGCTGAGCTTGAAGCACTTAATGAACTCCGACTCCTCATGGAGCGCACTTTGTTGGAGGCCGTTCCCGAATGGGCCAAGCTCCGCGCCGAAGGTCTAGAGGCTCGTATTCTGCACACCCAAGCTAGTTTGAGCACGGCGGGGCGTCATAATGTGGATGTGTTCGATGTCGTTTTTTGATGAGTAGCGGCTCATCATCACTGAAGGTGTGATACCATTTTGTTTCGTTCTCTATTATTTGAGGGGCTGACCACGTTTTGAATCGCTAGATGTTGTGTATCGGATGACATGCATAAACAAATCTTTTCATGAAGGAGTCATCTCTGGTTTCTTTTGTCGTTATATTGTGAGGCGGCGCCGACGCTGCTTTCTGGCCCGAACATGATCATCTAAGGCTCACTTGGGGGATAGTGGAACCGAGACGCTGAATCACAGAGTAGACAGAAATGCACGTACCGCATAGACTTTCTTGGAATTATAACAATTGGATGGTCCCCGCAGGGTATGTATATAAGAATCAAGGCCTGATAATCTAAATTCCGCATTCTCTACGCACAGACAACAGGTGCTTCTTACACCACCGAGGGAAGAATTAACTGTCGAGGCGAGTGACTGCAAGGGGTTGCAGGAAGTCGGCTGGCTAAAGGCCCGGTGTCGCAAGAAACATACCAAAAGCAATGCTTCTGTGCTCACGGCGACCACCCATAAGGTAGCCTCACGACAAAGTATAGAAGCATCAGGATTCCGGGAGAGACGGCATGGAAGTCTCAACTCGTGTAGGCCTAAGCTCGATTTCACCTAGCTAAGAAAGTGGGCCGTCCATATCGATTGACGTGGCTCGTTTGGGGATAAGTAAGACGAAAAAGCACTAACTGAAAAATCAATAGATGCCGAAAAATGAATCTAATTGGTGGGAAAACAGCTTGCATCACCGCAGCATCAGTAGCACTATCCAACAGGGTGGCAGCCAATAATGCCTGAATCGGGTGAGGCAAACAACGCACGTATTCGAGGCCTGATGAGGCATATCACTGTGAGGCCATATACGGACGCGGGCCATACCTGCGACCAGGATTTTCATGTTTTTCCGATGATTAAGGTGGGCAGCTGCGCGCTCCTCGAGTCGGGGAGTGCTATGAGGTCTGTGATATGAGGCATATCACTGTGAGGCAATATACAGACGGCCATACCTGCGATCAGGATTTTCATGTTTTCCCAATGATTAAGGTGGGCAGCTGCGCGCTCCTCGAGTCGGGGAGTGCTATGAGGTCTGTGATATGAGGCATATCACTGTGAGGCAATATACAGACGGCCATACCTGCGATCAGGATTTTCATGTTTTCCCAATGATTAAGGTGGGCAGCTGCACGCTCCTCGGGGAGTGCTATGAGGTCTGTGGGTCTTCCAAAGATAAATGAAGAAAGAGGCATGTCATTGAGATGCAGATTACTTTGAGAAGGAGGAGCAATGAAGTCGCCACTGGTTACATAAACCCCTGCTGCCCTGCAGTACGGGTTGCGTATCACGTACTATAGTAGTTACACTTCAGGCCTCAGGCCCATGGAATGGACAAAAGAAGGGGAAGCTAGCTAGGAAATGTGACCTTCAGTGGCCAAACACACGCATTGGAGTCAAATGTCTGTTGATCGGGAAAGAAAAAAAGGTGATGCAGCGCGCCAGTCTCATGGCCTGGTGATACTGTAATTGGTTAGATCTCCTTCCAAAAGGCAGCACCGCCTGCTGTACCGGGCTAAGCAGGTACTCTCTGTCAGTTCACTTTTGAAGCGACGAAAATCAAAAAAAAAAAAATTTACCTTGTTCTCGGCCGAAGATTTATCTGAGGGAAGATAAATAAATGAGAAAGAACTTCACGATCCTGGTGGGACGTACGTTCGTCGAGAGATATACATTCGAACAATCGTAGGTTGCCCAGAATCAACTGTCCATTACGAAGGACAGGTATATCTATACAACAATGTGACTTTGTGTTCCAAAACAACCTGAAATCATAACGGACGATTGAAGCATGAATCTGAAACTATGGAGGTACATACCCTTCTGCCCATCGCCTAGTAGTCACTGGGTATTTCTGCCCAGGAGGGAGGTTTGAAGATTCAATGATGGTTTTCATTATGATAGGACACGAGCAGGATTTTAGACGGACCTGAGATGATTGAGACCACTCAATCGGATTTTATAAACTCTTTCACCTCACCCGTGCATGTCTGTGAGAACCATGATTTGTAACTGTGCTCATTTGGCCTTCAATGATAACTTACAGTAAAGCCTTCTCCCCATTAGGAACTGGATTGATCAGATCGATTGAGGCGATCACCTGTACAGGCAGGTAGAGCGATGGGTGTAGGTCCCCGTACATCCTTAGGCATATAGGCTTGATTCCTACAAGATCTTGAGCCGACAGCGGCGCCGAAACTTAGACGCTAGGTCTGACATACTGAGCAAATTCAATTGCAGGGTGCACGTTCTATCCGACAGTTATCCGCGGGACCAACTTGAAAGAAAGCCGTACTACGGCTATCGCCCAGAGTAGAGTATTGAGAGACGACACAGAAAACGCTTGCAAAAGAGGATAGCCTGGGGCCAGCGAAGCAGAGCACGTATATCTTGCAAGGGAAATAAATGACACTTCCAGTTAATTGAACTTTAAGTCCGGGCTGTCATCTGAGCTGTCCCACCATGATGTACATACAGCTGCTTGACAAGTTGACAGGATCCAAAAGACCGAACTCCCAAATCATCCGGGCTTGTGTCAAAGTGACTCTGTAGGCGCAGAGGTCTGAGACAAGGACTCTAAGGCTAAGACGACATCATGAGAAGCTAATACTATTAGTGGAAAGGACTAAATACCTAAGACGACGTCAGGAGAAGCTGAGAGGTCGTCCTACAATCGGGCTCTACTTATACTAGCTAGAGAGTCCTTTTGTACTCTAAAAGAGGAATAGAACAATAGGGTAAAACAATAGGGTGAAAATACAAAAGGGACTGCGGAAAGGGGACAATGCGCTAAGTGGACAAAGGGTCGGTGATCGGTCAAGTATGACCGGTTTTTCAACAGACTCGACTCGAAATTTATTGGAGCCATACCTATTGAGAGCTTAGAAGATTAGTGCGAATACTTAGATGCCCATAAGAGGACTACCATTGCTTGCGTGACATTATATATTAGGTCATGCGCACGTGACACTGATAGAGCAATCACGAACCTTAAGTTCTACCACATATCGATACTCATGAACGATGAACGCTCGTCTTCGCCACATAACGACGCGGTACAATATGAGAAGGATGGTTGGGGGTATCGATCGCAGCTGCTCGGGGAGAGAGCACAGGAACTATTGGGTGCTCGATGCACCAGGTTGGACGGCATCAGTATTGGTAAATGCTCACAGATCACCAACTTTTCCTATCTGTTCACGAACGTACTTCAGGCGCAAACCACAAAGTTTGTGTTCTGCTAATTATGATGATGACCCCATGTCACGCTTATGTCTAGGTATACCGTGTTACCATGGATGACGGACGTACCGTGATTGGGCGGGTCCTCTCCCCAAGTTTCGTAGAATACGGTGCTGGAGTTTACCCCGAAGACACCATGGAAGCAGAGGTTCGCCACGCATTCGGATATCACGTTTGACAAAGTACCTTATCCTCCTTTAGATTGCTGCGATGAGATACGTGAAAGCCCATAGTTCTATCCCAGTCCCCGAAGTATATTATCATGATAAGGATAAAAATGGCGAGGTTGGAGGAGAATGGATGCTTTTAGAAGATGTGGGTCGAGCGTAATATGACAGGCGTGTTTGATTTAGATGATTTCCTTCAGATTCAAGGAACAAACCTCTATTCGACATGGCCAGAGTTGTCCGTTGATCAACGTCGAAAAGTGGGCCTTGCCGTCGTCGATGTGTGGGCACAGCTCATGCGGTTCCGTTTTGGAGCCATTGGGAGCATAAACGCTTCTGGAGATGATGACAAAATCAGCTTCTACGTTGGCCCCATGACATTTATGCCTACAAATGTTGGGAAAACGAAGGCGCCGCCGGACCGGAGCAAGTGCGGCCCATTTTCTTGTGCAAGAGACTGGCTTGTGGCTTTGGCGCGTCTAGACATGGATTTTCCGGGAGAGATACCCAGGACGGAAAGGGCAATATCCAACACGATCCCTGTCATCGCAGATATTAGGGCTGCACCGCTGCCTTATCTCGACATCAGCGAAACTTCTGATCCTTCGCCATGGTCCATAAATGCTCTTTTTCACGTTGATTTGGGCTCACACAATATCATGGTTGACAGCAACGATCCTACTATTATCACTGGCGTGATAGATTGGGAGGGCGCGTGTGTTGTCCCCCTATGGTCTATTCTCCCAAGATTCTCGGATCTCCTGCGGGAGCCCCATATCACCCAACCTGCCGAGCTTGAAGCACTTAATGAACTCCGACTCCTCATGGAGCGCACTTTGTTGGAGGCCGTACCCGAATGGGCCAAGCTCCGCGCAGAAGGTCTTGAAGCTCGTATTCTGCACACCCAAGCTAGATTGAGCACGACGGGGCGTCATAATGTGGATGTGTTCGATGTCGTTTTTTGACGAGTAGCGACTCATCGTCACTGAGGGTGTGATACCATTGTGTTTCATTCTCTGTTATTTAAGTGCGCTGGCCGCGTTTTAAATCGCTCGATGTTGTGTAACGGATGGATGACATGCGTCGAATCTTTCATGAAGCAGAAATGCATGTACGCATAGACTTTCTTGGAGTGATAACAATTGGATGGTTATGTAAGTATATAAGAATCAAGGCCTGATAATCTAAAATCCGCATCCTCTGCGCACAGACAACAGGTGCTTCGCACACCACCGAGGGAAGAATTAACTGTCGAGGCGAGTGACTGCAAGGGATCGCAGGAAGTCGGCTGGCTAAGGACCGGTGTCCCAAGAAACATACCAAAAGCAATGCTTCTGTGCTCACGGCGACTACCAGGTAGCCTCACGACACAGTATAGAAGCATCAGGGTTCCAGGAGAGACGGCAAGGAAGGCTCAACTCGTGTCGGCCTAAGCTCGATTTCACCTAAGAAACGCACAGCCTTGCCATCGATCTCGATTGACGTGGCTCGTTTGGGGGGTAAGACGAAAAAGCACTAACTGCAAAATCAATAGATGCCGAAAAACGATGGGAAAACAGCTTGCACCGCTGCAGCATCAGTAGCACTATCCAAAGTGCTGGCCGCCAATATTTTGAATGCCTGAATCGGGTGAGGCAAACAACACACCGGGTCGAGTCTGTTGGTATTATAGTAGAACACTGGTCAAGTAGTGCATGCTGCACCAAGGAGCCCCGAGATAGTAGAATCGATGTTTGGCTTGACCTCGTGTGCCAGAGATTGTATAAATAGTTTCGATCAAGTTCAGACACACTCTGTGGCACTGTACGAACTCGGATCGACGGAGCAAATTCTTGGGCTATAAGACGTGATGGGGCAGGCATGAATGATGGAAGAAAGATAGGGCCTGGGAAAGGTGGGGCGACTGCTTGCGGTTCAACGCAGGCTGCTGCTGCTCATGTGACGGTTGCAAATACCGATGACACATCTGTCCTGCAATCCGATGCTAGCTTTGCGCGGCATTCTTCCAAAGACTGTTGCATCCAGAAAAAAGGCGAAGCTTCCAAAACGATGCATGTTTTTAACTGTTGATAGGAGCATCCTCGATGGAATCGTGGCTCCATTCAATTGGTCAAAGAACGCCATTCATTCAGTTACATATCCCCGGCTGGCGTCTGCTTCGCCAATTGCAACGGAATTCGCTGACTCCTTTCCATCCATCTCGTCTTCGATACAGCTGCTCTTCAAATTCTGGCCATCACCCTTCCCTATTTATGTAAAATGGCTACGCCCATTAACGTTGACCAATTCGAACCCTTACTGCCTGATTACTGACTGACTACTAAATTACTGACTTACTTGCTTCCCTTCTAGCGAGCTGTGCTTGCCTCCATGGCGGAACAAAATCGATATCTCGGAGCATCACAACCGCGACTAGATACGCCACCCCGAAGACGATGGGGGGGATGTTCCCAAGGTGGAAGGCCTTGACCAAAGCATCCAAAATGGCATCATTATACTGCGCGAATCTCGCATGCTGATCGGCGAGACCCAGCCCTTTATTCACCAGTTCGTCGGGGATCTTGCCACGTAACGTTCTCGTAAAGCTTGTTTCGTAGATGGCGGTTAAGAGCGGTGCGGCGAATGTCCCCCCCAGTGTTCGGAGGAAGGAGAGGAAGCCACTGGTTTCTGCAACTTGATGCGGTTTGACGGACATGGGTCCCACGATCACTGACGGTTGGTATAGTATACCAGACCCCAGCCCCGTGAGGATCGAGAAGCCGATCACGGTGGCGCCTGAGGTGTGGCGGCTGATAAGGATCATCAGACCACCGCCCAATGCGTACAGCACAGCGCCCACAGCACCTATGAGTCGGACCTGACCCGATTTGGAGATGAGATATGCGCCAAATATGGACGAGATACCGACGGCGAGCGTGATGCCCAACATTTGCAATCCAGCGTTGACAAGATCCGACCCGAAAATGTCGATGAAGTATCTGGGGAGGAAGAATACGGCTCCGAAGTACGCGGCGCCGGTGACGAAATTGATGAGACAAGCGATGGGAATGTTGGGGATCGTGAAGAGGTGCATGTCCACCACAGGGTATTTGGCGACCTTGAGCTCATAAAGTACAAAGACTGGGATGAGAGATAGGCCCGCAACGAATAATACGATTATGGGTGCTGACTATACATATATAAATCAATTGTGGGTGGAGGGATAGAAGTAAACAGTAAAGTGTGACTGACATTCCACGGAAATTCTTTGTTGCCCATCTCAATCGCAATGCAGATGAGAGCGGCGATGGCAACTACAAGAACAGAGCCGACGTAGTCAACCTCTTTCAGCTGAGTTACAATACCTTTGCTCTGAGTGCTGTGCGGGGTAATATAACGCATGGACATGACCCCGACGAGGAAGGTTATGCAGGTTATTACAAGGGTAATCCAAAACAACCAGCGCCAGCTGGAATCAACGGACAGAGTGGCACCAAGAAAGGGACCAACTGCTAAACCCAATGCCAAAGAAAAAGTGTAGATCCCAAGCCACAACCCACGGGTAGTTGGGGTGGTGACGTCGATGATGATAATAACGCCAACGGTTGCACGTCCAGCGGCTCCAACTCCCTGGAGAAGCCTACCTCCGATGAGGGAGTTCATAGAATGCGCAAGACCACACCATAGAGTTCCTGCGGCGAAAATGACCATGGTGGAGTTGAAAACAGCGGCGCGGCCAAAGATCTGGGTGAAGCGTCCCAGCAAAGTCTGGGTAACGGTAAAACCAACCAGATAAGAGGTTACGATCCAATTTTGGTTTGCAAGGTCGTTGAACTCGGTGCCGATGACGTGCATTGCGGTCGTGGCAGTGGCTTCGTTAAAATATGCCGCTGCAACCAATTTGGCCCCCTGCTCAGTGAGTATCCCATTGATCTGCCAGATGATTTAAAATTGACCGAAATTTCCTAGCCATAGACTAGCCATTATGAAGAAAAAAGCTCTCTTTGAGACGACCACTGAAGGATTAGGTGTACCAGACACACACGTCGGAGGTTCGAAAGATTCGAGTGTGATGCGAGCAGCAGGAGCAGGAGCAGGACAGACCAACTCCTTTTCCTGTTGCTCCTTCACAAGTTGAAGCGTGGAAGAACTCATTGCTAAGGAGGGGCGAGTCGGGATGACGTTTGTGTACTGAAGGGAGACTATACAGGAGGCCAATCATAGCTACTCGTAGGGTTATAAACGCCGTAGAGGTAAAGGACACGAACGTCGATTATATCCTAACTCTATTTTGTACTCCTTTACAGTAGCGGGCGGCGCCGAGTGATAGGACCTCACTGCTCAGTGATTATGGCTTCGAAAAGAAAAGGCTTCCAGGCGTCGGGTGGCGCGCCGCTCGCGCACCCTGGCGTCTGTCGGGTGGCACGCGCCTGCATACCTCCATGCTGCGAAATACACACGTTGCAGGATGAACTCGAAATGTAGCGCTTCTTCTCGATGTGAAGGCCAACTGCCAGCATCAGTTGCAGGTACCAGCCGAACCATCCGGTGTAGTATGAATGTGTTTCAAACGTTCAAGAACTTTAACATCAAGCCATAGCCATTGAGAGTATACTGACTATCCGTAGGCCCAAAGTCGCAGTTCTAAACGTGGGTGCGACGCGTGTCACACAGCTCCAAACCGTAACACCGAATTTAGAATACATCCTACTAGCTGCTCGGCCCCTCAAGTGCGCCGATATGGAGTTTGACCTCACGACCGACCTTGAGGAAGAGGAGGAGGAGGAGGAACAGCTCCTACAATAGGGTGTTTCACGCTTGCGTTTTCGTGTTTTTTTCAGAGGTTTTTTCGTCAGCGTTTTCGTCGCCGCTTTTGGAAAAAGGTGCGCGAAAATGCGTGGAAAATGCCAAGCGTGAAACGGGTGGATCCCGACATTAAGAAAAGTTACATTGATTATATAATACACGTAAGGGAACTTTCTATTGCCTGAAAAACGCCATGAAAAATGCGATCAAAAACGCGGCGAAAGGGCCTCCGGCGGCGCTTTTGCAACTCACGTTTTTCTAGGGCATTTTCCGAAAACGCCTCAAAAACGTCGTGAAAATATCGACGAAAACGCCACGAAAAAGCAAGCGTACCCTAATGTCATGTTGGCGAGCGGGAGTTTTGAGGATGTGCCGTTCGCAACCCTGCACGCCAGTATCTGAGCCCCCGCGACCTTCCACATCCTCGGGGAGATACTTCCTGGTAGTAACTTGTTGTATGTTATAGAAATCAGCAACAACACAGAAAAAATATACAAAGGTTAGAATCTTGAATGCAACACTAACCTTATGGCAACTGCATGTGTTTTGGGTGACATTGTTTTTGCACAATGTCTGTGAAGCCATCGTGGATGCTAGATGATGAAACATGGAAGAACTTGAATATTTTACCATTGCAAGGTGTGCACCAGCCAACATCGGGGAGAATGAGCGTGAATAAGCGGGAGACAAAACCCCGTCGCTGAGAGCTGATGTGTAATGTTTGGAACGCGAAAAGAATCTAGGAAGGGGGTCCGGGCTCTCTAGATGTTGCGTTTAGGATCGCGCATTCGCCATCAGCGGGGCTTGAATCACTATCGGCTAACGACCTAATCATTTAGAACCGCGATTTTTTAGGTATTTAGGCTTACGGATACAAAGGGCGCGGCGGCGTTCAATTTCGGCTGGATAGTCACTCCCTATAAGATGATCATATGCATGTGCCAGTCCAAATTGCATAGTGCCTTGTATTGCGAGCCGTAACCTAGTAAGGTTTGCATCCGAAATTTTTGAGCTTCGCGTGACAGTCACGAAACCGCGGAAGGCAAAATGACACTACCTGGCCCATTGCTAGTACTTACCATCCAGCAGTGACTTGGCAGCGCAGTTGATGTTTGATGCAACTCGACGGTATGATCAGCAAGGATCCATTCAGATATCTGGACTTTGAACTGGATGTGTGCCCCTTCCCTCCGCGCGGGTCTGGTTGTCGACTCTTATCGCTTTGTGCCGTGTTTTTCCGTATGCAGAGTTAGATAAATAGCTATTTGCCTCCTGTGTAGTCTTTATACCCCCTAGCTTCGGGCCCTCTTCAACCATGAACTCTTCTCTGTCTGTGAACAAACAACTGCCACAGAAGGAGCTGAGCTCCTCTGAATCTCCTTTTGCTATTCGTGTCGAACTCGAATCTCCTCCGCCTGTGTCCGATGCACCTAAACCTTCAGTGGTCGTCACAAATACAACTTTTTTTCTCATTATGGCCAGTTTATGGCTAGGCAACTTCGGTCAATTATATCTTGTTGAGATCCATGGGAACACTCGCTGACCGTTGAAGGAACTTGGTTGCAGCTGCATTTTTCAACGAAACTATTGCCACGACAGCGATGCACTTCATCGCAGCCGACTTTAACAGTCTTGCTACCCAAAATTGGATCGCGACCACCTATCTTATCGGTTTCACTGTCACCCAGACTCTGCTAGGACGCTTCAGCGACATCTTTGGTCGCGCCGCTGTTTATAACGGCACCATGCTTATTTTCGCAGCAGGAACTATCTGGTGTGGCCTCGCACAGTCTATGAACTCCCTCATCGGAGGTAGACTTCTCCAGGGAATTGGGGCTGCTGGACGTCAAACCGTCGGCGTCATCATCATTATCGACCTCACCACACCTGATAGCCGTGGGTTGTGGCTTGGGTTATATAATCTCTCCCTGTCACTTGGTATGGCGGTTGGTCCGTCCCTTGGTGCCATCCTTTCCGTCGATGTCAGCTGGCGTTGGTTGTTCTGGATTACCCTTATGATGGTTGGTATAACCTTTCTCATGGGGGTGACCTCCATGTGTTATCCTGTTCCCCATAGGACTCAGAGCAAAGGCATCATTGCACAACTGAAAGAGATCGACTACGTCGGCTCCGCTCTGGCGGTCGCCATTGCCGCTCTCATCTGCACTGCGATCGAGATGGGCAACAAAGAATTTCCGTGGAATGTCAGTCACGCTTTACTGTTTGTTTCTATCCCTCCCAGACAATTGATTTTGATATATAGTCAGCACCCATAATCGTATTATTCGTTGTAGGCGCCGCTCTCATCCCAGTCTTTGTATTTTATGAGCTCAAGGTCGCCAAAAACCCTGTGGTGGACATGCACCTCTTCACCATCCCCAACATCCCCATCGCTTGTCTCATCAATTTCCTCACCGGCGCTGCGTACTTTGGAGCCGTATTCTTCCTCCCCCGATACTTCATCGACATTTTCGGGTCAAGTCTTGTCAAGGCCGGCTTACAAATGTTGGGTATCACGCTCGCCGTCGGTGTCTCCTCCGTATTTGGAGCAATCCTTATCTCCAAACTGGGTCAGGTCCGACTCGTGGGTGCTATTGGCGGTGCGCTGTACGCATTGGGCGGTGGTCTGATGCTCCTCGCCGGTCGTAGTACCTCAGGCGCCACCGTCATTGGTTTCTCTGTTCTCATGGGGCTCGGCTCTGGTATACTATACCAACCGTCATTGGTGGTGGGGCCCATGTCCGTGAAACCGCACCAAGTCGCGGGAATCAGTGGCTTCCTCTCCTTCCTCCGAACCCTAGGGGGAACATTCGCCACGCCTCTCTTGACCGCCATCTATGAAACAAGCTTCACAGCTACGCTACGGGGCAAGATCCCCAATGAGCTGATAGATCAGGGACTAGGCCTCGCTGACCAGCATGCGAAATTCCCGCAGTACGACAATGTTATCCTGGATGCACTAGTCAAGGGATACCACATTGGGAATATCCCCTCCATCGTTTTCGGGGTGGCGTATCTAGTCGCGGTTGTGATGCTCCGAGATATCGATTTTGTTCCGGCGTGGAGGCGGGCGCGGATAGCTAGGATCGAGGCGAGGCGAGCCGCTACCTGTGGGGAAAAAGCATGATCTGATTTGCTGGGCAATTCCATGATCAAGGACAAGTAAACACAGTTAATGCAAAATATCCTATATCTATAACTATGTAATATCCGAGCTGGAATATACATATAAAAAACGGAGCCCTACGTGGCCGCTAATAGTAGCTGCTGCTAACTCTCATGACCTATGCGATCGATATATGCTGCATGCAGTCGACTCCATACCGGACGATGGGGACTCACGCCGAATATATTACTGTAATATATTGCTCGACGACAATCGATAGATCGCCGCTTGAGAAACTTCACAGAAATGTGCTCAATCCTAAGATCTTCATGGTATCCTTGACAACAAGATCAATTATTAATATCATGCTGGTTTCATCGGGGGAAAAACCATAAACCTACAGCTGGATCGATAGCGCGGTCTTCCGGTTGTCATTGCCAAATAAACAAATGGTATGCTATCGAACATATATGACCGCGGACGTACAGTCAACCGTACTTTTTTTGCAGCTTCCTGTGTCCTCACGCGGGCGACTGCACCGACGACGGGTCCTACCTCCCGCCGGCCAACCTCCCTTAGAGGTGTTTGTCGCCCCACGCTATCAATGAGGCTAGGTATTGGCTCTCCTGTTTGGTGATATTGTGTGTAGAGGTCTGCCTTCGTAAGTCCTCGGCCGCCGGAGCGGGCTAGCACGGGCAAGAGGGAGCGCCGCAGGCATGGGCGTCTTATGAGTGTCGTCAATTAGCTAAACTTTCTATGAGCAGGCAGCCACGTCCAGCAGAGCGCCGCAGGGCAGGCCACAACCTTTGCACCTGCTGCAGGCAGCCGTCTCCGAAGATTGGGCTCTGTTAGCTAGGGAAGAGGGTCGTTGGGGGAGATGGATGTGCAGCGGTTTCGAGCTGACGAAAGCTCACATCAGGGGGATACCGCTACCCCAACCGCTCGCCCTTCCAGTCCTGTTTAGGAGTCGCTACCTCTGAGCCTATTAGCAGGAGTAAATGGCCCGCGCGCATGAACGGTGCCCTTTAGCTACCCAAGCAGAGGCTGCTAACGGTGCTCATGACCCGCTAGTGAGAGGTAGTCAGAGGACGGAAGCATCGTCCCAAGCAACCAGCTCAAGCTGACTAACCGTAAAACTGCGGCTGGTAGTTTCCAGGCCGGCGGCAGATATCCTCGCGTCCATGCAGCGAGACGATGCTGGATCCCATATTCATCTCCGGTACCCTAATCTCCACTCAAGCCATTTGCCTCTTTCCGACCCTATCAGGGCTGCAAACACCATCCAACCGCCATTGAGAGGCACTCCTCTTCCACATACGCTTAGGGGGCGATCCAAAACACCCCGGAGGGTATCCGGCAAGCTCCTCGCCATACGGGAAGAGGGACATCGAACAGCGGCCACGTGAATCTGCAGAATCGAGAGGGAGAGGCAGGGGAGAAAACAACCGAAATCTTACTCGAGATACCGTATAGAGATGCGTAGGTGCTTCTGGGCTGCTTGTCTGTGTTGATAATAGTAATAGTTATGAAAAGGGACAGCAAGGCATTGCAATATTAAATTTTGGATAAAAATTCAGGGTTCAAAGAATGTGCTGGAAACAAGATGGTCATATGGCGAGGACTGACGAAAATTTGTGAAATGCGTACGTGGCGGCGTAGAACTTGCTGGAGGAGGTCATCCCCTCGTACTTCGTACGATAGGTCTGCTCTGCCACATATTTCGTGAGGGTCTTGTAGTGATACATACCCGAACCCATCATGAGCGATTTTCCAGTTGTACGAAGACCTCGGTGACGGGTGGCAGGGGCCACGACCACGAAGCCGCCAGCACTTGGAACCGGGATGGGACCCTGTTCTAGTCGTGAGCATATATCAGTTGATGTGAACAATGCGATGCATACATCTGCACAACCCCACGGCTCAGTGGTCTTCCTAGGAACCACTCTCGTTTCCCTCTCCAACACAGGGAAAGCGCCAGGGGGTCCCAAAAATCCCAACGTCTTGGGATTCTCCCCAACCATCGTGTTAGCATCTATCCCAGAAAGCTTATGCACCTTTATGTCAGGGCCACCACCAGCCTTCTCAGCGTCATAATCTGAGACAACGATGTTGGGGGGTGGCATTCTGAGCACCCTAATGGTCGAGGACTTGTCCTTGGAGAATGTGGACGGCACGGTTCCATGCCCAACGCAAACTTGTCCCGCAGAAAATCCCCAAACGGCCTATCCCGCCCCCCCGCCCCCCCAACCTCTGCCCTGTCCTCGAAATCGGAATCCCTCGCCGCAAACTGCAGAAACCGCATGAGCTTCCGCTTGTCCACGAGCGCAATGCTGATGAGGTGGGAAGGGAGGAACCGGGCAGCAACGTGCTCTTGCTGATCGCCGGGGCACCGCCCTGCTAATCTCGTCAGGGATCTGACAAAGGCATGCTATAGGATCGAGCTCCAGCCACGGAACAATCGTCACGTGCCTCCGCTCGACGAGTTGTGCTTCGACATTAGGTGGCTTTACTTCGTTGTGCCTTGCGGCACCACGAAGAACAACCCGCTGGAGAGCGACAAGGGTGTATCAAAGTTGACATTGTTGTACGGTTAAAAGTCTGAGAATGCGGAAGATATACCGAGAAAGAAGTACTTCGAAAGCGCTTGAGGGGTCCCAGCTTGACAGAGGAAATACTTATACCATTCTTTCCAGCAGGGCTAACGCTGTCGGGTGTGGCTGGCCACATCCGACTCACTGTTTCGCGAGTGTTGCAGTAGCTGGTCGGCTACATCGGACCCACTGTTGCAGTTGCGAGTCGGACGTGGCCAATCACACCCGACTCGCTATTCGAAGACTGCCGGGAGACAGTGAGGCTCGAAGGCTCGAGCAGCTAGCGGGCAGTCGCTGCGACTTGTCCGATAGATGCCGTCCTACTGCAATAATATTCGCGAAACAGTAGTGAGTCGGATGTGGCTGGCCACATCCGACTCATGCACTGTTTCGCGATCATTAGAGTAGGACGGCATCTATACCTCACAATTAATTATGAGAACATTAATATTGGTCTGTAGGCTGTAGCGGTAGTTGCTGTGTCAGATTGGCACCATCACAATACCGAGTACACACCCATCCATACAAATAAAGGTACCTATGATCAGCTTCTTGGAAGAGGCCTGCCTCTTTTAGCTAGAAACTCTTCGTTACTAATCTATCGCCATCAGTGTTCACCTACCATGCAAGCAACTCTGAAGCACACCAGGACGCGGGCAGTCACGTCGCAGGTTCAACGGTGGTCATCAAGTCTCTCCCAATCTGAAACAAAGAGTGTGGAGTCCTGGATTGCGAGACAAAGTCTCCCTTCAAGCCAACCTGCTTTATATGACCACATCAGTGGCTCTCAGCTCAACGCACTGGGATGCACTCTACCAACCCTGAATGGAACTATACCTCCTCCGCCACACCGTCGTACAGATTTTTCTTATGGCTCTGTCGTTTTGCCGGGGCACCTGCTAGTGTTCTGTAACCCTCATGCTCCCGAACGTGAGCTTGAACGTGATGCAACCATTCGGATCCTTGCCCCTCCAATGCCATTCGTTCGTCGTATGTGGGCTGCTGGTAAATTCGAGTTCAAGAGACCGCTGCATGTTGGTGACAATATTAAAGCCGAGCGAGCCGTTTCTACAATAGGAGCCAAGAGGCTAGACTCCGAGAACCCCATGATTATTGTGGAACAGATCATCCACACGAAGACTGTGGAAGGCTCACAGCCTAGGTCCCCACCTAGCATGCTGAGCGACGTCTGTGTGACAGAGACACGGTCCCACGTGTACGTTCCATTGACGAATGAGCGTCGTGTTAGACCAAGTGAGTTTTTCTCCGTAATTGGACAGCAATAAATTTTAAAATTTCTCTAGTTAGAGACTTACCCAAGCCTGACTTCTCATTCTCATATACCCCAACCGATACGACATTGTTCCATTTTTCTGCATTGACATTCAACGCGCACCGCATTCATCTTGACAAGGACTATTCTCAGAACGTGGAAAACCTTCCAGGTAGGTAGGTACACAACATTGGTATACTAGACCTCTCACGACAAATCGTGATGCAGAACGTCTGGTACATGGCCCAATGACTGCCTTGATTCTGATGGAAGCAGTTGAGAATAACAGGCCCGAGCATCTCAGCATTGATACATTCGAATACAGGGCAACAAACCAGTTATTTGTCAACCAGGCCATTACTGTGCATGGAAACTGGGTGTCAGGGTCTAAGATAAAGTTATGGGCACAAAATGATGACGGCGTAGTGGGGATGGTGGGTGAAGCGTATCTAAAGCTTGGTGTAGCTTGAAAGTGCTTTGTTACCCACATGTACCAGTACGTAAATGAGAGCCTTGCAAATTTTAAAGAGCGCCGCGGAACCGAAATCGGCATTGCCTAATCGGAACTTGGCCACTACGTCGACTGTGCTTTCTACGCCTTGGAATACGTGCGGTATCCAATTCTACTTCTAATATTTCAACATCTAACTCTGTTATCAGCTTGCCATGAGCCATGACACGACGACACTAGACGCACATAGGGATCAGCTGTTGCAGGCGCGACTCGACCATCTAGAGTAAGTCTCCTTGTCTGTGTGTCCATTGTCTTGTTACTAATCTGCTAATGTGGCACAAAGGAAAATAAATTTCTCGCGAAAGAACCAATTACAGGAGCTTTTCCATCTTCTCAAGTTCCGCGACACTCCTGGAGTCCTCCACATTCCTCCTAGTCAGGATCAAGTATCGGAGCAAGACGAAGCTGCATGCTACGCCTTCGTAGAATTATACGAACGGGGTACCATCAATGAACTTGAAGATTGGCCACTCGAAAATATCTCTCCTGTAACGTCACCAAAAGTCGAGGTGCGCGAAGCTAGGTCTGGCGCCGCAAACCCTATAGTGGAAGAAAGCACGGAGGATAAAGCGGAGTTGGATGAAAAGATGGAACTAGACTTAGACGGGGAAATATCTATGGACGAAGGAGAGGACGATGTCGAGCAAGCCCTTCCCTCGGCTACCGTACTACAGAGTGGACCTTCGACACCGCAGCTCGACATCGTCGAGCCACAGCTAGGCGAGGCAACAGCCGCTGAATTTACGCTTAATGACGCTATGACGGATATCGACCCTCAAAGGGTGGAGACTCTTGTAACTGCGGCGCCTTCTACTTCCGAGGCTCTAATCGAACATCATACAGCTACTGCAGCGCCGAGTCCTGCTTCTCCTCACTCAGACCAGGAAAAATTAGTATCACACGAGGTTCTCGTGGAAGAACTGGAGACTCTTTCAGTCGAAGATACCTCAAAGGACGAGATTGATCTCATTTCTGCTCCAACTAGTCCGTTAGCGTCCCCCCCTCGGAATGTTAATGTTCGAACATCACGTTCACCTTCCGTACTTCCTCCACAACACCATTCTCGCTCTTCTTCAGCCTCTCCCCCAGCGGTTCAGCGACCAAGGACTCGGTCACTGAGTGTGGCTCAACGATCAGGTTCTCCGCCACGGCATGTCTCTTCTCATCGTGAAACTTCAGCCTCTCCAGCGGCCTCTCCATTGCCTGTTCTTGCCGACACAGCGGCCGTTACTTCAACCCCTCCTCGTGAATGGACCCCGCCATCCACAGAGTCGGAGATGCAAGTGGTACCTGCCCAGGAACCGGAAATGGAGTCATCGGTTACGCTGGATACTCCACCACCGCAAACAGTAGAGTCAGAACAGCCAGAGTTGGCTGTGAAGCCGGAGTCAGAATCAGAGGGAACGCTCTCTCCCTCTCTCTCTTGTGGACTTCAGCCAGTGGCCGATGCTGAGGTGCACGAACCATGCGCCAAGTCAACAACGCTGGAATCAGAGCCAGAGCCAGAACTAGAACCAGGTCCAGAACCAGGTCCAAGGCCAGGACCAGAACTAGAACCAGAGCCGGAGCCGAAGCCAGAACCAGAGCCAGAGCCGGAACCAGAGCCGGAGCTACAACGAGAGCCGGAGCCAGAACCAGAGCCGGAGCTACAACGAGAGCCGGAGCCAGAACCAGAGCCGGGGCCAGAACCAGAGCTGCAGCTACAACCAGAGCCGAAGCCAGAACCAGAGCCGCAGCTACAACGAGAGCCGGAGCCAGAACCCGAGCCGGAGCCACAACGAGAGCCGGAGCCAGAACCCGAGCCGGAGCTACAACCAAAGCCGGAGCCAGAACCAGAACCAAAGCTACAGCCAGAGCCAGAGCTACAACCAGAGCCGGAGCTACAACCAGAGCCGGAGCTACAACCAGAGCCGGAGCTACAACCAGAGCTGGAGCCAGAACCAGAGCTGGAGCCAGAACCAGAGCTGGAGCCAGAACCAGAGCTGGAGCCAGAACCAGAGCCGGAGCTAGAACCAGAGCCGGAGCCAGAGCCGGAGCCAGAACCGGAGCCGGAGCTACAACGAGAGCCTGAGCCGGATCCAGAGCCGCAGCCAGAACCAGAACCGCAGCTACAACGAGAGCCGGAGCCAGAACAAGAGCCGGAGCCAGAACAAGAGCCGGAGCCAGAGCCAGAATCAGAACCAGAACTGGTGAAGCAGTCTCCACAGGCAGAATCAGAGCCAGAACCAGAATTGGTGAAGCAGTCTCCACAGCCAGATCATGAGCCGGTGTTCCAGCCCGAAGATGAAGGAGTGCAGGAGGAGCAGGACGAACAGAAGGAACAGGAGCAGGATGTGGAAATGGAAATGGATATGGACGTGGAAGTGGATATGGACGTGGAAGTGGATATGGATGTGGAAGTGGAAGTGGATGAAGAGGCACAACCGGAGTGGGAGCCAGAGCCTAACCGACACCCAGCACAAGAAATGGAGCCGGAGCCAGAAATAGAGCCGGAGCCAGAGCCAGAGCCAGAGCCAGAGCCAGAAATAGAGCCGGAGCCAGAGCCAGAGCCAGAGCCAGAGCCAGAGCCAGAGCCAGAGCCAGAGCCAGAGCCAGAGCCAGAGCCAGAGCCAGAAGTATTCCTAGAAGAAGCAAAGCCAGAAGCAGAACCCGAACCTCAATCCGATGTGGGTCTAGAGCCAGAGCCAGATACGCAACCCGAGCGAGAACCTGAGGCAGAAGTTGTTGCCACTCCAGCTGAGTTCGACTCCCCCACGCGTACACATTCTGAATCCCCAACCCGTTCTCGATCGGGGTCTGTATCAGCGTCTTGGGCCGGATCTTTGTCGATACACGTCACAGGCGATTCAATTGCCCACTCTCCAGCTGAGAATGAGAGGGAGGATATCGAAGTCGGCAATGCAACTGGCCTCATGCAGCCGCCCGGGGACTCGGAAATTGATGGAATTAAGCCTGACCTTTGTGACGATCAGGGCGGGCTTTTTCCAGAGGGCGATGCTTACGAGTATGATGTCATTGTACCGGATGAGGGTGCGGCGGAAGGGGATGGGACGAGGTGTTTAATCCGTGCTCGCGAACGTTCCAGGTGCAGGCCCCCATCGGTGTTGTATGGCATCCCCGCCCCTATTGCGAAACCAAAGGAATTCACCGCAACCTTCACGTCTCTTGATCATATGCTGGCCTCAGAGACTAATGGCCATGCGGAGGTCAAGAAGGAAATGTCCGATGAACCTATCGAGGCTCATTCGATGGAAGGATCGCTCTCCTCTTCTCCCGGCGCAAACCATCCGTCTCTTGAAGTGTCTGGTATATCCATGTTACCCGATACGTCGCTTCCTCCACTACCTTCCTCACCTCTCCTCACACCGTACAGCACTTCGCTATCTTTACCAACACTTGAAGACCTCCCCTCAACCTTTTCACGGAAAGTTCACCCTGCAAAATTGACACGTAAGCGAGATCGTGAGAGAGACAAGGAGGAGCGAGAGAGGAAGGGCCGGGTACGGGACAAGGAGAAGGAGAAGGAGAAGGAGAAGGAGAAGGAGAAAGAAGGGAAAGAGGACGTGAAAGAGAAGGAGAAGAAGGATGGTAAGGAGGTCGCTAAACCCGGATGGTTACCATTGGAGATTAGTCGATGGGGTGCGTTGTTCCGTGCGAATCCCGCCCACAAGATGACAAAGAAGAGTGGGAAGGCATTGACTAGTCGCATGTGGGGAGTAAGTGTTGTCTCTGCTTATCCACTGATGGACCATCACATGCCTTTGTGTCATCCATTCGTGCGGTGGCGTGATTCTGACGATATGCTGTTTAGGTCGCCTTACATGAGCTCAAGCTAATGCGTGCTTTGGAACGTATTGAAAAGCTCAAGCAGGAAGGCAGGTGGAGTTTCCGTCAGCCAAAGAAACAGAAGGGCCCTGTTGTAGCCAAGAGTCACTGGGATTGGTTGATGGACGAAATGGTATGCTGTTAAGGCGTTACTATGTGTTAGGTTTATCATAACTGTAATATTTTTCTGACAGAAATGGATGCGCACCGACTTCCGAGAAGAACGCAGGTGGAAGCTGGCTGTCGCATTTAATCTGGCGCATACGATCAAAGCATGGCATTCTGCTAATGCCGAGGAAAGAAAATCTCTTTGCGTTTTGGACAGACGTTATTCACCTGTCGATGCGGAGACTAGTCCTATGGAGGTCGAAATGCGCCTGGGCTTGGACATCACCGAAGAGGCTGAGTGTGCTCCCAAACATTCCACCATTGATCTTCCACCCGTAGAGCCAGAAGTTTCATGGCAGGACTCTGAAGAGTTAGATCCTGAGCGCGAGGCAGAGATTATTCGAGCTAGACAACGTGCAGAGAGAAAAGACATGCCAACTGACGACAGGAACGATAGTATTGGTAAGGAGGAAGATCCCGATGCTGATGGCGAGGCTGATACCGATGGAGATATGGATGTGGACGATGCTGAAGAGGGTGCTGGCACAAGGGTTGGAGAGGGGCTGCACCCGGACGATAACGGCACGCCAAGTCTTGTGCCAGTAGCAGGTGCTCCGACGGAGCAAGCGCCACCCAACGACGGCTTCCATGCTAGCGAGACTGGCTTGAAAACTGGATCATCAGATCCATCTCTCACTTTCGATCCTGACAAGCTGCCTGGATCCGTTGCTCAGACCTCAACTCCTGCCGAAAGCATGAAATCTCAACTTCGCGAGACACTCGCTTATTTCCCTGATGATGCTACGTTTTTCGACGTCGAGAACCTGTGTTCGGATCTATCTCACTTATCTACTGTCGATCCATTCGTGCCCCTTCAACTACCGGAGATCTTCCCAGACCTTCCCACATTTCAGCCTCTTTCCGCATTCCCCGGCCAAGCTGAGTCCATGGTAGTTCCGAAAGGCGACAAGAAGAGTGAAAAGAAAGACAAGAAAGTCGTTGAAGAGCTGACAAGAGTAGATGAAATGGCGGGTTTGAAGGTAGTGAGCGTGTCGACTTTCATGCAATATAAGCCTACCCTTGTGAGTGCCCTTCAACCTGCAAAGCGATGGCGGGACGACACCTGGGTGGACTTGGACGACACCGTCGTCGCTGGTGACGATACACCGCTGATGCTGGAGCCGCCTGTGGACGGTAAGTCTTGCAATTATATATTTGTAATGGTAGATCTTGACCCTTAGATAGGACTTTTCGGACAACCAAAGCACCGTCCATCAAGTATTTCTCCCTTCAGCTCGGCTGGTCAGATGCCAAAAGACCCGCAGAAACGCTTCAGTGAGACGCCTTGGAGTGCATCTGAAGACCAAATATTAAAAAATCTTGCGGATCGCTATTCTGGGAACTGGTCACTTATCGCGGACATGTTCAACTCGGCACGAGTCACCATTTCAACGGACAAGCGGACGGCTTGGGATTGTCTTGCGCGGTGGGATGCGCGATGGAACGAGGGCAGAATTCTCATGGCTGGTAATGGGCCCATGACCCCCGGCACTGTTATCGATAGTGGCATGGAGCCCATGGCTTCCTCGGTGGCGTCGACATCAACATCGGGACCGGCCACACCTGTGGCCGCGCACCCTATGCTCAACGCAGTGATGACCAGGAAACGGTCTGCAAGTCAGCTGAACCTATTTCTGGCTGGACAGCAGGCTGAATCCCGGAAACGACGACGCCACAACCATATGCACGAGGCCATGCGAAAGAGTGCGAAACAGCGGGAGACGAATGTTAAACAAATCGGTGCGCTCAGCTCGCTGTTTGGGATGCAGCAACCTAAACGTCTAGATAGCCAACCAGAACAAACGGGGCCCTACCACGCAGGTACACGAGACTCACGCACCGTACAACAAGCCTCCAAACCTAACTCCTGCGGAACTGGGCAAAATGAAGGCTGAAAAGGATGAGGACACCCAGCAGCGGAAGAAGCAAGAAGATGAGATGCTTAGGAAACACCGGACCCAGATGGAACTCATGAAGCAGCAGGTGGGTACTTCGCTCCGTGGACCGGCCGCCAACGCCGTTCACGCCCCTCAGGCGCCAACTTCGCAGGCGGAAGCAGCCCGGCGAGCTCAACTTGCGGCAGGTCAGCCGTCTGCCCAGGGCCCCGTTGTGGGAGGACCCAGTCACCCGCAGGTCAATATCTCCCACCAAGGCGCGCGCATGCCAGCGGTGGGTGCTGCGAACATGACGGTGCCGAGTCTCGGGCAAGGAGTACCTCTGTCAGCGGGTATGAATGTGAATATGCAGAATTTTCGGCGGCTGTCACCACAGCAGCAGCAGCAAGTGTATGCACAGATGCAAGCTCGGCATATGCAGGCTCAGGCGCAAGCACAGCAGCAGCAGCAGCAACAATCCCCCCCACATTCACAACCCGCCATGCCTATGCCTGGTGGCGTTACGCCTGGGCAACACATCGGGACTCCGTCGCATCCCCAAGCTCATGCACTCTCCGAGCAGCCACAAACGCACACGGGTCCTCATCATCCAGCACCTCAGACGCATATTTCTCCTCCCCGACATGGCACACCCTCGAACGGCGTTGGCCTGGTAAACATGGGCGCAAATGCGCTCGCGCGACCCGCGTCCTCTCAGCATCCACAGCCGTCGCGCCCTGGGCCATCTCCCCATGTGCAGGCACAGCCGCCACGCCCCGGCTCGTCTCAGCACCCTCAGGCACAACCTCTACCAGCACGTCAGGGTACGTCTCAGCAACAGCAGCAGCAGGCAATGCACCATTTCATGCAAAATGCACACACGGCAGGTATGACCCCGGAGCTGAAACGACTGTATCAAAACCCAATTTACTGGGTAAGCGTGCTGCTTCGCGTTTGTGGATGTATCCGACTGACTTGGTGGTATGCAGCCGCAGCAGCAGGCGAATGTACAGAACCAGGGCGGACTTGCGGCGGGGGCACACATGGCGTATGGTGGGATGCCTCAGCAGCAGCAACAGCAACAGCAACAGCAACAGCAACAACATTCACCGCCACGTCCCGTATCCGTGCAGCCAAATGCAAATCCGACTCCTGGCCCGCAATCAAGCGGTGCATGACTGCATTCCTTGTCTTTATACCTTTCACGCTGTGCATGTATTGTTGTAATACTTTTATGTAATTCTATAGATTTACTGGATGTATCGGAAAATAAACGTGTAAGGCTACACAAATCATGTGTGTTACTCCTCATCTGGCGTCTGATTAGGTGGGACGTCTGGCTGCGGTATCGACGGCTTTTTTCTTCGACGGACGGGAAGGATCTGTTGGAATGTGTCGATTGGAATGGGTGGTCGGGGAAGCTCATCACGTCGGCGTGATGCGTCGCCGAGCCAGTCTATGCATATCCAATAGCGTTCTGGAGATTCAGGGCGGCTGGAAGGGGGCTTGGCTTGGTACACGCGGCGAAAGCAGGGCTGGAGAAACCTGAGACAGAACTGCTGGGTGTCGGGGTGCATGAAGTACTTGAGTCTATGGCGCACATTTCATCAGCGCCATACACATACGGAGAAGACAAGGTCTCACACGAGGGTGCCGCCTGGGGCGGCGTGTTTCCTGACTGTGAGGAACTGCTCCGCGAAGCGCACCACGGCGTCGCAGATCTGGAGCGAGTGGGCGACGTCGGTCGCCGGGTTTCCGGTGACGTTTGCGGCCATGTCGGAAAGGAGGAGGTCGACGCAGGCGTCGGGGCGTTGCGCGGCGCGGGGGCGGGGTAGGAGGATGCGGATGAGCTCTGAGGCGGTGGGGGAGAGAAAGTCGGCCTGGAGAGTGTGGACGCCGGGAATGGGGGATATGCGGAGGAGGTCGAGGGCGATGATGGTAGGGAGCGAGCCGTCCCCGTCTGCGGCGGAGACCGCGTCGGACGCGGGCGGGTGCACAACGTGAGCTGTGGCGGAAGAGCGGTCGCTCCACGCGCCGCGCCGGGCGAGCTTCGCGCTCTGCGAAAGGCCGTAGAACTGCATGTCGGCGGGCTCGTCGTCCCGTGGCTGCAGATGGGCGGCATAGCCGCACTTGAGTGCGACGACCTGGGACCATCCGCCCGGCGCGGCACCCAGGTCTACGATGACACGCGGGCGACTCTGGCCCGCGGCGGAGGACGTCCACGCATGGCGGTTGGAGATGAAGTTGTACTGCGCGTCCATCTCGAGGAGCTTGAATGCGCTGCGGGAGCGGTAGTGGGCGGGGGACGCCATGCGCTCCCGCACGTAGGGGTCGCTGAACTGGCGGCCAAGCCATTGTTTTGAAGACTTGGTTTTTTTGAAGAGCGGCAGCGAGGGGCGCATGTAAGTCGCGCACGTCGGAGATCTGCTACCGGCGTCTAAGCGAATGCGAATTTCAGCTCGTGCTAAGCGCCCGTATGTCGACGCTGCGCACCGTCGCACGCAAAGGCCGCAAAGGACACTTGTACCGCACAGACCCCGTGCCACATGGCCCCACACCAGAAGAACAGGTCCGTATCATCCGCCGGCGAGTCCAGAAGGCAGAGCGCGATGAGCGCATGGACCTCACAATGGCCATTACGCCCCCCAAGACGTCGGTCCTTTCAACCACTTCCTTGCGCTACATACTCATGCTCTGATTCAGCTGGATGGGGGGCTTTACTCGCCCACGAGATCTTCGCGCTGCTAACTGGTTCCCCGGCGGTCCTTACCTCCAGAGACAGAAGACATACGAGTCCCCACACGAGTCTGCATACGAAGCTCATACCGTTTTTCTGCTCGAGACCCGACATAGGGTGCGCCATGGTATTGGACGCGTCGACTCCAAGGACCACGTCGTTGGCGTCTGCCGAGCCGCTGACTTCGTCAAAATTGTGCACAAGTATAACAGCAAGCGCTGTCCGGCCGACGCCAGAGAATCCTTGGATAACGCATGTTGGCCCTGGCTTCCCAAGAGCGGCAAAGTTTTAAAACCAACACGTTGGTGGGGTCCAGACGAAAACCCCGAGCTCATTATGAGGGAGATCTATGAAGATGATAATTACACCTCTCGCGATCTCCAGAAGGTTCTCCAGGATGCCGAAGACGATGTCGAAGAAGAATCGGAAGAACCACTGAGCAATCATAGCAAGAAGCCAAAAATCATTCGGCCTGAACCAGCGCGGAAGGGATCTGAGGGAGAGCATGCTGTTACCGCTGCTGTTCACGCCCTAGGTGTGTTCATCTCGACCGCCCATGTGCAATATTCAATGGTGTCATCTTAGAAGACGAGGCTCACCAAAAACCTCCCCATATGGCGAATAACACGTTTAATATCGATCATATACGCGAAACCTATCAACCCCTTCTGGCCACCGAGCCCTTTTGGCTCCCACTCGTTGCCATTACTTACTCAACACGTCCACTGGCCTTGACTATCGCCCGTCTTTCCAGGGGTCGCGAGCGAGGCCTCCCATTCTATGCATCCATGTCCAACGACGACCGCAAATGCCTCTTCTCTTTCGGCAACCGAATGACCAGCATGCGTCTCGACCGCATGCGCCAACTCACCCTCGACGTCGTCAGTCGCCTTGCAGGCCACATGGGCGGGTTCGTCGGCATCCGCTTCAGCACTCGGGACAAAGGCCGCGGCATCGGTGGTGAGGGCCTCGCGGACCCCATTCCGCCAGATAAAAGGATCATCAAGGTCCAGTTGGGAAATTGGTTCTATCGCTCTGAAGATGAAGCCGCGCTGTATCGAGGGGGAGCTGAAGAGTGGGGTGCCACAGATGCCCTGGAGGTGGCAATGATGAATGAGTGGGGTCGAAGACTTGACGCGGATGGAAATGAAGTACCGTTGACTGAGGAGGAGATGTCAACTGATGAAATCCAGGAAACAGAGGACGACGATGTGGACGACGAGGATCAACAAGACAGAGAAGAAGAGGACAGTACAGATGAGGCACTACTTCGTGATCCTACCTTACCAGGGAAGAAGTGGAGGGTCAAGCCTGAGCTTGCGGGTACCGACGAAGTCGCCGAAGCTCTTAGAAGAAAATTGGCATATCGGCTTGTAGGCGGTCATCGCTCAGTCATGCGTGTCTAGAAGCCACTGTCCGCAGTTTAATATAACCACCTCTTGTAGAAGGGATATTATGTTTCCAGACCGATCCAACAGCGGAGGAAACTACAGTACCAAAAGATTAGACGTAACGGGAGAAACGACTGACGGATGCTAAGGGTATCTACGACTTTTCATAGAAAGAGGATTTTGCTAGATTCCATGCGAAAAAAGGTAAAGGAAGGGAGTGTTCTCGAATGTCCACTTATCTCCTCTGCGAACCTCTGCCATATCCTGCCTGGAGGCTGTCGAGCTCAGCCTCAAGGGACTTGATGGCGCCATGAGCTGTCTCGAGGTCTTTGTTAAGACGGTCACGCTCAGCGATGAGCTGCAGAGCAGAGGATCATTCAATCACAACGATCATCAGCCTGTACATGTCATGCACTCACGTGTTGCTCCCATTGCCTGAACCGGCTTTCTTCGGCCTTCACCTGCTCCGTGAATCGTTTCCTGAGGGCCTCTTCCTCCTCCTTGAACTTGGGGTTGTCGATCCGCTTGGGTTTGCTATCTCCAGGCTTGCGGGTCTCCATCTGTTGTTGGCGGTAATTCTCATAATGCAGTTCTTCGGTCATGGAGATAAGGTCGAGCATGTGCGTGCGGATCAACAACGCGCGCAGCTTGCGGAAGTCGCAGTGGGCTTCATTCTCAACTGTACAACGCGTTGAAGATTATGTCGTCCTGCGTTCAGACAAACGCACCTTCTGCTACACCCCAGAGGTACTCGCGACCTTTCACTGTTCGACCGTCTGCAGTTTTAACATCCTCCGTGGAGCCAATGATGGAGAATGGCATGGCTTCCGTAAGGGACCGGGCATGCTCTGCGGCGGCCTCGTCGTCCGGTTCAATGGGTGGTTGGTAAATGCGGATGCCCTGAACTTGAATCACATCCCGAATCTGGTAGCGAGAATGTCAACAAAAGTAGAGATATAACGTCATGACATCAAGAACACATGTACAATGTACTTACACGGGCCTTGAACAGCGCCAGGTCGTTTTGAGTGAGGGTGTCCGCCTTGGCAATGACGGGGATCAAGTTGACGCGTGTGCCAAGACGCTTCATGATCTCAATGTCCAAAGGCTTCAATCTTCATAAATTTAAAAGTAAACCCCACGCTTGTTGAGATAAGGCAGAGCCGACTTACGTATGACCAGTTGGCCTGATGAAAAACAGGCACGCGTGCACCCTGAGATCAATTTTACTCTCTCTCTGGGGCTGTTGCTCCTGTCTCATGTAAAGCTCATGCTGGTCATCGACGAAATCGATGATTGGAGCCCACGAATCCCGGTTGTTGACGTAATCCCCAAAACCAGGCGTGTCGATCACAGTTAACTTGACCTTGAAGGCCTTCTCCTCAAGCTCGGCCTTGATGATCTCGACCTAATGAAAGATGAGTACAGAGTCTTGTATGGTACACAAACTCAAGATGTACCTCAGTGAGCTTGTCGAGTTGCTTCACATGGCGTCGTGAGTAGTTTTTGGCCGGGGAGAGCTCCGTCGAGAAAAGTGTGTTGATGAGGGTCGTCTTTCCCAAACCACTCTCGCCTTGATATTTACCGTCAGTACCACGTCGTCATTACTTATACTACAAGGTAGAATCTGACCAACAACCATGACCGTGAAGTGCGCCCCCTTTTTGGCCACGATCTTATGTTTCTAAAAAATCATTGACAAGAGACCAATCAACAAGCCAGTCCTCTTCGACACCACCGCAAAACTCACCTGGTTGGGAAGGTTGGCGATACCTATACCTCCGGCGGGTAGTGGGGCAGACATGTTTTGCGACAGGAAGAGAGGGACGGAGTTACTTAAGGCTGAAGCGAATTTCAAGCTCCGCTGAGCACTTCCATTTGTTACGCGTGCATCTTCACGGAAGCTTCCTGGCGACGACGGCGGTCTTTGTGAGCCAAGGCTCAATCCCATTGATATGCTTGGATCAAGGCCTTGCTGGAATCATCTTGATATCCTCATAAATACGGTCTACGAGTCTGCAATCTGTTTATAAGTCACCATGGCCCATCCTTGAAGGAACTATCTGTACAGTACGTATAAATGCTCCCCGTGGCCAACCCCGTGAATGAAACATCTTGTTACTCACGCATGAGTGTGAAGGTTTCTGGATATACTTATATGTACATCGGTATCCCGAGTAGGTGGACTCAGGATTGGAAGTCGTCAATGTATTATTAGGGCGGAATACGTATACTTACAGGGTGCTTGTCCTACAGTATGTATGCAGTAGTGCGATAGAGTCCTATGTTGCATGCGGTATGGTCGTATATGCGTGTGGTATCCATCTAGGTGGTATCAATATCCAGAACAAAACTCAAAAGCTTGCTAGGTCATCTGGTCCACGCGCCTTCCTCGCCCCATCACGTCCATGCGCCTTGCGCTCCGGACCCTTCTGTAGAACATGGCAGTCAAGGAAATGCTCGAACCATATAGAAACCCACTCACCCATCCTCCCGATCGCTCCATCAGGTTTACGACATTTCGCATAGTCTCTGTCGCCACGTCATCGGGCTCAAACCAGTATGAGGGGCGTAGCACGTCTATATTGGCGAGTCTGGCAATGCGAAATAAGCGAGTTCCCATAGGCATATACTGGGGATATAGCCCTGATGGTGAGTTCGAATGTTCGCCTGATTCAGTAAGGAGGGCTGTTGTCGCGGTATGGCCTGAAGCGGGACTCATCGGAGAGTCCGTGTGAGAGCCTGGAGGGAGCGAGGAGAGCGGCAGATCTTGGGTTATGAGGACAGGTGCAGGTCGTGAAGTGGGGACATGTGGAGGAGCAGATGTAAACTGGTCATGCGAGGCTGCATGCTTGCCTACGCTCCCGGCAGGCGAAGAAAGTGTCGGTTGAACTGCTGAATAAGCCGGATTCACGAGGATAGTTCTGGGAGCCAGCATCGACAGCGCACTAGCTTCGGTGAGAGAAACCGCGGTAGACGGAAAAGAAGCCCAAGCACAATCTGACTCAGTGCTTGTTCCAGCCAAAGGCATGTAATGGGGGGTAGCAGAGCACGGTTCACCCTCGGGGATGGTCGCTGAACCTGTCAAGATCTTCACCCGTGCAGCTTCATCTTGACTGCCTCTAAAATTTGGGAATAGTTTAGAAAACACTTGCGAGAGATTCGACTGGCGCGACGCATGGGGGTCACGCAAGATGACATCCGCAGCTGTGCTAAGCGGTGACTGGGTTAACGACCAGACGTGCCACATCATTTTCTCTTCAGCGGTCGGCTCTGAAGGCGCTGGCGTGACGGGAGGACTCTGAGTTACATCAGAGTTTACGCCAAGGTTACCTGGGACTGGAGCGGGCTGACTCTGAGGATGACCTGAACTTCCTGCCGGCGAAGAGCCCGTATGTGGCGCTAACTGTACTTGAGACTCAGGAGATTGAGCGCTGGGGTGTGATGGCCGGAGCCAGCTGCCAGAGGCTAGTGGCTGAGAATGGGGTTCGTCCAGGGGTTCGTCCAGGGTTAAGAGAGAAGAAAGATTGTCCAAGTGTGCCTGTAATGGGGATGAGGCTCTTGGTAGTGTCCCTTCCTGTGGAATAGAATGCGCCGGGCAGTCTCCTGAAAACACGTCTGGTACTATCGCGTCATGGATCGGCGATGGAAGCATTGGCATCATGAAATCTGACGAGGGACTTGCGCAATCGGGGGGCAATGGGCTTTGAGACATCTGCATCTGCGATACATCAAAATATTGCTGGACATAGTCCTCCAGCGCCTCATCCTGCATAAGCGTTTGTTCTGTCACGTCCAGGCTGCCCGGGCCTGCTGGGACTAGGAATTCTGCTGCACTTTCGGGAAGAGGCATCTGACCGGGTTGTCCTGAGTCTAGCGGGATATGGGCGAATTCTTCTAGCGCCAATCCAGGCATGCGCGGGTCATATGGGACGTGTGAATACTTTGGGCTGACAGGCGATACATACTCTTGGGGTATGGCTGCTTGTAGGGAGGGACCAGGATGTATGGAGATGAGGGTCGGTAGTGTGACCAAGGGAGCTGGTTTAAGATGGGGAAGGAGAGACCCGGAGGCGGAGGCGAGGGCAGGATCATCTGTCGAGTGTGGTGCTGTAGGAGCAAGATGCGACACTCTGGAACCCAGCTGGGACTGCGTGGGTTTGGAGTGCGGTGGCGTCATAGACTGTGGTGGTACCTGAGCTGAAGAGGGTGGCTTAATGTGGGAGATAACTTCAGGACGTTTCCCCTGGGATGTTGCAGGCTTTTTCGCCGCCAGACTACGCGATGCGCCACCGCCCGTCTTCGTCTTTCCCTTTTCCCTCTCCCGTTGAATTTTTTCACGCCTTGCCCTCTGCCTCTCTCGCACGAGCTCCACTTTCGTGAGCCAGTTCTCAGAGATCCTCTTAGTTGCTCGCCACCTCATTTCAAGTTCCTTCTCTTCTTGCTCCACCCTCCACCTTTCCAGAGCGCAATCCAGGGTCCTTTGACTGACTGCATCCGAGATTATAATGACAGGTGTGTCACCAGAAGTCTGTGAAAGGTCGCTCGTGATGTCAACACCTGCGAGAGGGCCAATGGTATGTCTGTTAAAAGAGGCGATAAGGTCTTCGACTGTGGCTCTGTGCGAGAAAAAAGCTGTGCCACTGTCAGAAATTGGGCTCGAGATGATTTCGATGGTGCGCACACGGGTTATGAACATGACCAACACCCTCAGACTCTGAACTGTCCGTCGACGCGCTGTCGTCAACTGGCAGTTCGACAAACGCGTCGTTCATTTCAAGCGTCTTGTGACCTGAATTTCCCACGATGTCCTCATCACCACCAACCAGCATGCATGGGTAGCGTCGTTGTCGCCCACTGAGGCGTTCATCGCTAGCGTTGGACGATGCGGCATGCATGCCACCATGTAAGAGAGGAGCCCTGCTTTGGGAGCTGCGAGAGCAGCTCAAAATTTGCCTGGCTAAAATGACTTCGAAATTGGTCAAGGGGACGTGCGCGCGCCCGCCAAGATTTGGACCGCTGGGATGGGGAAAATCCCTCCAAATGGAATACGGAATGCCGTTCATCGACGACAAAATTGATTGCAAGGGAGGGGGTCGAGGCAGCAAACGGAGAAAACATCTTTGGCAAGAAACCTTATTATACACGCTGTAGGTATGTGTTGATGGTTCGAGTCAAAGGTTACATGGCTTAATTATGCAACTTGTGCGAGACGGCAAGATCCGAGGACTTTTTGTCTCCCCTCGAGTAATCCTTTGTTATCTCGTTGATGAACCTGGCCGACTACACAGCATTTCTAAAAATGAGCGATGCACCGTCGCCGCGAATGAGACAATTGCTTCTCTCGTTCTACATGCCGAACGAGGAGTCCTTTGGCATTGCTGTAACTTGGCCACCACTTTTACTTCGTCTCAGCTTAGGTAAGCTTTTAATTGACGGTCTTTATTATAAACACGGAAAGATTAACAGGCATGCCCTACACATGCAGGACGACTAGTATGCGAGCTATAGATCGAACGCTTCGAGGGCAATCCCTCTTTATCCGCGCGAGTGGTCGTCCTTTATGGTCTCACGGAAAAACTTGCGGCGAAAACTTGCGGTGATCGGTATCCTCTCCATATCTTGAACAGAGACAATGGCTGCCAACGCTCGGCAAGTATACGATAAGGGCAGACTCAAGTGTATTCGTTGACACATTTCAATTTTGTATTCGTTTATTCCGCCTGAGCACAATGATACCAGCCTAGGATATAGGAATATTGCATTGCCTGTCCGGATATTTTCTGCTAAGTATGCTTGGAGAGGAGCAGCCGAAAAAGGTAAGCACTGATTAGCCCCGTATCGGGCTAATCTGATTATATGTTCCGGGATAGATAGCACACAGCGGTACCGTAGCGTCACCGGCGAGTCAGAGATACGCTTCGAAGTCTTGTCTCGGACCCCACATTTCTACAGCACACTTATCCAACATATCTTCCGTTGCAGCTGATGTATATTTGTCGACTTGGCGTGGTCCAGACAACTCATCCAAAGGACCGAGGCTCGCCTCCCCGTCCCTCAAGGCAGGATGCTACACTACTAATTGTAAGTTAACGGCAAAACGGCAGGCCGACGCGTAGCCACTTTGATTTGTGGCCATGCGTTGGAGGGCCATGGTGAGATACCACGGGAAGAGGTCTGGGGTGGGTAGACACCAAACTTGGCTTGTTCCTTGGCTAAGATTGTCTTTATGGTTAGGTGGCATGTTGTGAGTCAGGATAATGTGGATCAGACACGTCGGGCTCGTGGAAACTGATTGCTATCTCTTATAGGTCGAAGACGCTCACAAGATAAGATTCGACAGTAGTAGATTCGATAGTTTGCAGCGACGATGAGTCCATAAGCAAAAAATGGTAGCAATGATATGGCATATATTCTGCCATATCATTGCTACTCTCATGGACTGATGAAGAGTTTGTATTTAACATCACCAGCATACAGTTTCAAACCAATGAACACGCTGCATATTTTGACAAGGTTGGATGCACATATGGTCGCCACAGTCGCATCACTCCAGCCGTACAACATCCAAAGGTCATGGATCGACTTGTTCCCTTGTCGAGGCCAAGGGTGGGTCGAGTGACTGTGACTGAAGGACGCGTATATCTCATCGGTCTGACAATTAGGCATGCGCACAAATCATCATCGCTGCCTTAAATACATAGATACTATTCTAATTATGCAATCCTTTGTCTTGCAAAGCACAAGGAGATCCTTGTATGCTCCTTGTCCTCCCCACGCGTCATCGGTTACGTAAGGGTACCGGAGTACCCTTACCGTGAAAATCCAATTTTTCGTTCCAAATGCAGTATAGTTAGGATATATGATACTTAGTTTGTATCTTTTTGGCTGCGACTTGTGAACACAATATTTCATGTTGTGTCGGATTTCCCACGATTTCTCAGTGACGAGCGAGGGAGCACACAATCGACAAGTTATGACGTAACGACGGGAAAATGCGTAAAATCAATTAATCAATACTTATTTCTTCGCGCGCATATATATAACCGCAGATGATATGGGACAAGCTTGTCTATCGTCTAAGTATGTTCTACAGCATGAGCCGTACTCCTCAGCACTGAACTCGCCAACGCCGCCAGATATGTCGTACGGATACGACACGAATTTGGAATAGCTGGCCTTCCCGATAAACCCTTCTTGGATTCCTCACATAGAGACGACGCAACAACGAGACTACAATGCGAGTACATCCCGCTGAGGCGTATTCCGAAGACTTCGCAGGCTGCATCTACACCGCTTCGGGTGTTGAGAATGATATCCTGCTTGCTGGAGAACAGTCTCTACGACGGCCTTCCGTGGCGGGCAAGATCTTAGGTCAGAAGACCGGACAGCGTACGTCAGCTTATCTATATGAACTCTTATGGGATGCGACGCATGGAAGATGTGTCCTAGCTACTCACTCCGAAAAAAAAGGAAGCAGGTGCAGAGCAGCCGTGCCCGACACGATCATTCTCCGGTTTCTGGCCGTTGTTTCTTTGCTGGGGCTGGTGGTAGAGTCCTGGGTGTTACGTGGCCTTTCGTCAACATCGTCTTAGCCGGAATATCCGCCATCGAAACCATACACAACTCCGATGACTTCCTAGCAGCCCGTGATAGGCTTGCAGCACACATGCCACGCAAATGATATCCAACCAAACCCATCGACAATTTGCTTATGGACCCATCATGACTGAGACCACATGTTTCGTTTATGTTCGACCACTCAGGCACGGTCGCATCCCAGCCATTTCACCACCACAAACATCGACTGCGGTCTAGGTTACGCGTCACCACAAGTCGACGATTATTTTCCACATTCACTATCAACAAATCGCCGAGAGGCAGGAAGCCTGAGAAGAGTAAGTGAGGTTTATGCAGGCTCAAATGAGACCCATTCTGCAGGGCTCGAGACACCGCCGTTTCAAGCGGACCTCTTCGACCCGCTCGAAGAGGTCCGCTTGACACGGTGATGATCTGTGCGCATCCTAATTGTCAGACCGATGAGATACACGTGTCCTTCAGTCACAGTCACTCGACCCACCCAACATGAAGCCCTTGGCCTTGACAAGGGAACAAGTCGATCCATGGCTTTCTGATGTTGTACGGCTGGGTTATGAGTGGTGTGGCTGTGGCGACCGTATACGCATCCAACCTTGTCAAAATATGCAGCGTGTTCATTGGCTTGAAACTGCATGCTGGTGATGTTAAATACAAACTCTTTATCACTCCATGAGACAATAGTAGCAATCATATGGCAGAACATCTGCCATATCGTTGCTACGATTGTGTTGCTTATGGGCTCATCGTGGCTGAGACCACATGTTTCGTTTATGTTCAACCACTCGGGCACGGTCGCATAGCCATTCCACTACCACAACATCCCGCAACCATTTTGTGCGGTCATATTCGGGCTCGGGTCTGACCGTGGCGAGCGTGTCGGAGTTGACCGGAGTATGTTCCCAGTGAGGTAGGCTTTTCAAGGTCGAACTCGGGAGAGAAGTCGCCAAAGGCAGTCCACCATGCCATCCGAGAAGGGCTTTTTCGTTTCTCCAGCCTTGTTGGACGGGGCACCACCAGATTGCGCGCTGAAAGTCGACGATCTAGAATCACAATTTGTTGTCAAAGATGCGTGGTTACCGCGCGAGGAACTCGCTGGAAGGGAGTCCGAAGCTGGCTGCTTCGCACGCACAGGCGAAAGGTGTTCTGGGTGGCGTAGCACGGCTTGAACACTTTGAAGAAATCCGACCCTCCGACGACCCAAGCAACAGTCAGATAGACCAACCAACAGCGGAGGATTTGAAATTGGAGCGTGTCCACACTCTGATTGTCCTGAGATGTTCGGTGATCATCGATCTCAGTCACGCTGGCATTTCATGATCCCGTTCTTGGTGTGTTTCTTCTTCCAATTTTCTATTATTTTTGACGTTCATCCGTACTAGCTCATCAACAACCCCATATTGTAGCAGGAATTCTACACCTCGATAAATATTCTTATTAACCGCGGCGGCGCAGAGGCCAACCGCGGGATGCTTATTGACCTTTACCATGCCATTCGAGTTGGAGATACTTCCCCCTATTCGACGAAAATAAGATCGTATGTTGTTTCATCCATATATGCCCTTCCAGTAGTTCAACTACCCTTCATTTCAGGATACTTTGTGTTTTATGTCCCGCAACGTGCTTGAGGGTCAGAAACCTCACACGTACCTTGATGGTATCGCGTCATTCTACTTCGTTCTATGTTGGATTCTTATGGTCTACACAGGGCCGCATAGGGTCAAAGCTCCACCCCCTGACCTTGGTATCTCATATTATGAACGGTCATTCGCCTCCGTAAGTTTCAACCTCCTACCCGATTTGGCCCCTATTTCCGAGTCTTTGCCAGCCGCCTATTCGATTTCTTCCGTGTTGCTCGTCTATGTAATGGGGGGCTCATACCGCTCACTGACCCACAAAAGCATTATGACCACCACTTGGGTCATACCCAGCAATGCACTGTCGATCTAGAAGCCGAGGATTTGGCAGCTGAGACACAACTCTCCGCTCTCCCTTGAGCCGGACTGTTCAAACCCCTCTCCACCCGCCCAGCACACGAAGCAGAGAGGAGATCATCGCTCACGGCGCGTCCACATTGGCGTCTTTACGATATACGAAGAATTATCACCGGTCGTTTGTGGACTAAGTGGCTAGAGTTCTGACATTTTGCCTAATCGGGCACTCGCCCCCATTGCTGAATGACTACGGTCTGGGTTGTGCGTCACTCCGACAAGTCGCCGATTATTTCCACACTCACTGTCCGCAAGTCGCCGAGAGGCAGGAAGCCAGAGGAGAGTTAGTGAGGCTTATGCAGGCTCAAATGAGACCCTTCCGCAAGGCTCGAGTGTCAAGCGGACCTCTTCGACCGTTCTTCTGATGGCTCATGCGCATGCTTAATTATCAGACCGATGAGATATACGTGTCCTTCAGTCACAGTCACTCGACCCACCCAACATGAAGCCCTTGGCCTCGACAAGGGAACAAGTCGATCCATGGCTTTCGAATGTTGTATGGCTGGGTTATGAGTGATGCGACTGTGGCGACCATATATGCATCCAACCTTGTAAAACTATGCAGCGTGTTCATTGCTTGAAACTGCATGCTGGCGGTGTTAAATACAAACTCTTTATCACTCCATGAGACAATGATGGCAATGATATGGCAGAAAGTGCCGCTTTTGCATGGTAATCCAAAGCATCAATGCTTTTGATTACATACCACGCGAAAGCGGCAGTTTTTTCTATGGGACTGTGGATTCAGTGAATAGCAACAGCGGGACATGCGGCGAGGTTGCGCTTAGCCTCGGGCACGTTGGAGACCTATCTGTTTTGCTCTCGATAGGAAAGCCGGCGGGGTAGCGCCTCAACAGGCCAACTCGGATGAAAGGTCACATACGGGAAAGATATCAAAAGAAGATGGGGCTCCGTTATGTTGGTCCGAATCGATTCCCTAGTAGTCATACGTTTTGCATGGGTCGGTCGACCCCGAATTCTTCCGGGAGGCAGGGGTGATCACAGTACTTAGAGGATTTGGCGAGGATTTGACGAGGATCTTCAATACGATACTTATAATAAGTAAACCTTGCTGCGCCACGGACGAATCCGGCCCGGCCGGAGTACTGCTTCGAATCTCTACTGTGAGATTTTTATACAGTATGCGACTGGGAGTAAAGATGTTTTTCCGTCTGCCCCTGCATCTTGACCATGACGGCCACCTCTTCCCTCAAAGCTGCATACGACTGTGATGGCTATGTTATTGTACCCAACCTCATCTCAGCTGCTGAGTTCGCTGGGCTGAGAGATGCTAGCCTGCGTGTGACATCACTCACCCGCTCAGGGCAGTGGCCACATCGCCGCACAGTCGGTAAGCAGTTTGCGCCTTTCAACGCTGATAATCCCGATTCTTGGGGGGTCCAGCATGTCATGCATCCAGATCTTAAAGCCCCCGAGTTTGTACGGTGGTATACAAGCGATGCGGTAGTAGGCATCGCGACGGAGTTACTGGGCTGCGAGGAAAAGGATTTACAGATGGGTATGTGCCCCGAAAGGAGAGTTTAGATGTGTTCCCAACGGTGGTAACTTAGAGTTATTCAATATCTTGGTTAACCCTGAAAGCCATGACTTCGCCTTGAGGTGGCATCGAGACGACGTGAGAGAGTCTGTCACCGAGCAGGAGGAGCTCAAAGCACTCGCCGTCTCTCACTATGGGGTATGTCACTAGATCTATCAATCTATGGGAAAAGGAGCTAACTTCGACTTATATCGCTAGGTCCAGTGGAACACGTTCGTACTGCAAACTGACGCTTGTGCGCCTTCTAACGAAATCTCTGAATGGCTGCAGAACATTATACGATGACTCGTGCTTGTACATTGTTCCACGATCCCATAAGCAACCACGCACAAGCGAGCAGAGAGCGCTCTCGACCACAATGGAACCTCCTCGTGATCCTCTTGACATGCCTGGCGTCAAGCAAGTCCATCTCAAAGGTATCTATGGCCAGATCTGCATCATCGTGCCTCACAGCCACATGTTTCAGCCGGAGAAACCGTCTTTTATAACAGCAACATTCTTCACTGCGCTACGTACGACCGTCGCGTCCCTCGAGTGACGCTCCATGCCTGTATGGGTGATTCACGCGGTGGAAGTACACGCGCACGCAATGTTCTACAACATGGACTAGACTGGATAAAGGAGGACAGGTTCGTGGAAACATTGCCGGAGGGAAGGGCGAGAGGTATGTGGAAGAACCTGGTCGAGATGCAGAAAGGGACCGGCGGCAAGATAGAGTACTCGCTCGAAGGTTAATGAGCGAAACCATCTCGGTTAGCATGTCATTGTACCTGATGTGTATTTGTACGCGCTTTGCATATATCTTCTGGACGGCATTTCGGCAGTGGGTGGTATATATCAATATCAGGAGGGCAAGAAAAACCCTGTCATAACAGATTTATATGGCCAATGGATTCATTGAGACTGCGAGTGCTGTCACGACAACTATCGATTGGTCGATCATCTGGAGGACCAGAGTTGGGCGGAGGACGATTCGGAAGCCGAGGGAAAGCACAAAGTGACGCTGCACGGAGACAACATGTGATGCTGATCGTCCATACCACCAAGACCCGACTTAGTCAGCTGGTCTAAATGGGAGCTGAGGCGTGAGCAACCAGAGCTTGGTCAGCGGCTGATCAATCCAGACTATCGGACCGACCGGCAGTTTGGTCCAAATACCAAACCTCGCTTACCGTCGTTTCCCTTTTGGAGCAACTGTTGGACCTCCATCATCGGAGGCATCGTTTCACTGAGCAGTACGTATATAATGTTTATCAATGAAGCGATGCCCTCCGATGATGGAGGTCGGACAGTTGCTCCAAAAGGGAAACGCGAGCTTTGGTATTTGGACCAAACTGCCGGTCGGTCCGATAGTCTGGATTGATCAGCCGCTGACCAAGCTGGTTGTTCACGCCTCACTCTGTCTGTTCAAACAATGTCGGCTTCTACTGCTCAGGATGAAACTCCAATCAAGCCCAAGAGTAATAATATATCAAGACCATTCAAAGCGGATGTTCTGCGCCGCCACATCCAAAATGCCATAATTGATGGGAATTTTTTGCTACTTTCTAGCGAAAGTGATTCAAACCCGGTCAAGTTGGATGGGGACTCTGAAACCTACCAAAGATGTTCCTCATACATATCAACCATCCAGGCGGTCAATAAACCAGAAAACAAGATCTACGAGCCTCTCGCAAAACTACTTACAGAGATCAGTCGGTTCGTCCACCAGGTCAATGGGTCTCGCACCTCTGCTCTCACTGCTACGAATTCACTAATAATGTTCATACCTCGAGCAACCTCGGTCCAAAAGGCTGACGACGGAGAGGCTATCAGACCGGACATTGCAGGTGTTGAGGCAACCGCCGAGGAAGTTGTGAAATATCTGGAAGATGGTGACCTCCCGGATTGGATCTCATCCTTGCGCTGGTCCCGGATCGTATCTGCCGCTGAAGTCAAATTAGCCGATCTGCCAGAACAGCCGAAGGAAGCCGATATGCTTCAATTGCTGAGTTATGTTTGGTGTGCGAATCGTTATCAACCCAATCGTTTCATCCATACGGCTTTACTCGCATTCAAAACAGGATTTATGACCCTCCAGTACCATCCAGATAGCGTGGCTGTCTCCTCAAGTCACCCTTATTCTGACATTGAAGGCCTGGTTCGGTATGTTTACGATGTGTACTACCCAGGTGGAACCACATCAACACCCCTTGAATTCACAAATTTAAAGCCTATTCCGAGCTCACCACATAAGCCGAAGACAAATGCCGCTACCACTCTTCTAACGCCGCACTTCACATATGCTGTCCAAGGTGATGACGGAACCATTCAATATTCCATCTTCGATCTCTTTCATGGGTCAGGTTTTGGCCGGCAAGCATATGTTGGCCTAGGTGCTAAAACGACTGCAGGCGGAAGATCTCCCCAAGTCATTGTTTTGAAAGTCTATTGTCGGGATGCAGCCCGTCGGTTCAAGGAGGAGGATTTAATCCGAAATATCCACAGGGGTGGGTATTTACCAGGAGTCCCCAGGATATGCGAAGACACACCGGAACAGCCGTTTGTGTTGCACGGGTTGCATGCACAGGATCCCGTGCGGGAAGCATGCATGATATCTTTAGCAACCACAGGTGAAAGTTTAAGCACGTGCAAGAATGTCTTGCAGTTCTTGAAGGCCATGTATGACCTCACAGAAGGTGTGTGCATGTGCTTGATCTGCCTCATTCATACTGGTGCTAACATCACATAGTTCATCGCATCCTAGTAGAGAGAAAGCACATCTTACATCGCGACATCAGTTGGGGAAACATCCTCATCAACCATAGACATTTTGAAGGTCCCGATGAAGACATTAGTGGCTTTGGTTTCATTGACAACCTCTTGGGAGAGTCGTCAGTCACATTTCATCTTTTCAAAGATTAATTTTACACAATCTCTTAGGGAACCGAAAGTGCAAGTCCTCCTTGCTGACTTTGATAACGCCATGATGATTCAGGAGGTAGGCGAAGGAAAACATGAACACCATGGAACCGAATCGGTAAGTTGGTATTAACAAATGATCTGCTTCCCCCATCTTACAACATATTAGGACATGCATCGCGGAATCACGGTAAGTCCATGGGCTCTTGGCATACTATTCGGTTAACCCTTTGAGCCAGGGCACACCGGCCTTCATTGCTGAAGTCCTCGCCCGCCTGCGCCCTGAACGCATCAAACCTAACAAGATTCCATGGGGTGATTTGCAAGACCTCAATGATAACGTCGACGCACATCCCCGGGAGGACAGGCATAATTCTGACGTGGAGTTTTTTAAGGAAGTCGCGAGTTACACAACTTTTGATGCTACACATGTTTCACACCAAGCGATCCATGATGCCGAATCAATCTTCTGGATCATAGTCTACTTCATGATCCGGGCCAACCCAAAGGGATCAGACAGCCACAAGTCCATATCGGACCGTTCGAAACTATTTGATGCTATCATGGGGCACGAAATCGGTAGTCTCTACCGTAGTCGCGCACTTCTCTTTCGTTTTACTGTGGAGGAATGGATGGGGGTACTTCCTGAAGAACTACACAGCGTTTCTGGAGCACTCGTCAGCCTTTCAGGCTACTTCTCCTTTCCCTGGCACGGTATACAAGTACCTGTCAAACATCAATTTCATTCTCACAATTTCCTTCAACGTTTGCTCATCGCCAAGATCAGGCAACTTACGGAATTGAAGAATCCAATACAACTTGAAC
The DNA here is from genome assembly GCA_015179125.1 of Gautieria morchelliformis. Taxonomy (NCBI): domain Eukaryota; kingdom Fungi; phylum Basidiomycota; class Agaricomycetes; order Gomphales; family Gomphaceae; genus Gautieria; species Gautieria morchelliformis. The sequence continues at coordinate 190,513 of WHVA01000062.1, read as the reverse complement.
TGGTCCCGTTGCCCGTTCGATCGGAGCTGGGTTGGATACAGCTCACTGGCGACTTGAAAAGCCTGGTTTTCAAGAGCCAGCGGAAAAGATTGCATACTGAGGACGTTGGGGCTGTAAAGCGGAAAAAACTCGAGCAGTCTCAGGCTGAAGGTGGTGATGATCACCTGCTTCACTTTGAAGTATGTCATTGATTTGTATTAGAATGTGCGTCCTCCGCTACGACCGACGTGTTCACCGGTGAAGCTCGGGATATGGTAGTCGCAAGTCGCGTCGCGTCGTATGAAATTCTGCAATCGATTGTTCCCGACCCCACTACCCGGGAAGTGATTCAGGGCGTACGAACTTCCCAGGACATACAAAAAATGTGGTTCACTGGAGCTTCAAGGTCTCATATTGCTATCAGACCTTTGATAAAACGCCCGGAAGCGCTGTAAGGCAGTGTTAGCTCCCTGTAAGGTGACTTCACACATGGTCTGTTTTTACTACTAACAGTCTATTTTCATTTGTCTTAGAACTTGTTTTATTCTTGGACTTAATAGTGACTACGACTCGGACGCTCCTTCTGTTTCACTTGTGTGTAGTGATGGGCATGGCCTGGCTTGGCCTGAAAGCCCTGGCTTTGGCCTGGTTAGCGCTGGCTTTGGCTTGCAAAATCCTGAGCCAGGCTGTTGGCACTTGGCCTGGCTCGGCTCCAGCTTGGCCTTGGCTTGGGCCATGGCCTGTTGGTGGGGGAATGGATTGTAGACACAGATGTTATTTTTTTGTATGTAGCACAAAAGAGATTATAATTCTTCCTTAAAATTCTTCCTCATCGCCGATGATGTCATCGCAATCACTACCTGCCCTGGAATCATCGGAATCATCAATACGATAACGACGCATGGCAACTGGATGGTATAATAATAACAAGACTATATGACGACAAATCAACTCAGTGTTCGCACGGTGTCAAACCACTGTTATAGTTACCTATACGACGACAAATCAACTGTAGCATACAGATGAGTGAAATACAATACGAGGGATCGAATCATGTCTTACCTCAGTGTTTGCATGGTGTCAAACCACTGAGGGAGACTTTACATGACAGTAGCTACTTTCATGAGAACAATAAGACTCGCAATAAAGGGGAATTCTTGCGACTGCGCAAGACCTAAAACGGTCAATAATGACCTGCTGACTAATCAGGGGCTTCGGGCGCTGCGGTTTGCAACCCCAACAGATGGCAAGTGGGTAGAGAGTAAGGTTTAAGACCACTGTAACTACACTACATATCATGAAAAACATGTTTATGTACGTGCCAGTATCAGAGCACAGATGTCCTTTTTGGCGACCGAAGATCCTGGATTTAAGTGCCCGCAGGCCCTGGCTTCCTGGCTCGGCTCTGGCCTGTCAAAACCTGAGCCAGGCCCTGGAGCCGGATGTGCCAACGGCTTGGGCCTGGTTTGGCTCGGCCTATCGGCGGCTTGGCCTGGCTCGGCAGACGGCCTGGGCCGAGCTGTGCCCATCACTACTTGTGTGCGTGGCTGGATGACGCGGCCCCTCTTTCTTGCCCTTTGTCCCCTCCACCCATGTCCACGTTCACATCGTCGCCATTCACTTCTGCCACTGACGTCCACTTTGCCCTCGGTCTCGCGTCTCATTGTTCACGTTCTCTATCAGTACGCTTGTATTTCCCTCTGGGAAAGCATACTCGCTCCAAGTTCATACTCTTAAGTCAATTTGCGCAATCCTAAAGTCTCTTTTACTCGCTGCATCATCGTCTCTAAAGCCATTCCGTTGAATCCTCGGTATGGATTACCTTGAGCTTGCTGGCGACATCGCTCTCTGTTAAGACTATATGTGAACTTTCTCACGCCTACCACCACATCCAATATCCAAAAAACTCTTTGTCCTAGCCACACCCTCATCCAACGCCCCCAGCTTATCGCTGACCACAGTCGGCGATAGCATCCAGCTTCTTCGAAAAAGAAGAAGCGGCCAAAACGATGCCTCCGAGCGTCGAACCCCAAACGCCTGCCACGTCACAAGGCCGCACGAGAGCGAGCACCACGCAGCAGGCGAACAAGAAGACCAGAGCTGAGCTGCTGCTAGAGCCAAACACGTCAGTGCGGACGAGGGAGCAGGCGAGACAGTACCTCGACAAGCACGGCTACTACGCAAAAGAAGATCCATTGTCAGCGGAACAACTTAGCTACGCCCTGTTGTCCTTGGCACACAACGTCAGCGGCAAGACCTTGCAAGAGGGAGTAAGGGCGGTAGCGGTCCTGATGATGGAGGAAGCAGCGAGAACGGTGGGAGCAGCGATGAGGCACGTTGAGAGAAACCTGGAGCAGACCCTCATCAAGGTCGAAAGGGCAGCTGACGACGCAAAAGAAGCTGCAGAGAACGCAAAGGAGGCGACGGAAGGTGCCGGCAACGTCATCGAGCACCTAAATAGCATGAGACAGCAGGGAATACAGGAGGGAGAACGGGACCAAAGGGGCTACGTATGCGGCCGCACTCAGAGGTAACGTACCATTGTTGCACCTGAATAACCTAGCGAAAGCGAGAGCAAAAGCTAGACAGATACTGATAGACGCAGACCCGCAAGGGGAGCAGGATGCGCTCACCAGGCTGATGGAGCAGGAACTAGTGGCAAAGGCGAATGAAGCAGTCAGCAACCTCGAGGAGGACCACGAGCAACAGACATAGCTTTCATCGGGGCTGGGGAATTAGCAAACGGTGGGATAGTATTCGACCTTGACACGGAGAACGCGGCGAAGTGGGTCCAGAATAACAGAAGAACCTTTTTGAGCAAGTTCAGCGGATCGGCCACCATAAAAGATCGAGCGCTGTCGGTGATAGTCGAATACGTACCGCTGAATCACTCACCCGACGCGATGGCGGAGATGAGAAAAATAGAACGAGACTCGAAGCTGCCCGCGGGCACCCTGATGGCCACTCGCTGGATAAAACCTGCACACAGAAGGACGGCGGGACAAAGGTCCGCCCATATCATAGCGAAGTTCTCCACAACAGAATTGGCAATAAGGGATGGGCTGATCATAGCGGGGAAGAGGACGTGGGCCAGGAGGATGAAAAGGGAACCACGAAGATGTCTGAAATGCCAGAAGTACAATGCACGGCACCTGGCAGCTGAGTGCGACAGCTGGGACAAATGCGAAACATGCAGAGAGGAACACAGAACAGCAGAGTGCGAAGAGAGTGATCTGAGCAAGTTCAAAGGTGCCAACTGCGACATGAGCGGCCACGCGTCATGGGACAGAACCTGCCCGGTGTTCAGAGCCGCGTGGGTAGCGGCAGAGAAAAGCGATCCGGAACACACCTACAGATTTCTCCCGGATGAAAACCCTTGGACATGGGGGCAACAGGGGGAGGCGGAAGAAGCAGTAGACATGGGAGACCTGCTCAAGAAAGTCAGAGAACAGGAAGACAGGAGGTGGAGGGCAGCAGAGATGGAGACCCGCATGGCGAGACTCACAGAGAACAGAGGAGATGCTATCAGATTGTGCGCAGTCCGCGTATATATTAAAGATTAAGACATCACCTGTGTTTGTTTTGACTTTCACTGCCGTGACATCTGGCGATCCTACTGTCATGACCGGTTTATTTCTCCTACTGCGCTACCTCTATGTTCCCCCTCGTCACTCCCTAGCATCTTCGCCAGAGTTCGCCGCACCCACCGACCACTCCCTCTCCACGTCCACTCTACTCGCTGTTCGCCCCATTCTCCGAACCACTATTCGCTCCTCGCACATTTTGCCAGCAGGCACGCCATCAAATATGATCGATACCAGTCATCCGGCATGATGGTCCATCATTAACCCCATCATCTTCTTAATCCAACCCCATTGGGCGTTTGTATGGCCAAAGTGTGTTCGCAGGACGTCCCTTCCATAGGTCGTGCAGGATCAACCCAGTAAACGAAGAGTCCGTGCAGGGTAGCATGTATGCGGGTCCCAAGACATGGTTTTGTCCATAAGGGCCTTCGCCCCCTTTACTCTCCGTCGTTTCATGTTCGCATTCCCCCCTCACTCTATTGTATGTTTATTCCATCTACTTAGTATCATGACTGCGCACCCCTATCCGGCCCTAACTCACGACGGCCTCTTTCCTATTCGCTAATACCTTGCGAACATTCGATATAAGTAGTTTACATTCGCATGTACATTCCCCAGTTCAATTATCATACGTCGTTCATCTTGTGCAAATTTAACCTCGCTGTGGTCATCATCTTAAGCCTTCTCTTGGAGATTTCCATCTTCGACTAGCAGAGGACTTAGGCGCCACCGGTGAGTTCTCATACCTCATCTTCGTTACCTTAGCCTTCGAACCATTTTCTGTGCTGGTGGAGAAGGGCTCCGAAGGGGCACCTTCGCCGGCGAAGGGATTGTCGCTACTTAGACAGCCCTTCCGTGACACCTTGCACGTTGCATCGTCAAGTGCCACGGGCTATTTCGCTATGACTGTAGATAGGGTGAGCCCCGTTCGGGCAACCCTCTTACCTTGTGAACATTCATTGGTTCACCTATTCGCCAGACGGCATACTTATTCGCACAAGTTATTTGGGCATTCGCTGTGTTCACTAATACATGATATTAACGCCTAAAAACCAATCTTGACAGTATAATTGAACTGACAGCTACAGTCAAAGCATTCACTCCATTCATCACCTTTTTTCACGCGCACTCTATGCCACACCTATTCGAGGGACAACCTCTCCTCCATCACCCCTCTCTACAGATTCCTGCCTCGCCTGGCGGGCCTGAGCCTCATTTATTCGGGGGATAGCCTTACCCCTTCATGGGTCGCCCTTCCCCGTACCAATCCTTCGCACAGCTTTCTGCCCTACTTGGTGGACCTGGATCATCTCTTCTATTAGACTCTGACTCATTCTCCGCAACTCTTGCCGATGACCATCCTACACCTCCGAATGCCAGCCCTATCGACTCTGTACCACCAGCGTGTTTATTCGCCTCTATTAGCTCCCATTCCTATTCATCCTTCATCATCCATGTACACCTTCTGTAAGGGCAACCCTAGCTAGTTGTGGAGATCACACTACCACACAACTGACAAGGGGAAATCCAAAGTATGTATAAATGAACAGAGCATACAAGAGAGGGGATTCTCACCTGACAAGGGGAAATCCAAAGAGAAAAGTCTAAGGACCCCCAATGTCAGCGAGCCCGTATTATACTACGCTGCGCAGCCAGGGACAACACTTGGCACCCGCCATCAACCCTGCACCTCCCCGACCCTTGATCGACCCTTGATGCCACCTATTACGCGGGTTGCTTGATTTCCGACACTGTTCCGAGAGTGGAAGTCGGAAATTGGAGTGGAACTGGCGAGGCGAACAGAACTGGTGGAAGTTCTCCCCGAAGCGGAATCATTTCCGAAGGCGGAGATGGAATCGGAACAGGAAGCGGAGTCGGAAATGGAGTCGGAACTGGGTGTGGTGTCGGAACTGGAAATGGAAAACAGGGTGTCCCCTGACACCTTCCCTGTAAGGGCAACCCTGGCTAGTCGTGGAGATCACACTACCACACAACTGACAAGGGGAAATCCAAAGTATGTATAAATGAACAGAGCATACAAGAGAGGGGATTCTCACCTGACAAGGGGAAATCCAAAGAGAAAAGTCTAAGGACCCCCAATGTCAGCGAGCCCGTATTATACTACGCTGCGCAGCCAGGGACAACACTTGGCACCCGCCATCAACCCTGCACCTCCCTGACCTCCCTGACCCTTGATCGACCCTTGATGCCACCTATTACGCGAGTCGCTTGATTTCCGACACTGTTCCGAGAGTGGAAGTCGGAAATTGGAGTGGAACTGGCGAGGCGAACAGAACTGGTGGAAGTTCTCCCAGAAGCGGAATCATTTCCGAAAGTGGAGGTGGAGACGGAATCGGAACCGGAGGCGGAGTCGGAAATGGAGTAGGAACTGGGTGTGGTGTCGGAACTGGAAATGGAAAACAGGGTGTCCCCTGACATTCCCGGTCTCTCTAACTCAATCCCTACTCTCATTGACTCTGGTGCCACTTCCAATTTCATTGATAGCTCCTTTTCCTCTCGTCCTGGTTTCGTATGTACATCACTCCGTTCGCCGATCGCTCTCTCCCTTTTCGACGGAAAGCCAGCCACTGCTGGTTTCATTCACGAATACCTAGATACTAGTCTCACTTTCAGCGACTCCTCTTCGCAGGACGTTTCTCTACTTGTCACAAAGTTACACCCTTCAGCCGCAATCGTTCTTGGGCTTTCGTGACTTCACTCTACGAAACCCACGATCGATTGGGGCTCCCTCTCAATTACCTTTCCTTCCGGCACCGGTTTCATGCTCCCACATATGACGGTCGCTATGGCCTGTACGATGATTTCCCCGCCGGCTATCTTCGACAGTATCCCTGAACTCCACACTGCATCGATGACATCGCCACCGCCAGTCCCTGGTTCACATCCGTCCCCGCCATCCTTGGGTTACATCCCAAACACGGCGATTGGACCACTCTCCTACGTCCCGGTCCTTCCACCGGACGTCGCTTCTTCGCCCGCTCCTATTCCGAATCTTTCTGGTTACGAACAGATGTTCAACGTGGATGGCGAACCCTTGCTTCTCTCAACCAAGCCAATCAAGAATCACTCCTCTGAGTCCTCTATATCACTTCCTAACAATCTCATTCGTCCATTTTCAGTCACGAAAGAACCCATAATAGAAACCGAACCTATTCGACCAAAAACAGAGCCCATTCCGAGTCATTCTTGTCCCTGTACACCATGTACAGAATTACTGATCGATGACCACCTCCCATTCCATTCTTCACCTCCTGATCCACCTCCGACGAGGAGGGTAACGCCGCATATAACCCTAATCAGCGCAGCCGCCTTCGAGCTAATCATGAAACTTGGCGAAGAAGAAAGCTTCATGTTAAAGATGCACCCTTCCATCCCTGAGCTGACTTTGCTTCACGCTGTAGGCAACGCACCAGCCCCGACCACACTCCTCCACGAGAACCCTCTACCGAATGACGAGTTAGAAATGTTCAGGGCTGTGGTACCAGAGGAGTACCACGACTTCTTCGATATCTTTTCGCGTGCTAAAGCCAAAGACCTGCCCCCCCATCGCCCTTATGACCACACCATTGAAATCGAGAACAATGGCACACCACCTCATGGCCCCATATACCCACTCTTGAACAGCGAATTAGAGGCTCTCCGCGAATATCTTGAAGACATGCTTGGCAAGGGATTTATCAGCTCCTCCCAATCACCCGGTGGCGCCCCTGTTGTCTTCGCGAAAAAGAAGGATGGTACACTGCGAATGTGTGTGGACTATTGAGGGCTGAATCGTATCACGCGAAAGAACAAGTACCCTATCCCACTGATTCCGAGCCTTATTGACCAACTCAAAAGTGCGAATGTCTATACCAAATTCGACCTTCGCGCCGGGTTCAATAATGTTCGGATTGCCTCTGGCCAAGAGTGGAAGACAGCCTTCTGAACTCGATATGGGTCCTTCAAATATCTCGTCATGCCGTTCGGATTAACGAACGCTCCGGCGACGTTCCAACACTTCATGAATGACATCTTCCAAGACATGGCTGACGTCTTCGTTGTAGTCTACCTCGACGACATCCTTATCTTCTCCAAAAACAGGGAAGACCACTTAGAGCATGTCCGAATGGTCCTCGCCCGTCTTTGGAAACACAACCTCTTCATAAAGCCCGAGAAGTGCCTCTTCCATTCGAACTGGGTTGAGTTTCTCGGATTCATCATCTCTCCTGCTGGGGTGTCTATGGACATCGAAAAGACAGCTGCAATCACAAAGTGGCCTGTACCGACGAACGTTCGCGAAGTCCAATCGTTCCTAGGCTTTGCAAACTTCTACAGAAGATTCATCATTTCGTTCTCAGACATTGTCCTGCCACTCACCCGCCTGACCAGAAAGGATACTCCATTCGCCTGGGACACGAAGCAGCAGGAGGCTTTTGAAGCACTCAAGGCCACGTTCTCACAGGCCCCAGTCCTCATCCACTTCGACCCGAGTAACCCGATCATCATCGAGACGGATGCCTCCGACTACACCATCGCCGCCATCATCTCCCAGATCACCCCCTCCGATGGTGATATCCACCCGATCGCCTTCTATTTGCGAGGAATGGCGCCTGCCGAAATGAACTATGAGATCTATGACAAGGAGCTGCTCGCCATCTTTTGTGCCTTCAAGCAATGGCGAAACTACCTCGATGGCAAAACGCTGTTATACAAACAACGAACGTATGTCCCTGATCATAATGATATTCGCTTGGACATCCTTCGCTTGCTGCATGATCATCAGTTAGCAGGACACCCAGGGATCAGCAAAACGATGAAGAACATTCGGAGACAGTATCATTGGCTGAACATGTCCACCTTCGTCACCAACTATATCGGCTCCTGTTCCAAGTGTCGCCGCGCTAAATCCATTCATCACAAACCCTTCGGTCCGCTTCGCTTTCTACCCATCAGCCAACGACCTTGGGATTCGATCTCCATGGACTTCATCGAAGGGCTCCCACCGTTGGATGGACACGATATGATCCTTGTCATTGTCGACAGGTTAATGAAGATGGCCCTGTTCATTCCAACATTCTCAGACATCGATTCGGGAGACGTCGCCATGCTCTTCCTTCGAAATGTATTTGCTAAACACGGTAGCCCCAGCGACATCATCTCCGATCGAGGGAAGCACTTCACATCCCGATTCTGGACCTCTCTCTGCGAAATCCTTGGCATCAAAGGCAACCTTTCTACAGCCTACCACCCACAAACCGATGGACAGACCGAACGAGTCAACCAAATCCTCGAACAGTATCTCCGAGTCCATATCAACTATCAGCAGGACGATTGGGTCGACCTCTTGCCTCTTGCCGAATTCGCTTACAACAACACAGCCCATTTGGCGACCCAGGTCACACCCTTCTTCGCCAACAAAGGTTTCCATCCAAAGCTCGAAGTATCGCTCACTTCGGTCGCTTCCGAGGACGCGTATCGCCAGTCGGCAGACCTCAAGGACCTTCACCAATACCTTCGAGATCAAATCAAGAAATCAATTATCCAGTACACTTCGGCCACAACCACTCGCCGCATTCCGATCCCTGAGTTTCAGGTCGGCGACAGAGTATGGCTCGACTCGCAAAATATTCGCACAAAACGACCTTTGAAGAAACTCGACCACCGAAGAATTGGCCCATATCCTATCACGGCTAAAATATCTTCTCATGCGTTTCGCTTGGGCTTACCACTGGACCTTCGCCAGATCCACCCTGTGTTTCATGTATCCCTTCTCGAACCTGCCACGACATCTACCATCCCAGGTCGATATGCAGACCCCCCACCTCCTATCGAGATTGACTCTGCCGACGAGTACGAGATCACGAAGATCCTCGATAGTCGCATTCGCCGGAAGCGATTGGAATACCTAGTGGAGTGGAAGGGATACGAACACACTCCCGACGCTACGTCTTGGGAACCCTCTTCGAATGTTACTAATTCTGCTCGCAGACTCGCCGAATTCCATGCGAAGTACCCCCAGAAACCCAAGGCTTAGACGTTTACCAAACCCCAAGAAAACGATACTCTGTTCACATTCTACCTATAGATTCAACTCCCTTAATTAATCCCCTCTCAATCCTCACCCAACTCCTTTCGACTCATTCTACGCCTGCAACCGACGCCTCTTCAGACGCTCCGAGCTCCCCATCAACCTCTTCGCCCCCCCCCTCGATGGCTAGTAAGGGTACTCGAGGGTTGTGCATCATACTTGGCCATAGTCCTGACCATACCCCTTGCTATCCGTGCCCTCTTACCTTCCCCATCAGGAGCGAAGCAGATGCGCAGTCGCCTCACCCTGACAGGCTCTGCAGCTTTCGCCGACCCAGGCATACCCCCGGCCGACTGCGAATCAGAGTAGGGGACTTCTCCGATTGCATCACCGAGTTAGCATGGTCGTCACAAGAACACAGGAGAAAACCATACCTTCCGGGTCCTCCCTAGTCACCTCCCTTCCTTCGCACCCCTTCGACGTCAGCGAAAAGATCGGAGCCGGAGTCGAATCAATATCCGCTTCTGCGGGTACCGATTCCAATGTCGATGCCGAGCTCTCCAACCACACCCTCGTTTTCTGAATCTCCCCAGCCAGCTCGTCTAATTCGGATGGTCGTTCGAACGTTTGGTCGACCACCTCCTCGGCCTGCAGCATTTTCCGAAGCTCCTCCTAGACCTCATCATTAAGCGAATGAAAGCTAAAGAAACAGGCCAGTACTCACTTGGACTCCTACCGCATCGACCAACCACTGCTCCACATCCCCTTGTGACTCTCCCCGAAGCTCCGGCCTAATCCTCGACACGACCTGCGATCGATCAAGGAGAGCTGAGTACTCTCGGCAGGGGTGCTTAGTTGGGCCCCATAACCCCGTTCCGCGCCGCGTTTTTAAACAGAAAAAGAAGTCATGCACGGACCACGCAGCTACGCAGGGCCCAGGCTTCAGAGATCCCATCGGGGGACCCATTACGTCTTTAACGGTTCCGCCCCACCATAGGACGCAGCGTCGTTGGACTCCGAAGCTAGGAGGGGGGTACTGTCATGACCGGTTTATTTCTCCTACCGCGCTACCTCTATGTTCCCCCTCGTCACTCCCTAGCATCTTCGCCAGAGTTCGCCGCACCCACCGACCACTCCCTCTCCACGTCCACTCTACTCGCTGTTCGCCCCATTCTCCGAACCACTATTCGCTCCTCGCACATTTTGCCAGCAGGCACGCCATCAAATATGATCGATACCAGTCATCCGGCATGATGGTCCATCATTAACCCCATCATCTTCTTAATCCAACCCCATTGGGCGTTTGTATGGCCAAAGTGTGTTCGCAGGACGTCCCTTCCATAGGTCGTGCGGGATCAACCCAGTAAATGAAGAGTCCGTGCAGGGTAGCATGTATGCGGGTCCCAAGACATGGTTTTGTCCATAAGTGCCTTCGCCCCCTTTACTCTCCATCGTTTCATGTTCGCATTCTCCCCTCACTCTATTGTATGTTTATTCCATCTACTTAGTATCATGACTGCGCACCCCTATCCAACCCTGACTCGTGACGGCCTCTTTCCTATTCGCTGATACCTTACGAGCATTCAATATAAGTAGTTTACATTCGCATGTATATTCCCCAGTTCAATTATCATACGTCGTTCATCTTGTGCAAATTTGACCTCGCTGTGGTCATTGTCTTAAGCCTTCTCTTGGAGATTTCCATCTTCGACTAGCAAAGGACTTAGGCATCACTGGTGAGTTCTCATACTTCATCTTTGTTACCTTAGCCTTCGAACCATTTTCTGTGCCGTTGGCGAAGGGCTCCGAAGGAGCGCCTTCGCCGGCGAAGGGATTGTCGAGACTTAGACAGCCCTTCCGTGAGACCTTGCACGTTGCATCGTCAAGTGTCACGGGCCATTTCGCTACGACTGTAGATAGGGTGAGCACCGTTCGGGCAACCCTCTTACCCTGTGAACATTCATTGGTTCACCTATTCGTCGAACGGCATACTTATTCGCACAAGTTATTCGGGCATTCGCTGTGTTCACTAATACACGATATTAACGCCTAAAAATCAACCTTGACACCCCCATCCACTGCTTACAGAAGAAAACTCGGAAGCGGAATTTGAACCGGCTCCCACTTCCAATTCCAATTCCGATTCCGACTCTGATGTCATCCGACTCGGCCCGGAAGACACTCTGGCGGTGGGGGAGCGCTTGCTGTACGTAAACCTTCACCGGAAGCGGAACACATCCGTGCCACCGGAAATATTTCGCAATGCCTTGCTGAAGCCTCCAGGAAGCATGATAAAGTGGAGGTGGAAATTCCGGAGTACCTGCGGGAGTTCGAGGACGTCTTTGCCAAGGAGTCATTTGATGCCCTGCCTCCACGGAAGCTGTGAGACCATGCCATCGAGTTGGAGCCTGGGTCAAAGCCCACCAACTGCAAAGTCTACCCGCTGTCACCCAAGGAGCAGGTAGAGCTTGATGCATTCCTTGCGGAAAACCTCCGTAGAGGGAGGATCCGCCCCTCCAAGTCACCCATGGCATCTCCGGTGTTCTTCATCAAGAAGAAGGATGGCTCACTCAGACTTGTGCAGGATTACCGGGCCTTGAATGCGATCACGATCAAGAACCGGTATGTTTTGGAACCCGTTGAACTAAACGTAAAACTGTGGTGTTAAACACAATTCTAAAGTTCAATCAGAGATTTGACTTTACAAGCACACACAAGCTTTGAAACTATTTTAACGGAGAACCCAATTAAGAAATTATACTCCGGTGAACAATCAGAATCAGTATTGGTACAGGAAGTGTAGCAATAGAGATTTAACTGAACACGTGTAGTTCTCAGATTGTGCAATACTTTGTGAGGTCAAAGAATGTTATTAGGCGTCCAAGGGTCCAGATACTTTAAGGGGGAAAGCTACCTAGAGTCTTAGGACCGCGGGTCAAGTGAATTAAAGACAACAATAATCCCCAAGACGTGAAAAGATAGTTCTGCGCTTGAACTCTTCCTCAGTTCAAGTATGTCACTATTCTTGTGGCTTTTTTTGTTTTCCAACTCAACAAACGTAGGATATTAACTCACTTACCCTGAGTTAGGTTAATATCTGCAGTGCGTTGATTGATCAAGAAAGATCAATTACTCAAAAGGCTATTAACCCACTTAACTCAGAGTTAAGTTAATAAACTATTGCGTGAATTGAATAACTAATAACCAAGCCTGTTAGATCACTGCTCAGAGTGGCATCTAATGGTACAGGATTACTAATCAGTTACTCTTAGTAATGTTGCTGTTCGCAGCGCGATTATTCAGAGCCTGCTGCAATTAAAATAGAGCACTCTTGTACTTCTCAGAGCCAATCAGAGTTGCTGCAATCTTAGACTGTAGCCAAGTCAGTGAGCCAGTACTTCGGTACAAGGCTGTGTTGAAGTCACACTTCAGTTACTCAAGGTATGAGTGGTTTGGGTGAAAGATGATTGATTGCTTCACTGCTAAAACTGCAGGCTATTTATACTGCATCTATCTAGCTTATGTAACTACTGCTAGGAACCTTGTAGAGGCTTCTACTACTGTGAAGAACCTTGTGGAAGCTTAGAGAAGCTTCAGGAAAGGTTTGGAAACTATTGGAAGGCTGTGGAAGGTTCTATTGCTATATTGGGTTAAAGTCACAGCTCTGTGACAGTAAAGCTAAGAGTATGTAAGAAACTCCCATGCTCATGTGATTATCATGTGACGAAGGAAAGTCATGTGACTTCAAGCTGGATTGAGGTCATGTGACTGTGTCATGTGATTGTCAGGTGACCATAGATAATCAAGTGACTTTGAGGTCAGGTGATTGTCAGGTGACTGTAGATAATCAGGTGACTTTGAGGTCAGGTGATTGTCAGGTGACTGTAGATAATCAGGTGACTTTGAGGTCAGGTGATTGTCAGGTGACTGTGGATGATCAGGTGACTTTGAGCTTTGATGTGATAGTCATGTGACCGTGGGGGATTCTTAGCTAAACTATCAAGAGATTGTTGTATCTTGTGGACCCAATGTGAGTGTAGCATAGAAATATTAATACAACCTTTCTTGAGGACATTTGAAACTAATTAACTACCTAGTAAATGTTCATAAATAGGTAGCTACTTTGTGGACGATCCCTAACACGGTACCCCATTCCACTCATTTCCGAACTGATCACACAACTCCGCGGGGCAAGGTACTTCACTAAGCTGGATGTCCGCTGGGGCTTCAATAATGTTCGGATCCGGGAGGGAGATGAGTGGAAGGCCGCATTCCGCACCAACCGAGGACTCTTTGAGCCACAGATCATGTTCTTTGGCCTCACCAACAGTCCTGCCACATTCCAGACGATGATGAATGACATCTTCCGTGACATGATAGCAGAAGGGGTTGTCTGCGTCTACCTCGATGACATCCTCATCTTCACAAAAACAATGTCGGAACATCGGGAGGTTGTGTGGAGAGTGCTGGAACGGCTCCGGGAGTACAACCTGTGTCTCAAGCTGGAAAAGTGCGAATTTGAGCGGACCCGGATAGAGTATCTTGGGGTGATTGTGTCGGAAGGAAAGGTGGAAATGGACCCATTCAAAGTTTCCGGTGTATCGGATTGGCTTGTGCCGCGGAACAAGAAGGAGGTCCAGTCCTTCATTGGGTTGTCAATTTCTACTGGCGGTTCATCAAGGACTTCTCCTGCCACGCCCATGCCCTCTTCGACCTCACCAAGAAAGAGGTTGGATGGTGGTGGGGAGAGCCGTAACAAGCCTCCTTTGACAAACTCAAGGAGCTGATCAATTCTGCCCCGGTCCTGATCTTTCCCGACGACTCTCGCCCTTATCGAGTCGAGGCGGATTCTTCCGACACAGCTACCGGAGTGGTCTTGTCACAACAGTCATCAGGAGATGGTGGGGGGTGGAATCCGATTGCCTTCTCCTCTAAAAGCCTTAGTCTGGTCGAGCGGAACTATGGGATCCACGACAAGGAGATGCTGGCAATCATCCGAGCGCTGGAGGAGTGGCGACACTTCCTCGAGGGTGCTCTATGCCCGTTTGAGATCTGGACAGACCACAAGAACCTCGAGTATTTCCGCACGTCTAAGAAACTAAACCGACGACAAGCACGGTGGTCCCTACACCTGTCCCGGTTTGACTTCATGCTCCACCACCGCCCCGGCCGCACCATGGGCAAGCCTGATGCCCTATCCCGCCGCGCGGATCATGGAAGCGGAAGTGGAGACAACGTGGATATGACACTGCTCCGCCCAAGTCTCTTTGCAATCCGTGCCCTAGAAGGAGTGACTGCAGTTGGGGCGGAAGTGGAAATGCTCCGGGATGTCCGGAGGCAGTACCGGAATGGAGAGAAGGAGGAGTCGGTGGTGAAGGCAGTGGAGGAACTCCGGAAAGGGCACTCACGGTCTGTATGGGCAGCGGAATGGTCGGAATGTGATGGACTGCTCCACTTCAGAGGCAAGGTCTATGTTCCAGGTGGGGCAGACCTCCGCCGTCGCATCGTGTCCCAGCACCATGACACACGGGTCGCTGGGCATGCTGGCAGGTGGAAGACGCTGGAGTTAGTCGCTCGGAATTACTGGTGGCCTCAGATGTCCCGCTACATTGGACAGTACGTGAAGACGTGTGACCTTTGTCTCCGAACCAAAGCGCAACGACATCCGCCCGTCGGAGAACTTGTTCCGCTTCCGATTCCCGAGTCCCACTGGGACACCATCAGTGTCGACTTCATCGTTGAACTCCCAGAGTCTCATGGCTACGATGCGATCATGAACGTCGTGGATTCGGTAAGCAAGGTGTCCCACTTCATTCCGACGCACACGACGATCACAGCCCTCGGAGCTGCCCGCCTGTTCCTTGCACATGTCTGGAAGTTGCATGGGCTCCCGAAGCAAGTTGTTTCCGACCGAGGTCCGCAGTTTGTCGCGGAACTGACTCGGGAGCTCTACCGACTGCTCGGCATAAAGCTGGCTACCCCCACGGCGTACCATCCGCAGGGTGACGGACAGACGGAACGGGTCAATCAGGAGTTGGAGCAATATCTCCGCCTCTTTGTCAATGAGAGGCAGGATGACTGGGATGAATTACTTCCGCTGGCGGAATTCCAATACAACAACCATGTCCATTCCACCACACAACAGACTCCCTTCATGCTCGACTCCGGACGACACCCGCGGATGGGCTTCGAACCACGCCAGGCTGACACCCGACTCGAGACGGTCAATGAGTTCCGAGACCGCATGGACTCCACCCTTTCGGAAGCCAAGTCGGCCCTTGCAAAGGCCAAGGATGACATGGCAAGGTACTACAACCAACGCCGGGTTCCTGCCCCGGAGTACCAAGTTGGAGACAAGGTGTACCTAGATGCAAGTGACATCCGCACCACACGCCCTTCGCAGAAGCTTTCCCACCGCTACCTTGGGCCCTTCACAGTGACGCGGAGGGTTGGACGGAATGCATACCGCCTCCGACTTCCGATGTCCATGTCCCGCCTCCACCCCGTCTTCAATGTGGTGAAGTTACTCCCTATGCTTGAGGACCCAATTACAGGTCGGAAGGCTCATCCGCCACCTCCGCCGGAAATTGTAGATGGGGAAGAGCACTATGTGGTGGAACGGATCCTGGACAGCCGGTTTGTGCGAGGACGACTCCAATTCCTCGTGAAATGGGAAGGGTATGGGTACGAAGAGAATTCGTGGGTCCCAGAGCAAGATGTTTCCGCTCCTGACAAACTCCGGGAGTTCTATAGGACACATCCCGGTGCCCCTCGCCGAATCCGCTCGCTGGCATTTCAATCCCTCGTGTCCCGTGCTTCGAGGACGCAGCACGCTAGAGGGGGGGTGATGTCAGGGGACACCCTGTTTTCCATTTCCCGTTCCGACACCACACCCAGTTCCGACTCCATTTCCGACTCCGCTTCCGGTTCCGATTCCATCTCCGCCTCCGCTTTCGGAAATGATTCCGCTTCTGGGAGAACTTCCACCAGTTCTGTTCGCCTTGCCAGTTCCACTCCAATTTCCGACTTCCACTCCCGGAACAGTGTCGGAAATCAAGCGACTCGCATAATAGGTGGCATCAAGGGTCGATCAAGGGTCAGGGGGATGCAGGGTTGATGGCGGGTGCCAAGTGTTGTCCCTAGCTGCGCAGCGTAGTATAATACGGGCTTGCTGACATTGGGGGGTCCTTAGACTTTTCTCTTTGGATTTCCCCTTGTCAGGTGAGAATCCCCTCTCTTGTATACTCCGTTCATTTATACATACTTTGGATTTCCCCTTGTCAGTTGTGTGGTAGTGTGATCTCCACAACTAGCCAGGGTTGCCCTTACAGCAAGGTACTACAACCAACACCGGGTTCCTGCCACGGAGTACCAAGTTGGAGACAAGGTGTATCTAGATGCAAGTGACATCCGCACCACACGCCCTTCGCAGAAGCTTGCCCACCGCTACCTTGGGCCCTTCACAGTGATGCGGATGGTTGGACGGAATACATACCGCCTCCGGCTTCCGATGTCCATGTCCCGCCTCCACCCTGTCTTCAACGTGGTGAAGTTACTCCCTACGCTTGAGGACCCAATTCCAGGTCGGAAGGCTCGTCCGCTACCTCCACCGGAAATTGTAGATGGGGAAGAGCTGTTTGGAACCCTTCAAGACTTTGGTGTTATTGCTAACACCTCTGTCTATCAGAACGTGTCGTTTACACGACTAGTAGAATACCAGGTCAATGCAGCAGCACAACTCCGGAAATAATTTAATATTTGTACCTTGGTTGCAATCTGTGTCATAACTAGTCCAATTTATTACAGCTGGAAGGCAATGCGTTTCTTAGCTGCACTGAACAATAAGCTAAAAGAGTGTGTAGGTTCAAGGACACTATCGGGGTCCAAGAGTATTCCTTTTTAATAAAGAGGGAATAGGCTCCGCAGGAGAGTTTGTAAGTGGATTGGGTCGACCAACGTCAATGCACTGCAATAACGAGAGAGTAATGTGAAGTTGCTTTCGCACACAACTTGACTTGACTTGTGAAAGTCACTGAACAGGAAAATCAACTGAACAGCTCGTCTCAGGTATTGGAGTGCTAATTGACAAGAAAATCGATTGCCAACCTCACTCTGTAGAGTTTCACCTAGCGTGTTAGGCTAAGTGGCTAAGCAGTAAAGCAACTACTTAACTAAGAATAGTTACTTTAAGCAAGAGTAGTATTCTAGTTCGGGTTATGAACTTAGGTAAGATGTGCAAGTCACACAAGCTGTGTAGGATAGAAGATGGGTAGATTGATTTCTCAAAGGGCAGGCAAAGGGCCTCCTTTTATATTGTAATGTACAAGGGCTTAGTAAGCAGGTAGAACCTTCTATCTATTAATGGAATGGGGGAAGAAGCTTGTGGAAGATAGGAGAAAGGGTTAGAAGAAACTGGCTGTTTCCAGGGGACTCTACCAAGCTTCTTACCAATCAGTAGTGTTCTGCAAAGCTGTTTTGGAACCCTTCAAGACTTTGGTGTTATTGCTAACACTTCAATCTATCAGAACGTGTCGTTTACGAGACTCAAAGAATATTAAACAATGCTGCAGCACAACTCCGGAAATAATTTAATATTTGTACCTTGGTTGCAATCCGCGTAAAAACTAGTCCAAGTTAATACGGATGGAAGGCAATGCGTTTCTTAGCAGCACTGAACAATAAACTAAAAGACTGTAGGTTCAAGGACACTATCGGGGTCCAAGCGTATTCCAAAATATAAAGGAATGTACTTAGCAGGCAAGTTTATAAATGGACTGCCCTGATAATCTACCAGCGCACAGCAATAAAACAAGAGGCAAAGAATAGAATCTAAAGCGGCTTTTACAAGTAACAGGAATTGACTTGTGAAAGATATTAACCAGGAAAATCAACTGATCAACTCTCTCGGGTATTGGAGTGCGAATGGCAAGACTATCAATTGACAGACTCACTCTGTAGAATTACACCCGGAGGATTAGTCTAGGTGGCTAAGCAGAAAAGTATCTACTTAACAAGGAATTAGACACTAAAGTAAGTGAATAACCCTAGCTGGGGTTAGCAGCTTAGTAAGATGCAAGTCACACGAGTCACGTGTAGGATAGAAGCAGTAGATTGCTAGATTGGATGATTCTCCTAGGGGGTCAGAATGGCCTCCTTTTATATTGTAAATTACACAGGATTACGTAAAATGGGGAGCTTCTATCTATTAGGCGAGTGATGTCATAAGTAAATATTTGCACAGCTAAAACACACCCTCGTAACTGTAGTGGTGTGTTTGTGCGAGGAAATTAAGAATAGATAGCCAATCACCTTCCCTGATCTGCACAGCCTGGCATAGCTTTACACAGCCCTGCATAGCCCTGCATAGCCCTATGATGTCAAGGGTCCTATTTCAGGGGTTGTAGCACTAAACTTGGAGGCTCAGCATCCAATAAGATTGCTTGATTATGCACCCTAGTTTTGGCTCTGCATATCATTGGGCAGTCTTGCACACTGCCTTACACAGCCATGGTTGCTATGAAGCAAGTCATGTGTCTGCTGGGTTTGAACTATATTTAGGTGTACAGGCTTGTGTAAGCTGCACCGGATATTCCCAATCTCACCAGCTGAGATTGAAAGAGCCAAAGTGTCGGAGTTGTGGGTGTTTGAGGACGTGCGGCTCTGAATAAGCGCGTTCGAGGTTCGCTCCGGTCGGAGTTTGAAATTGAGCGCCGATGACAAAGTTATAGACTCTCATGGGTTCATAACCTTTGTCAAGCAAAATAAGGCGGTTTTGAGCCAAGGAGGTCAGAAAAATTGGCGAAAAAATGCCAGAAAATTCAAGGAATATTCTAAATCCAGTTCCCCATCAAAGCTGCGTGTATTGGCTGAGGTTAAGATGGGAAAAAGGTTTTTTACAGATTTTTTAATGCTTTTTTCGAGGTTTTTAGACTAGAAAGATGGTTCCTACACAAAAGCCCGGCTTCAGCCAGAGCCGGGGCCCCAGAAGCTGGGCCGAGCTGGGCCAAAGCCATCCTGAGGCCGGGATCTAGGGCCCGGCTTGAGTTTTGAGAGCCCGAGCCAAGCCCTGAAGCCGCGGCTTTTGGGCGCTTACCCGGTATGCACTGTTCGGGTGGCAAGCAGCACTCAGGTAGCTAATTTGAGTATACCCTGTACTCTATTGGTTGAGTATGAAAAAAATTTCTGTCTGCTGCTCACTGCCATGCCCTTGCCCCATATCCAGGACCCCAGCGATGAGGACGAGGTTCAGCCTATCAAGAGTGCCCGTTCGGGCCGAACGCTAAAGCCAAGCGCCGCACTGAAGGATCCAGATAATGTGGCCAATGTTCTCGGTCAACGAAAGCATGCCAAGGTCATGACTAAGGTGGTAGAAACTACTGACCAACATAAAATTAAAAAACAAAAGACTATCGTTGAGCCTGCCCTGGTGATCGAGCCAAAAGCAAGGGCCGTTGCCAAGCCTACTGGTTTCAGTAGTACTGAAATGGTTATGAATAAGGAATCTGGCGGCATTACTGGTGAGTCATATCTTTGCATAGAATATTGTCTATCTATTGATCTAATATTCAGGTACTCAAAGCAAGGCTACACCGGGGACTTCAGCCATATAAGCTAAGATAGTCCAGGGAGCTCCGGCTCGCCCTGACGGCTGGCTCAAGGATCTAGATGGGGTAGAGGGCTTACCTGACACAGCAATCAAGTCCAAAGATCGTACTTTGGATACACGATTTCTTTTCGATAATCTACATGTTGAGGAAGGTAAAAAAATGATTGACTGCAAATTGTGCCGGTGGGTCAGGTCTCCTCCATGGCAGGCAAATGAGGACTATATTATTTGTAGGAAAAATGACTGACAATTCCTGTCCTCTACAAGAATTTCCACTTCGGCGTTGCAACCCCTCAGTCGATATTTCCCACTGAAGAGCCCCGGCTTAAGCCAGGCCAAGCCCAAGCCGAGCCCAAGCCGGCACTCAGGGCCCGGCCTTGAATTCTGTGAGCCCGAGCCGGCGTGAGCTGAGCTGAAGCCAGGGCTTTTGAGCCGAGCCGGGCTTTGCAGAACACTACCAATCAGAGCTTGATTTGTCAGGAATTGTTGAATAAACCGGCACTTCGGCATACTGATATAAGCCGATGACGCGTACAAGGTACGACTGGTGAAAGGAGTAGGGAATACAAGGAGCGCAGTACGAGAATAAGGGGAATCATTGTTCTTCTCAAAAACAAAGGTTACAATTATATTTAGACTAGCTACCCATGTATTTAAGCCAGCGACCTGCGTCGCTGGAGAACATCGAATCGAGAACTACATATCTTATACTGTGAGCGTCTTCGACCTATAGGTTATGGGCCCCGGCTGTAACTAACCACACATCTAATCCTATCTATCAAACTTCTATATCAGTAACAATCGTCCTACAATGTCAATTGCCAACACCAACAACACGTACAAAATTGACCCATTGAACGGGGACAATTACGCCGCTTGGCGGCGCTGCCTTGAATGGATTTTGTATGATCAAGATCTTTGGGAAATAACCATAGGCACCAAAGTCGAACCAGAACCGGCGGACCCGAGAAACGTAACAGTGGCAGAGGGGCAGGCGATCACAGATTGGAAGAAATGGGACAAGAAGGCGAGAAAAGAAATTTGCTTGCGCATTTCTGATGAACATTTGGTCTACATTGATCAGTCCATGACAAGTAAGGACATCTGGACTAGGCTACAAGGGATTTTCGAATCTAAAGATGCAGTCAGCATCGTTAACCTCCAACGAGAATTCTTCCGTACCCTTGCCGAGGATGGAGCCAACATGGAGGAACATATTCGAAAACTCCAGGGAGTCGGGCAGGAACTAAATGCCCGTGGTCAAATAATCACAGATGTCGATTTCACCAACACATTACTCACCTCGCTTCCAGACTCTTGGTCCCCATTCATTACCGCGGTCAATGCCAGCGGAGTGGCAATCTCATCAGAGGTCCTGATAGCGAGGATCCTGGATGAGGATCGGGCTCGGCAAGCAGGGTCGGCCCG
The DNA here is from genome assembly GCA_015179125.1 of Gautieria morchelliformis. Classification (NCBI taxonomy): domain Eukaryota; kingdom Fungi; phylum Basidiomycota; class Agaricomycetes; order Gomphales; family Gomphaceae; genus Gautieria; species Gautieria morchelliformis. The sequence goes on along the minus strand of WHVA01000062.1, from coordinate 168,888 downwards.
TCAGACAGTGCTCAGAACACAATCACGCGATGACTCTGGCGCCACAAAAGGGAAATGCCGGAACTGCGGAAAAAAGGGACATTATGTCAAAGACTGCTGGGCTAAAGGGGGCGGCAAAGAAGACCAGGCTCCCGCGTGGTACAAATCGAAGGACAACGAGTCTGCTAAACAATCAGATGAAACAGAATTTGCTTTTATAGCTGACAACAACAAAGTACTAATCTCATTGACGGCCTCAGACTGGCTCGCAGACTTGGCAGCGAGCACACACATAGCCCGCAACCGGCAGGATTTTTTAACTTACATGGCAGATCCATCTGAGATCGATGGGATCACCCCTGGCATCACACTCAAAACATTTGGACGAGGCACAGTGCCCATAGAATTCAAAGTCGGCACTGCTACATTCACGGTGAAATTAAAAGATGTTAAACATGCACCCAATGCCCCAAACAACCTCATTAGCATAGGGCGCCTCACGGATATTGGGTATTCAGCCACGTTTACGTCAACCGGTGTTCAATTCAAGGGCAAATCCGGCATCATATTTGGTGTAGGAAAGAAAATCGGCCGGATGTACAAAATTAGATGTGGAAAAACGTCGAACAGGGAAACCAAAGAATTCGTGGCTATGGCAGGAATACGCACCATGGATAAATGGCACCGTATCCTCGGCCATGTGAACCTCTGGACCATCAAAACCATAAAGAGTAATGATTTAGTCAATGGCTTACTCATTGATGAATCGCAGGCACCAACTCAATGCACTGCCTGCATCCAGGGAAAACGTCATGTCGACCCCTTTCCAAAGCATGCCGAGGAGATTACCAAACAACCCGGTGATCTGGTGGTATCCGATGTATGGGGACCAGCCCAAGTCGAAGGACCTGCATGTGAGCGGTACTTTTATTCATTCACAGATGCCCAAACCAGATACACCATGGTCTATTTTGGAAATACAAAACACGAAGCCTTAAAATTTTTTGAAACATTCCAAGGAATGCTTGAAACACAGACAGGGCACAGGATCAAAATATTCCGATCAGATAATGGTGGCGAGTACGTCAACAAGCCATTCAAAGACTACTGCGCCAAGCATGGCATCATCATGGAAACAACCGCCCCTTACTCACCATCCCAAAATGGTATTGCAGAATGACTCAATAGGACTTTATTAGAACACGCGTGGGCCATGCTCTTCGCCAAGAACTTGGCAAAAACCTTATGGCCTGAAGCAGTAGCCTATGCATGCTATATCAAAAATCGATCTCCAACCCGGGCACTTGGAACCCGGATCATGCCCTACCAGGCCTTTCTTGGCAAGAAGCCTGATATATCCAGGCTTGAAGAATTCGGGACCCGCTGCTGGGTGATGGTACCAGACCAGAGGCGCGCCAAGCTTGACCCAAAAGCTGAGGAACATCTGTTTGTTGGCATAGCTGAGCATGCCAAAGCTTGGAAGTACTATAACAAACACTCAAGGCACGTCCAGATATCTAAGAACATAACGTTTGATGAGAACGACACTAAACTCTATCCTATCCCGAACGACGATGAGGTGGCTGTGCTCGAGGGGGAGACGGGAGCATGCGAGCAATGGCCAGGGGGAGTGGAAGTGAATGAGAGAACAGATGCAGAGGCAGATGAAGAGGCGGAAGCGATAACCCCACACACATCTAAGGCAACGATGTCAGTGGCAAATGAGATCCAGGAACCAACCTCAGGCACCAGGAAGAGCAGCCGGATCACCAACAGACCAGACTACCGGCAACTCAACGATCCGGATCATGTATACATCAGCAATGAAGTCTCAGAACCTAACAGCTATGCCGAGGCCATCAATCGACCAGATTCACCGATTTGGAAAAAGGCGATGGAGACTGAAATAGAACAACATCTGGAGATTGGAACCTGGGAACTGGTACAGCTACCTCCGGACCGCAACGTCATTGGGTGCCGGTGGGTATACGCGGCAAAGACAAAGCCGGATGGAGAATTTGAGAAAGGAAAAGCACGAGTGGTAGCCCAAGGATTCACGCAACGACCAGGAATGGATTACTATGAGATAACCTCTCCTGTTGTCAAATTCGACTCACTGCGTCTATTATTAGCGATCGCGAATGGTCTCGACTGGGAAATCGAAATGATGGACGTAAAAGGGGCATATCTCAATTCAGAGCTAGGAGAGGAAATCTACATGAAGCAACCGGATGGATTCAACGATGGATCAGGGCGTGTACTAAAGCTAAAGCATGCAATCTATGGGCTCAAACAGGCAGGACGGGCTTGGCACCAACGGCTCCGCAACACGTTAATCGGCCTCGGATACACCCAAAGCACGGCTGATGAATGCATCTATATTAGGAAGTCCGGACCCAACATCGAAGTAATCTCAGTATATGTTGACGATCTGGGACTCTTCGCAAACACGGTTATAGGGATGATCAGAGTTAAGGGGGAGCTCAATGGAAAGTTCACAATGACAGATTTGGGTGCCATGAAAAGGATTTTGGGGATAAGAGTGGAGAGAAACCGACTCGAGGGAACCTTAAAGATTTCACAAGGCGCGTATATCGACACCATGCTCACACACTTCCGAATGCAGGACGCCAACCCAGTTTCGACCCCATTAAATACATCGGTCAAAATCGACGTTCCCCTGGAACATGGCAAGACACCTGAGATCGACGCTCCTTACGCTAAAGCAGTCGGTTCACTGATGTATGCCGCTCTTGGCACCCGGCCGGATATAGCATTTACGGTCCAACACCTCAGCCAATTCACCAATTCATATGGCCCAGAACACTGGACCGCGATCAAGCATGTGCTCCGTTATCTCAAAGGCACGCGAGACGGTGGAATTATTTTTAGACGGGAAAACGGTATCGATCTACAATTATTTGTAGATGCTGACTACGCGAACCGATCCGACGCGTTATCTATTGGGGGGTACGTGGCAATGCTCGGACAGGGGGCCATCGTGTGGAGTTCAAAAAAACAGAGGACGGTCTCACTCTCAACAACCGAAGCAGAATATATTGCACTCACTGAAGGTGCTAAAGAATTGATTTGGCTTCGCCGCGCCATCCAAGAACTCGGGATTAACCAAGCCGATCTAACATCCATTCAGTGCGATAACCTCAGCGCCATCACACTTTCCCATGACACCACATACCACGCGAGGACGAAGCATATAAATGTCGCTTACCATTATATCTGCGAAAAGGTGGCCTCTAACGAGGCATCACTCACTTATGTTAGGTCGAAGGAAAACCCGGCGGATTTAATGACAAAAGGCTTGGAAGTAAGTCAGCACAGATACTTAAGAAGGAAATTGGGTTTCACCGAAGTGAGGGGGAGTGTTGAATAAACTGGCACTTCGGCATACTGATATAAGCCGATGACGCATACAAGGTACAACTGGTGAAAGGAGTAGGGAATACAAGGAGCGCAGTACGAGAATAAGGGGAATCATTGTTCTTCTCAAAAACAAAGGTTACAATTATATTTAGACTAGCTACCCATGTATTTAAGCCAGCGACCTGCGTCGCTGGAGAACATCAAATCGAGAACTACATATCTTATACTGTGAGCGTCTTCGACCTATAGGAATGACCCACTGAAAAGGGTCATGTGCCATAGCACAGCTTGGCTGAGTCATGTACTCCTGACTCACCAAGGTGTGCCTGGATTGGTTGAGTTATTGAGGCTGTATCTCCAGATAACCATGTATTTGGCACTCAGAAGCTGAGTAAGCAGTTCTGAGCCACTTAGGGCTCTGTAGCCATAATTACCAAGAGCACTGCTTAGCACAGCTGACCATAGCCTTGTACAGCCTAGTTGTCATGACTGACCATGATCCCCATTGTTTGGTGAAGCCAAACAGGCTGCACAGTTGCTATGGCTGCATATAGCAACTGTTTGGGACTCAGCTGGAAATACTGAGAGAGCCATCCTGCCGGACTTGTGGGTGCTTGGGTTGTATCGCAACGTCACACACAGTAATCGTTCATTACAACAATATTAGTCAGCAGGTCACACCTGGAGTGCGTTCGGGATACGTCGTCATATTAAGTAATTAGTTCCACTCTTTCTCCTCAAACAATGTCAAGACCAGTCAAAGCGGATGTTCTCCGCCACCACATCCAAAAAGCCATCACTGATGGGGATTTTTGGCTACTTTCTAGTGAAAGTGATTCAGACCTGCCACTCAAGTTGGATGGTGACTCTGAAACCTACAAAAGATGTGCCTCATACATATCAACCATCCAGGCGGTTGAGAAACCAGAACACAAGATCTACGAGCCTCTCGCAAAACTACTTACAGAGGTCAGTCGCATCGTCCACTGCATGCAGGTCAAAGGGTCTCGCACCTCTGCCCTCACTGCTACCAATTCACTAATAATGTTTATACCTCGAGCAACCTCGGTCCAAGAGGCTGACGACGGCGAGGCTATCAGACCGGACATTGCAGGTGTTGAGGCAACCGCCGAGGAGGTTGTGAAATATCTGGAAGATGGTGACCTCCCGGATTGGATCTCATCCTTGCGCTGGTCCCAGCTCGTGTCTGTTGCTGAAGTAAAGTTAGCCAATCTGCCAGAGCAGCGGAAGGAAGCCGATATGCTTCAATTGCTGAGTTATGTTTGGTGTGCGAATCGTTATCAACCCAATCGTTTCATCCATACGGCTTTACTCGCATTCAAAACAGGATTTATGACCCTCCAGTACCATCCGGATAGCGTGGCTGTCTCCTCAAGTCACCCTTATTCTGACATTGAAGGCCTGGTTCGGTATGTTTACGATGTGTACTACCCAGGTGGAACCACATCAACACCCCTTGAATTCACAAATTTAAAGCCTATTCCAAGCTCACCACATGAGCTGAAGACAAATGCCGTTACCACTCTTCTGAAGCCGCAATTCACATATACTGTCCAAGGTGATGATGAAACTATTCAATATTCCATCTTCGATCTCTTTCATGGGTCAGGTTTTGGCCGACAAGCATATGTAGGCTTAGGTGCTAAAACAACCGCAGGCAGAAGATCTCCCCTGATCATCGTTTTGAAAGTCTATTGTCGGGATGCAGCCTGCCGGTTCAAGGAAGAGCATATAATCCAAAAGATCCACAGGGATGGGTATTTACCAGGAGTCCCCAGGATATGCGAAGACACACAGGAACAGCCATTTGTGTTGCAGGGGTCTCATGAGCAGGATCCTGTGTGGGAAGCATGCATGATATCTTTAGCAACCACAGGTGAAAGTTTAAGCACGTGCAAGAATGTCTTGCAGTTCTTGAAGGCCATGTATGACCTCACAGAAGGTGCGTGCATGTGCTTGATCTGCCTCATTCATACTGGTGCTAACATCACATAGTTCATCGCATCCTAGTAGAGAGAAAGCACATCTTACATCGCGACATCAGTTGGGGAAACATCCTCATCAACCATAGACATTTTGAAGGTCCCGATGAAGACATTAGTGGCTTGGGTTTCATTGACAACCTCTTGGGAGAGTCGTCAGTCACATTTCATCTTTTCAAAGATTAATTTTACACAATCTCTTAGGGAGCCGAAAGTGCAAGTCCTCCTTACTGACTTTGACAACGCCACGATGATTCAGGAGGTAGGTGAAGGAAAACATGAACACCATGGAACCAAATCGGTAAGTTGGTATTAACAAATGATCTGCTTCCCCCATCTTACAACATTAGGACATGCATCGCAGTATCACGGTAAGTCCATGGGCTCCTGGCATACTATTCGGTTAACCCTTTGAGCCAGGGCACACCGGCCTTCATTGCTGAAGTCCTCGCCCGCCTGCGCCCTGAACGCATCAAACCTAACAAGATTCCATGGGGTGATTTGCAAGACCTCAATGATAACGTCGACGCACATCCCCTGGAGGACAGGCATAATTCTGACGTGGAGTTTTTTAAGGAAGTCGCGAGTTACACAACTTTTGATGCTACACATGTTTCACACCAAGCGATCCATGATGCCGAATCAATCTTCTGGATCATAGTCTTCTTCATGATCCGGGCCAACCCAAAGGGATCAGACAGCCACAAGTCCATATCGGACCGTTCGGAACTATTTGATGCTATCATGGGGCACAAAATCGGTAGTCTCTACCGTAGTCGCGCACTTCTCTTTCGTTTTACTGTGGAGGAATGGATGGGGGTACTTCCTGAAGAACTACACAGCGTTTCTGGAGCACTCGTCAGCCTTTCAGGCTACTTCTCCTTTCCCTGGCACGGTATACAAGTACCTGTCAAACATCAATTCCATGCTCACAATTTCCTTCAACGTTTGCTCATCACCAAGATCAGGCAACTTACGGAATTGAAGAATCCAATACAACTTGAACTGGTCCCGTTGCCCGTTCGATCGGAGCTGGGTTGGATACAGCTCACTGGCGACTTGAAAAGCCTGGTTTTCAAGAGCCAGCGGAAAAGATTGCATACTGAGGACGTTGGGGCTGTAAAGCGGAAAAAACTCGAGCAGTCTCAGGCTGAAGGTGGTGATGATCACCTGCATATTCACTTTGAATTATGTCATTGATTTGTATTAGATTGTGCGTCCTCCGCTACGACCGACGTGTTCACCGGTGAAGCTCGGGATATGGTAGTCGCAAGTCGCGTCGTGTCGTATGAAATTCTGCAATCGATTGTTCCCGACCCCACTACCCGGGAAGTGATTCAAGGCGTACGAACTTCCCAGGACATTCAAAAAATGTGGTTCACTGGAGCTTCAAGGTCTCATATTGCTATCAGACCTTTGATAAAACCCCCGGAAGCGCTGTAAGGCAGTGTTAGCTCCCTGTATGGTGATTTCACACATGGTCTGTTTTTACTACTAACAGTCTATTTTCATTTGTCTTAGAGCTTGTTTTATTCTTAGACTTAATAGTGACTACGACTCGGACGCTCCTTCTGCGGGGCCCATAACCTAAATACAGTTGTTAATTCCCAGTGGCAGCAAATAGTAACTATATAAGCTACCTAAAGACAGTTGTTAACTACAAGCTAGTTAGCGGTGAACTATAGTATACAGGTTAACGACTTACTTCCCAGTGGCAGCAAATAGTCACTGGGAAGGTTACATTACTGTACACGCGCGCATCCACATATATATGCGTGTCTCAAATTGAAAGGGGGTCAAGCACAGACCAATTGTTCCACCTTCCCGGGTCATGCCGAGCTACAAGACGCTCGACATCCTACACTCCCCCTCGAGCGTTGCAGTAAAAAGGCCGAGTGATTTGGAATGAAGGTCGAAGGTGGATGGGGAAAGGAATTTCGTAAAAATGTCCGCGGTCACTTGTGCGCGTGGCTGGATGACGCGGCCCCTCTTTCTTCACTGTGGATAGCGGAACCACTGAAAACCTTTAGTTTCAACCATTGAAATTTCAGTGGCTAAATCACTGTGTTCTGTGCATAATCCACTGAGTTTCTGAGATAAAGCCACTGAATTGTTTTCAGTGGAAAAGTGTTCATACCCGTGAGTTTATTTCAGTGTGCATATCATGTAATTTCAGTGAGTTATTATGGTATTTCCATGTTTAAATCATTGGATTTAAGTAGTAATATCATACAAATTCAGTGTTTATATCATGGACACTATAATGAGTTATCACCGAGGTTTCATGGGGTAATCATGGAATGTCGGCTCAAATACACCAATAACTCAGCGTAACAAGAGTGGAAATACCCATGGGTGGCTCCCCACATTCCCGTGATTTCTTTGCCATTTTTCATTTGTTAGAGCCTGAGCTAGAAGGCAGATTTTCTGTGACTTGGGCACCCAAAGCCAGCGGAAGATCCAATGAAATATAGTGAAATAGCAGTCTATTTCTGGATGATATTCTAGTAATAACAGGCATATAAGATGTAAAATACCTGCCAAGTCATTGAATTTCTACGGAGATACCATTGTATTCCAGTGTCCGGCAGGTCGGGGAAGGCGGCCACGAGCGTGGCGTGCGGATAGCACTCCGCAAGAGACGTGTCCAGGGCGCACGGCGTCATGGTGCGGGGTGGCGGACACAGACCTGGTGTGGGTGCGGTGGTGGACTGTTGTTGGGGAACGGCCACCGAGAAATACTGCAGCTACCAGTGCAGGAACTTTGCATACAGCTTCGGGGTGTGCGTCTTGTTGACCAATGCCGCGGGCGACAAGAGCACCTAGACGAAGCGCGTGACGAGCGCCACAATGCGCGCGTGCTGCTCCATGTCCAACAAGGCCGTGAACTCGGGGTGCAGCATCCACAACAACATCATTCAGAACACCCGCAGAAAAAAAAACGGCAGCCAACGCACCTTGAGCAGGAACACGCACAGAACTCACCCATCACGAAGAAGCAGTCGAGCTGTTACGACCGTTCATTTCCGACTTCCGACCCTCGGTTCCGCCACTCCTTCCGCCCCTCCAATAGTTCCGCACGACATTCCGCCCCTTGTACATTTCCCTTGTTCTTTCGACGCTATTACTCGGACCCACCGGACCCACCTCGCCATCCATCAAAACCATATATCCGGTCACCCTTGTAGTTCGTTGTCAGATATGTTTTCCCGACCCCTTGTTCTTTGCCATTGTTCTACCTTACCCTGAACCCCCCTTGTAGTCCCATTGTTCCCAATTAGTTAGTTCCCACACATTGTACTCGACTTCCGCTTCCTCCGGAATTTGCTTAGTACAACACCATTACTTGTTGCTCTGCGCTTTGTATAAAAACCCCCTCATGTATGTCTGTTATTCTGCAATCAGATAATCACCTTCGATACTTGATTTCCTTCGCTCCATCTCCTGTTCTTAGCACAGCGAGTCTAGCAAGATCTCAGTCTCTCTCAGCCTTCCGTCTTCCGCCTTCCGCCTCAGTTCCGACTCAAGTTCCGACCAAACCTCTGGTCCAGTACTTTCCGACTTCCGGCTCATTTCCGAAATACCTAGGACGATAGTTCATTGGGGGCGCAACCTATAAGTTGAAGCCGCTGTCCTTTCCAGTTCCGACTTAGCGGAAATCTCGATACGTAACACGAGCGTATATCGCAGGATCTCCAGTGGCGCATGCATGTCGATCCAATGCTTCACGACTGCAGTTGGGGCTTGCAGACACTAATGAGAGAGAAAGATGCGCATTAGTCCAACCAGCCCATCCCATCCACCCCATGCACCGTTGCGAAGATGTCCCCCGCCTCAACGCCGCAGCGCTTCCATGCTTCCTCGAAGCCGAACGAGTACATCACAAGATGCATATAGTAAGTTTACAGCGTCGGGAAAAAAAACAAAAACAGGACGACTCGCCGACAGTGGACAAAAACGGACACCGCTCATACATGCTCGACACCTTATGCAGCACTGACACGAACGGCTGCGTCGTGTCATCGTCACTTCGTCAGTCCGCAGTCCCAACACCCCGCACCGCACGTGCTGGCAATCAAGCGTAAGTGCGAGACAGAGTAGAAACGCGCCACAGAAACCCCCCATCACGAAGAAGCAGTGGGGCGCATACCGCAGGATCCCCAGGGCCGCATGCACGTCGATCAGATGATTCACGACCGCCATCGCGGCTTGCAGACACTAGCGAGGCACGCATCAGGCCAGCCATTATCTGCATACACACAAGGACAAAAATTAAAATAAAATAAAAGCAACATTGGCACGGCGGAGAAAACAGCATGAGAATGTAGCAAGCAACTTGGACCCGCCACAATGGGCGGGGTTGGTGTGGATCTGGAAACCAGAGATGGGTTGCCAGCGTGTACCATCCATGGGTGGTCGTGGCAGTAAGAAGGTAAACGAAATGTCACGTGATTAAATAATCATGTTCCTGTTACCACAGCGAACCTACGATAATGAATTGCTGCATCCTCCCATCCATCTCATAGAGAAAAATGCCCGCCATAGAACGCGCGTCCCAGAATGTGTCCTATAGGCAGCTTGACCTCATTGCGGTTTGCACTCTGCCTGCGTCGCATGCGATTGGACTGGAGCGCCCCGCTACGTCCTCAATTGAACTTGTGCAAACATCAAGAGTGAGCCACTTGATGGAGATGTCGCTAGGGATGCGGTGTCGAACGGGCTTGAGGCCAGGTGTAGGACAGAGCCGGTTAGTATTGTGAGTTATCAGTTGATTTTCATTTCCTTACCTTGGGATTTTCAGTGACCTTATCACATCCTCTCTCTATGAAGTACCGCCTATATTCCATGCCCAGTCACAGAATATCAGGTACTGACTCATGACAGCTAACATCCCTCTCCCATAACTTTCCCGGTTGACCACACGGAGTTTCAGTGATGTCAGGGGACACCCTGTTTTCCATTTCCAGTTCCGACACCACACCCAGTTCCGACTCCATTTCCGACTCCGCTTCCTGTTCCGATTCCATCTCCGCCTCCGCTTTCGGAAATGATTCCGCTTCTGGGAGAACTTCCACCAGTTCTGTTTGCCTTGCCAGTTCCACTCCAATTTCCGACTTCCACTCCCGGAACAGTGTCGGAAATCAAGCGACTCGCATAATAGGTGGCATCAAGGGTCGATCAAGGGTCAGGGGGATGCAGGGTTGATGGCGGGTGCCAAGTGTTGTCCCTGGCTGCGCAGCGTAGTATAATACGGGCTCGCTGACATTGGGGGGTCCTTAGACTTTTCTCTTTGGATTTCCCCTTGTCAGGTGAGAATCCCCTCTCTTGTATACTCCGTTCATTTATACATACTTTGGATTTCCCCTTGTCAGTTGTGTGGTAGTGTGATCTCCACAACTAGCCAGGGTTGCCCTTACAGCAGAAAAGTCTCTCCCCTAGAGGGCCGGCGGTCGTACTGCGTGTTACATTCGCCATAGGTGCGTTCGGAATCGGAGACAGCGACTCGGAGATCGCAACCTCTTCCGCACACACAGCGTACGACAGCCCCTCTTCTTACGTCGAGCTCCCAACCCCGGAAATCCCGTCCCATATTTCTCCTTCCGACATGGATCCGGATGATCGTCTTTGGAATATGGAGGAGGAATTGACGCGGAACCGGATGAAGACCGACGCGATTGAAACAGCCTTACAAGCGATTTTGGCTAAGTTAGATATTCCACAAAGTGGTGGAAATGAAATGCTGGATGATCCGGATTTCGGAAAAGCGGAAGCAGCGGAAGAGAGGATGTCTGCGAAGTTAGCAAAGGTCAAACCTGCAACTCCGGCAGACTTTGACGGAGATCGGGAAAAGGGACGTGCATTCTTCAACACATGCAGCATCTACTTCGCAATTGTTGGAGACCTCTTTCTGAACGACCAGGCTCGGATCCACTGGGCATTGTCCTTTTTCAAGTCGGACCGCGCAGCCCGTTTTGCAAACAAGGTGATCCGACATGAAGCGAAGGGCAAGGGGAACTACTTCCGGGACCGGGACGCCTTCGAGAAAACATTTTCCGACCAGTTCTGCCCAAAAAACGAGCAGCTCACAGCCCTTACGAAGCTCGAGGGGACAAGCTGGTACCAGGCCAAGGATCCTGTCGATGACTACATCGATCGCTTCCAGGAGCTCATCGACCTTGCGGAGTATGACGACGCCAAGACGATCGTCATCAAATTCCAACGAGGACTTGATCTGACACTCCAGAACCAAGTTGCGCTGCTTGGGGATGGAGCTCCGGATTTCGATGACCCGGAAGGGTGGTACCAAGCTGCGCAGAGGGTGTCCCGGAACAGGGAAGCAAATGAGGCCTTCGTGGAGACAAACCGGAACATGACACGCAGTTCCACTCGTCCTACTCCACCTGTGTCAAGACCCGGAAGTGCATTCATTCCCACATGGAAAATATTTCCGACGCTTGTTCCGCCTGCTCCTATCAGGAACCCTAGCCCCCTCCCTCAAAGGGTGGCCCTGCCCCGATGGATGTTGACCGCATGCGTGGAAAAGGCCACAGAACTATCACCTGCTTCCGATGCCGACAACCAGGCCACTATGCTCGCGAGTGCCACCAAGCCTTTGACATCCGGCTTATGACCACGGAGGAGAAACTCGAGCTCCTTCCAGAGTTCCTCGCACTCGCGGACATAAGCAGAGTGCCCACTGCGGAAGGGATTTCCGAAAATGCGGAACATGGTCCACCGGAAGCGGAAGATGCATCGGATTTTGTGACGCACAGCGGGTGAGAAGTGTGCCCCTGCTGCCTGTGCATAACCGCTTTGCCTGTCTTGAAGTAGAGAATGAAAAGCCCCCACTCCCCTCACTTCATACAGACCCACCGGATAAAGTCACACAAAAACCAAAACCGACACCCCATCCATCCCGCATCTGCCCTTGGGAGAGACGCCTTCCAAAGCGCTATGTTGTTGCTGCCACCCCTGGCCCCAAGTCACTAGTCATTAAGGTGGAGATCCAGACGACAGATACGGCGGAAGTCAAATCCGGACCCGCCCTTGTCGATTGCGGGGCCACTGGTCAGTTTATAGACCGGGACTATGTGGAACGGAACCGGCTGACCACGCGGAAATTGCAACGTGCAATCCCGGTGTTCAATGTGGATGGAAGCCCCAATGAGGCAGGGTCCCTCATGGAGATAGTAGACACAATCCTCCACTACGATGGACACTCAGAACGCACTTCCTTTGCAGTCACCAGTCTGGGGAAGCAAGACATCATCCTCGGGTTTACCTGGCTCCAGGAGCACAACCCGGAGATCAATTGGCGGACTCGGAAGGTACTGATGAGTCGATGCCCAGCCAAGTGTCACATGTGCCGGTCGGAAGCGTGGAAGGAGCGCCAGGAGCAGCGGAAAACCGAACGGCTCATACAGACATGTCGTTCTGGCCCTGTTGGGGAATCAGCTGTTCAACCAGCTACAAAGGGCTCATACTGGTGTATTTCCGCTTTTTCACGAGTTATAGCATATACACGAAGCTATAAGAAATTGTGGGAGTATTTCAAACATCCTCCATCGTTCCCCTATTTTTCCATATTTTTCCGCAATTTATTTGGCCCAAACTGCCTTATTTCTGCTATTGCAGAGTTGTGTGTCCATTTGCACCCACAACTCTGTCACGGACTTTCCATTTCAAACTCCGCCAGCCACCTCGGCGGTACCTTAATTTCGGACTTACCGGTCACTCAAGCGCCCACAAGTCCGGCAGGATGGCTCTCCCAGTAATTCCAGCTGAGCCTCAATCTGTTGCTATATGCAGCCATAGCAACTATGCAGCCTGTTTGGCTGAACCAAACAGTGGGGATCTTGGTCAGTCATGACAACAAGGCTGTATCAGGCTGTGCAAGGCAGTGCTAAGCAGTGCCCTTGGTTATTGTGGCTACAGAGCACTAATTGGCTCAGGATTGCTTACTAAGCCTCTGAGTGCCAAAGTCATAACTGAAGGTACAGCCTCAGTGACTCAACCAAACCAGGCACAACTTGGAGAGTCAGGAGTACATAACTCAACCAAGCTGTGCCAAGTCACATGACTCTGATCAGTGAGTCATTCCTGACAAATCAAGCTGTGATTGGTAGGAAACACTGTGAGTCATCTGGAACCACCCAGAACCTTCCTATACTTTCTTCCAGCTTCCACAAGCTGCTCCCCCCATTCCATTAATAGATAGAAGGTTCTACCTGCTTACTAAGCTCATGTACATTACAATATAAAAGGAGGTCCTTTTGCCTGCCTTTTCATCAGCCAATCTACCATCTTCTATCCAACGCACCTTGCGTGACTTGCCAAGTGTCAGGGGACACCCTGTTTTCCATTTCCAGTTCCGACACCACACCCAGTTCCGACTCCATTTCCGACTCCGCTTCCTGTTCCGATTCCATCTCCGCCTCCGCCTTCGGAAATGATTCCGCTTCGGGGAGAACTTCCACCAGTTCTGTTCGCCTCGCCAGTTCCACTCCAATTTCCGACTTCCACTCTCGGAACAGTGTCGGAAATCAAGCGACCCGCGTAATAGGTGGCATCAAGGGTCGATCAAGGGTCGGGGAGGTGCAGGGTTGATGGCAGGTGCCAAGTGTTGTCCCTGGCTGCGCAGCGTAGTATAATACGGGCTCGCTGACATTGGGGGTCCTTAGACTTTTCTCTTTGGATTTCCCCTTGTCAGGTGAGAATCCCCTCTCTTGTATGCTCTGTTCATTTATACATACTTTGGATTTCCCCTTGTCAGTTGTGTGGTAGTGTGATCTCCACAATTAGCTAGGGTTGCCCTTACACCAAGCTTGCACAGCTTACCAGGCTGCTAACCCCAGCTAGGGTTATTACACTTGCTTAGAGTATTAATTCTCAGTTAAGTAGTTGCTTTTCTACTTAGCCACCCAGACTAACCCTCTAGGTGAAATTCTGCAGAGTGAGGTTGTCAATTGATTTTCTTGCCAATTAGCACTCCAATACCCGAGACGATCTGATCAGTCGATTTTCCTGTTCAGAGACTTTCACAAGTCACTACCCAAAAACCAGTCACTCATTTATTGCAGTGCATTGACTTTAATCGGGTCAGCCCACTTACAAACTCTCCTGCGAAAGCCATTCCTCTCTTTTTGGAATACTTGGACCCCGATAGTCGTCCTCGAACCTACAAACTAATAGTTTGTTATTCATTACGCCAGTAGTGTCTAATATTCTTGCAGTTTCGTATACGACACATTCTGATAGACCAAGGCGTTAGCTCTAACACCAAAGTCTTGAAGGGTTCCAAAACAGGCCCCCATCCACTGCTCGCAGAAGAAGACTCGGAAGCGGAATTTGAACCGGATCCCACTTCCAATTCCAATTACGATTACGATTACAACTCCGACGCCATCCGACTCGGCCCGGAAGACACTCTGGCGGAAGGGGAGTGCTTGCTGTACGTAGACCTTCCACCTGAAGCGGAACACATCCGCGCCACCGGAAATATTTCGCAACGCCTTGCTGAAGCCTCCCACAAGCATGATAGAGCGGAGGCGGAAATTCCGGAGTACCTGCGGGAGTCCGAGGATGTCTTTTCCAAGGAGTCGTTTGATGCCCTGCCTCCACGGAAGCTGTGGGACCACGCCATCGAGTTGGAGCCTGGGTCAAAGCCCACCAACTGCAAGGTCTACCCGCTGTCACCCAAGGAGCAGGTAGAGCTCGCTGCATTCCTTGCGGAAAACCTCCGTACAGGGAGGATCCGCCCCTCCAAGTCACCCATGGCATCTCCGGTATTCTTCATCAAAAAGAAGGATGGCTCGCTCAGATTTGTGCAGGATTACCGGGCCTTGAATGCGATCACGATCAAGAACCGGTACCCCATTCCACTCATTTCTGAACTGATCACACAACTCCGCAGGGCGAGGTACTTCACTAAGGTAGAGGACACCAGGAACCAGCACCCCTGATGTAAGCGGGCGCTTAGATCACGTGACGCGCCAAATCGAAAGACTTGGATGTTGATTTTTCAAAAGTGTGCCAGATCATCAGTTTTTATATATAGAAGTTGTGTGAATTTTGTCTATAGTTACTCTACTTTTGATCTGATTTGCTAATATGTTATTGGTCAAGGCACTCTGCCCAAGTTTGCCCAACACTCGGTGTCACATGTCACGGGACCCCCCGAAATGGTCATGCGTCATCGGAACCGAGGTTCAAGCGCTGAGAACGCTAACAAATCATGTCACGTGATGCGCCAAATGTCGAGTTCGCAAAATACTAAAAGTGTCCAAATGGTTCCAAAGGACGAAATAAAGCATTTGGTAAAAAATTTCGTTTTTCTTAACATGTACTTCAAGGTAGTATAACTCAGCTATCATGCATTATTTGGCTAAATCCTTTCCTACAAGTTCAAGCTAGATATATTTAGAAAACCTCTTAGGACTTAGATATGCCAAAATATGATGTGGGTGGGTGGAATTAAGAATGTCAAGAGGCGGCTGGTCGCTTACGTAAGGGGTGCTGGTTCATGGTGTCTTCTACCTTAAGCTGGATGTCCGCTGGGGCTTCAATAATTTCTGGATCCGGGAGGGAGACGAGTGGAAGGCCGCATTCCGCACCAACCGAGGGCTCTTCGAGCCACAGGTCATGTTCTTTGGCCTCACCAACAGTCCCGCCACATTCCAGACAATGATGAATGACATTTTCCGTGACATGATAGTGGAAGGGGTCGTCTGCGTCTACCTCGATGACATCCTCATCTTCACAAAAACAATGTCCAAACATTGGGAAGTCGTGCGGAGAGTGCTGGAATGGCTCCGGGAGTACAACCTGTGTCTCAAGCTGGAAAGGTGCAAATTTGAACGGACGCAGATAGAGTATCTTGGGGTGAGTGTGTCAGAAGGAAAGGTGGAAATGGACCCAGTCAAAGTTTCCGGTGTATCAGATTGGCCCGTGCCGCGGAACAAGAAGGAGGTCCAGTCCTTCATTGGGTTTGTCAATTTCTACTGGCGGTTCATCAAGGACTTCTCCTGCCACTGTGTAGGAACCATCTTTCTAGTCTAAAAACCTCGAAAAAAGCATTAAAAAATCTGTAAAAAACCTTTTTCCCATCTTAACCTCAGCCAATACACGCAGCTTTGATGGGGAACTGGATTTAGAATATTCCTTGAATTTTCTGGCATTTTTTCGCCAATTTTTCTGACCTCCTTGGCTCAAAACCGCCTTATTTTGCTTGACAAAGGTTATGAACCCATGAGAGTCCATAACTTTGTCATCGGCGCTCAATTTCAAACTCCGACCGGAGCGAACCTCGAACGCGCTTATTCAGAGCCGCACGTCCTCAAACACCCACAACTCCGACACTTTGGCTCTTTCAATCTCAGCTGGTGAGATTGGGAATATCCGGTGCAGCTTACACAAGCCTGTACACCTAAATATAGTTCAAACCCAGCAGACACATGACTTGCTTCATAGCAACCATGGCTGTGTAAGGCAGTGTGCAAGACTGCCCAATGATATGCAGAGCCAAAACTAGGGTGCATAATCAAGCAATCTTATTGGATGCTGAGCCTCCAAGTTTAGTGCTACAACCCCTGAAATAGGACCCTTGACATCATAGGGCTATGCAGGGCTATGCAGGGCTGTGTAAAGCTATGCCAGGCTGTGCAGATCAGGGAAGGTGATTGGCTATCTATTCTTAATTTCCTCGCACAAACACACCACTACAGTTACGAGGGTGTGTTTTAGCTGTGCAAATATTTACTTATGACATCACTCGCCTAATAGATAGAAGCTCCCCATTTTACGTAATCCTGTGTAATTTACAATATAAAAGGAGGCCATTCTGACCCCCTAGGAGAATCATCCAATCTAGCAATCTACTGCTTCTATCCTACACGTGACTCGTGTGACTTGCATCTTACTAAGCTGCTAACCCCAGCTAGGGTTATTCACTTACTTTAGTGTCTAATTCCTTGTTAAGTAGATACTTTTCTGCTTAGCCACCTAGACTAATCCTCCGGGTGTAATTCTACAGAGTGAGTCTGTCAATTGATAGTCTTGCCATTCGCACTCCAATACCCGAGAGAGTTGATCAGTTGATTTTCCTGGTTAATATCTTTCACAAGTCAATTCCTGTTACTTGTAAAAGCCGCTTTAGATTCTATTCTTTGCCTCTTGTTTTATTGCTGTGCGCTGGTAGATTATCAGGGCAGTCCATTTATAAACTT
Organism: Gautieria morchelliformis; assembly: GCA_015179125.1. Classification (NCBI taxonomy): domain Eukaryota; kingdom Fungi; phylum Basidiomycota; class Agaricomycetes; order Gomphales; family Gomphaceae; genus Gautieria; species Gautieria morchelliformis. Next base: position 151,301 of record WHVA01000062.1, on the reverse strand, counting down.
GCCTGCTAAGTACATTCCTTTATATTTTGGAATACGCTTGGACCCCGATAGTGTCCTTGAACCTACAGTCTTTTAGTTTATTGTTCAGTGCTGCTAAGAAACGCATTGCCTTCCATCCGTATTAACTTGGACTAGTTTTTACGCGGATTGCAACCAAGGTACAAATATTAAATTATTTCCGGAGTTGTGCTGCAGCATTGTTTAATATTCTTTGAGTCTCGTAAACGACACGTTCTGATAGATTGAAGTGTTAGCAATAACACCAAAGTCTTGAAGGGTTCCAAAACAGCCACGCCCGTGCCCTCTTTGACCTCACCAAGAAGGAGGTTGGATGGCGGTGGGGAGAGCCAGAACAGGCCTCCTTTGACAAACTCAAAGAGCTGATCACTTCCGCCCCGGTCCTGATCTTTCCCGACGACTCTCGCCCTTATCGAGTCGAGGCAGATTCTTCCGACACAGCTACCGGAGCGGTCTTGTCACAACAGTCATTGGAAGATAGTAGGGGGTGGCATCCGATTGCCTTCTTCTCTAAGAGCCTTAGTCCGGTGGAGCGGAACTATGAGATCCATGACAAGGAGATGCTGGCAATAATCCGAGCACTGGAGGAGTGGCGACACTTCCTCGAGGGTGCTCCATGCCCATTTGAGATCTGGACAGACCACAAGAACCTTGAGTATTTCTGCACGTCTAAGAAGTTGAACCGGCGACAAGCACGGTGGTCCCTACACCTGTCCCGGTTCGACTTCATGCTCCACCACCGCCCCGGCCGCACCATGGGCAAGCCTGATGCCCTATCCCGCCGTGCGGATCATGGAAGCGGAAGTGGAGACAATGCGGATATGACGCTGCTCCGCCCTAGTCTGTAAGGGCAACCCTGGCTAGTTGTGGAGATCACACTACCACACAACTGACAAGGGGAAATCCAAAGTCTGTATAAATGAACAGAGCATACAAGAGAGGGGATTCTCACCTGACAAGGGGAAATCCAAAGAGAAAAGTCTAAGGACCCCCAATGTCAGCGAGCCCATATTATACTACGCTGCGCAGCCAGGGACAACACTTGGCACCCGCCATCAACCCTGCACCTCCCTGACCCTTGATCGACCCTTGATGTCACCTATTACGCGAGTCGCTTGATTTCCGACACTGTTCCGAGGGTGGAACTCGGAAATTGGAGTGGAACTGGGAAGGCGAACAGAACTGGTGGAAGTTCTCCCAGAAGCGGAATCATTTCCGAGAGCGGAGGCGGAGATGGAATCGGAATCGGAAGCGGAGTCGGAAATGGAGTCGGAACTGGAAATGGAAAACAGGGTGTCCCCTGACATCACCCCCTCTCTAGCGTGCTGCGTCCTCGAAGCACGGGACACGAGGGATTGAAATGCCAACGAGCGGATCCGGCGAGGGGCACCGGGATGTGTCCTATAGAACTCCCCGAGCTTGTCCGGGGCGGAAACATCTTGCTCCGGGACCCACGAATTCTCTTCGTACCCATACCCTTCCCATTTCACGAGGAATTGGAGTCGTCCTCGCACAAACCGGCTGTCCAGGATCCGTTCCACCACATAGTGCTCCTCCCCATCTACAATCTCTGGCAGAGGTGGCGGATGAGCCTTCCGACCTGGAATTGGGTCCTCAAGCATAGGGAGTAACTTCACCACGTTGAAGACGGGGTGGAGGCGGGACATGGACATCGGAAGTCGCAGGCGGTATGCATTCTGTCCAACCCTCCGCGTCACTGTGAAGGGCCCAAGGTAGCGGTGGGCAAGCTTCTGTGAAGGGCGTGTGGTGCGGATGTCACTTGCATCTAGATACACCTTGTCTCCAACTTGGTACTCTGGGGCAGGAACCCGGCGTTGGTTGTAGTACCTCGCCATGTCATCCTTGGCCTTTGCAAGGGCCGACTTGGCTTCCGAAAGGGTGGAGTCCAAGCGGTCTCGGAACTCATTGACGGTCTCGAGTCGGGACTCCACCTGGCATGGCTCAAAGCCCATCTGCGGGTGTCGTCCGGAGTCGAGCAGGAAGGGAGTCTGTTGTGTGGCGGAATGGACATGGTTGTTGTATTGGAATTCCGCCAGCGGAAGTAATTCATCCCAGTCGTCCTGCCTCTCATTGACAAAGAGGCGGAGATATTGCTCCAACTCCTGATTGACCCGTTCCGTCTGTCCGTCACCCTGCGGATGGTACGCCGTGGTGGTAGCTAGCTTTATGCCGAGCAGGCGGTAGAGCTCCCGAGTCAGTTCCGCGACAAACTGCGGACCTCGGTCGGAAACAACTTGCTTCGGGAGCCCATGCAACTTCCAGACATGGGCAAGGAACAGGCGGGCCGCTCCGAGGGCTGTGATCGTCGTGTGCGTCGGAATGAAGTGGGACACCTTGCTTACCGAATCCACGACGTTCATGATCGCGTCGTAGCCATGAGACTCTGGGAGTTCAACAATGAAGTCGACGCTGATGGTGTCCCAGCGGGATTCGGGAATCGGGAGCGGAACAAGTTCTCCGACGGGTGGATGTCGTTGCGCTTTGGTTCGGAGACAAAGGTCACATGTCTTCACGTACTGTCCGATGTAGCGGGACATCTGAGGCCACCAGTAATTCCGAGCCACTAACTCCAGCGTCTTCCACCTGCCAGCATGCCCAGCGACCCGTGTGTCATGGTGCTGGGACACGATGCGGCGGCGGAGGTCCGCCCCATCTGGAACGTAGACCTTGCCTCTGAAGTGGAGCAGCCCATCCCGTTCCGACCATTCCGCTGCCCGTACAGACCGTGAGTGCCCTTTCCGAAGTTCCTCCACTGCCTTCACCACCGACTCCTCCTTCTCTCCATTCCGATACTGTCTCCGGATGTCCCGGAGCATTTCCGCTTCCGCTCCAACTGCAGTCACTCCTTCTAGGGCGCGGATTGCAAAGAGACTTGGGCGGAGCAGTGTCATATCCGCATTGTCTCCGCTTCCGCTTCCATGATCCGCACGGCGGGATAGGGCATCGGGCTTGCCCATGGTGCGGCCGGGGCGGTGGTGGAGCATGAAGTCAAACCGGGACAGGTGTAGGGACCACCGTGCTTGTCGTCGGTTCAACTTCTTAGACGTGCGGAAATACTCAAGGTTCTTGTGGTCTGTCCAGATCTCAAATGGGCATAGAGCACCCTCGAGGAAGTGTCGCCACTCCTCCAGCGCTCGGATGATTGCCAGCATCTCCTTGTCATGGATCTCATAGTTCCGCTCGACCGGACTGAGACTCTTAGAGAAGAAGGCAATCGGATGCCACCCCCCACCTTCTTCCGATGACTGTTGCGACAAGACCGCTCCGGTAGCTGCGTCGGAAGAATCCGCCTCCACTCGGTAAGGGCGAGAGTCGTCGGGAAAGATCAGGACCGGGGCGGAAGTGATCAGCTCTTTGAGTTTGTCAAAGGAGGCCCGTTCCGGCTCTCCCCACCGCCATCCAACCTCCTTCTTGGTGAGGTCGAAGAGGGCACGGGCGTGGCAGGAGAAGTCCTTGATGAACCGCCGGTAGAAATTGACAAACCCAATGAAGGACTGGACTTCCTTCTTGTTCCGCGGCACCGGCCAATCCGACACACCGGAAACCTTGACGGGGTCCATTTCCACCTTTCCTTCCGACACATCTCACCCGCTGCGCGTCACAAAATCCGACGCATCTTCCGCTTCCGATGCGCCATGTTCCGCATTTTCGGAAACTCCTTCCGCAGTAGGCACTCCGCTTATGTCCGCAAGTGCGAGGAACTCTGGAAGGAGCTCGAGTTTCTCCTCTGTGGTCATAAGCCGGATGTCAAATGCTTGGGGGCACTCGCGGGCATAGTGGCCTGGTTGTTGACATCGGAAGCAGGTGATAGTTCCGCGGCCTTTTCCGCGCATGCGGTCAACATCCATCGGGGCAGGGCCACTCTTCGAGGGAGGAGGGCTATGGTTCCTAATAGGAGCGGGCGGAGAAAGCGTCGGAAATAGTTTCCGCATGGGAATGAATGCGCTTCCGGATTTTGGCACAGGTGGAGTAGGACAAGTGGAACTGCGCATCATATTCTGGCTCGTCTCCACGAAGGCCTCATTTGCTTCCCTGTTCCGGGACACCCTCTGTGCAGCTTGGTACCACCCTTCCGGGTCATCAAAGTCCGGAGCCCCATCCCCAAGCAGCGCAACTTGGTTCTGGAGTGTCAGATCGAGTCCTCGTCGGAATTTGATGACGATCGTCTTGTCGTCATCATACTCCGCAAGGTCGATGAGCTCCTGGAAGCGATCGATATAGTCATCGACCGGATCCTTGGCCTGGTACCAGCTGGTCCCCTCGAGCTTCGTAAGGGCTGTGAGCTGCTCATTTTTTGGGCAGAACTGGTCGGAAAATGTTTTCTCGAAGGTGTCCCAGTCTCGGAAGTAGTTCCCCTTGCCCTTTGCTTCATGTCGGATCACCTTGTTTGCAAAACGGGATGCGCGGTCCGACTTGAAAAAGGACAATGCCCAGTGAATCCGAGCCTGGTCGTTCGGAAAGAGGTCTCCGACAATTGCGAAGTAGATGCTGCATGTGTTGAAGAATGCGCGTCCCTTCTCCCGATCTCCGTCAAAGTCCGCCGGAGTTGCGGGTTTGACCTTTGCTAACTTCGCGGACTTTCTCTCCTCCGCTAGTTCCGCTTTTCCGAAATCCGGATCATCCAACATTTCATTTCCACCACCTTGTGGAATATCTAACTTAGCCAAAATCGCTTGTAAGGCTGTTTCAATCGCGTCGGTCTTCATCCGGTTCCGCGTCAATTCCTCCTCCATATTCCGAAGACGATCGTCCGGATCCATGTCGGAAGGAGAAATGTGGGACGGGATTTCCGGGGTTGGGAGCTCGACGTAAGAAGAAGGGCTGTCGTACGCTGTGTGTGCGGAAGAGGTTGCGATCTCCGAGTCGCTGTCTCCGATTCCGAACGCACCTATGGCGGCTGCGACACGCAGTACGACCGCCGGTCCTCTATGGGAGAGACTTTTCTGCTGTAAGGGCAACCCTGGCTAGTTGTGGAGATCACACTACCACACAACTGACAAGGGGAAATCCAAAGTCTGTATAAATGAACAGAGCATACAAGAGAGGGGATTCTCACCTGACAAGGGGAAATCCAAAGAGAAAAGTCTAAGGACCCCCAATGTCAGCGAGCCCGTATTATACTACGCTGCGCAGCCAGGGACAACACTTGGCACCCGCCATCAACCCTGCACCTCCCTGACCCTTGATCGACCCTTGATGTCACCTATTACGCGAGTCGCTTGATTTCCGACACTGTTCCGAGGGTGGAACTCGGAAATTGGAGTGGAACTGGGAAGGCGAACAGAACTGGTGGAAGTTCTCCCAGAAGCGGAATCATTTCCGAGAGCGGAGGCGGAGATGGAATCGGAATCGGAAGCGGAGTCGGAAATGGAGTCGGAACTGGAAATGGAAAACAGGGTGTCCCCTGACATAGTCTCTTTGCAATCCGCTCCCTAGAGGGAGTGACTGCAGTTGGGGCGGAAGCGGAAATGCTCCGGGACATCCGGAGGCAGTACCGGAATGGAGAGAAGGAGGAGTCGGTGGTGAAGGCAGTGGAGGAACTTTGGAAAGGGCACTCGCCGTCTGTACGGGCAGCGGAATGGTCGGAACGTGATGGGCTGCTCCACTGCAGAGGCAAGGTCTATGTTCCAGGTGGGGCGGACCTCCGCCGCCGCATTGTGTCCCAGCACCATGACACACGGGTCGTGGGGCATGCTGGCAGGTGGAAGACGCTGGAGTTGGTGGCTCGGAACTACTGGTGGCCTCAGATGTCCCGCTACATTGGACAGTATGTGAAGACATGTGACCTTTGCCTCCGAACCAAAGCACAGCGACATCCGCCCATCAGAGAACTTGTTCCACTCCCGATTCCAGAATCCCGCTGGGACACCATCAGTGTCAACTTCATCGTTGAACTCCCAGTTCCCATGGCTACGACGCGATCATGAATGTCATGGACTCGGTAAGCAAGGTGTCCCACTTCATCCCGACGCACACGACGATCACAGCCCTCGGAGCGGCCCGCCTGTTCCTTGCACATGTCTGGAAGCTGCATGGGCTCCCGAAGCAAGTCGTTTCCGACCGAGGTCCGCAGTTTGTCGCGGAACTGACTCGGGAGCTCTACCGACTGCTCGGCATAAAGCTGGCTACCACCACGGCGTACCATCCGCAGGGTGACGGACAGACGGAACATGTCAATCAGGAGTTGGAGCAATATCTCCGCCTCTTTGTCAATGAGAGGCAGGATGACTGGGATGAGTTACTTCCACTGGCGGAATTCCAATACAACAACCACGTACATTCCACCACACAACAGACTCCCTTCATGCTTGACTCCGGACGACACCCGCAGATGGGCTTTGAGCCATGCCAGGTGGAGTCCCGACTCGAGACCGTCAATGAGTTCCGAGACCGCTTGGACTCCACCCTTTCGGAAGCCAAGTCGGCCCTTGCGAAGGCCAAGGATGACATGGCAAGGTACTACAACCAACGCCGGGTTCCTGCCCCGGAGTACCAAGTTGGAGACAAGGTGTATCTAGACGCAATTGACATCTGCACCACACGCCCTTCGCAGAAGCTTGCCCACCGCTACCTTGGGCCCTTCACAGTGATGCGGAGAGTTGGACGGAATGCATACCGCCTCCGACTTCCGATGTCCATGTCCCGCCTCCACCCCGTCTTCAACGTGGTGAAGTTACTCCCTATGCTTGAGGACCCAATTCCAGGTTGGAAGGCCCGTCCGCCACCTCAACCGGAAATTGTAGATGGGGAAGAGCACTATGTGGTGGAACGGATCCTGGACAGCCGGTTTGTGCGAGGACGACTCCAATTCCTCGTGAAATGGGAACGGTATGGGTATGAGGAGAATTCGTGGGTCCCGGAGCAAGATGTCTCCGCTCCGGACAAACTCCGCAAGTTCTATAGGAAACACCCTGGTGCCCCTCGCCGAATCCGCTCACTGGCATTTCAATCCCTCGTGTCCCGTGCTTCGAGGACGCAGCACGCTAGAGGGGGGGTGATGTCAGGGGACACCCTGTTTTCCATTTCCAGTTCCGACACCACACCCAGTTCCGACTCCGGTTCCGTTTCCAATTCCATCTCCACCTCCGCTTTCGGAAATGATTCCGCTTCTGGGAGAACTTCCACCAGTTCTGTTCGCTTTGCCAGTTCCACTCCAATTTCCGACTTCCACTCTCAGAACAGTGTCGGAAATTAAGCGACTCGCATAATAGGTGGCATCAAGGGTCGATCAAGGGTCAGGGAGGTCAGGTAGATGCAGGGTTGATTGCGGGTGCCAAGTGTTGTCCCTGGCTGCGCAGCGTAGTATAATATGGGCTCGCTGACATCGGGGGTCCTTAGACTTTTCTCTTTGGATTTCCCCTTGTCAGGTGAGAATCCCCTCTCTTGTATACTCTATTCATTTATACAGACTTTGGATTTCCCCTTGTCAGTTGTGTGGTAGTGTGATCTCCACAACTAGCCAGGGTTTCCCTTACACCGTGTTTGTTTTGACTTTCACTGCCGTGACATCTGGTGATCCTACGTCTACTGCCCCCCACGCATTTGTCGCTATTTTCTTGCTTATCAAGATCATTGACCTTGTTCATACAGCTCTGTCGTTGTAGTGTGTCTTCAGGTATATAGGATACCAGCTGTGTGTGGCCCTGGAGCTTCTGAGAAAGTCAATATATGGTTCCTGGATTGGGAGAATGTCGTATCGATCAGGTGTGCACTTAGCTAATACATCCGCCGTTGCTATAAGAGATTTGTTCACGTTTTGTTGTCTGATTCTCAACGTTTGGATGCGTTGGTTGCTTCTGTTCATCTTTGAGGTGGGTCGTTATCGTTTCCATCTTGCTGTATTGTCTGCGTTTGCTCGCAGCTGATTCCGATGCCATAGTCGTCCAGTTGGCTCTGTCTGCCTTCTCCCTGTTCTCTCTCTTCCCAGCCTTGATCCATGTGGCCGACGTGTGGATTTGCCCCCCGCCCTCTTCCTCTTGCGCTCCCTCTGCTCTCCATCCGTCCCCTCTGCCGTGGGTTGTATGGTCCTGCCTGCCCTTCCTATTAGGGAGATACGGAGACATATACAAGAGCAAGCAGTGGAAGGAACCACGCGTGAGCGGGAGGTAGAAGGGATGATCTGGTTAGGGGATTTCAATATGCACCACCTGATGTGGGATGAGCTACGTAACTCGCATCTATTCACCAGAGCTAACCTCGACGAGGAACAAATCTTGCTGGATGCCATAGCGGAACACGACTTACACATGATGCTGCCAAAGGAGGTCCCCACGCTCAAGGCGATGGCCACAGGAAATCACACCCGAACAGATAATGTTTTTACATCACCTTCGCTGGTAGAGAGGCTGATCAGCTGCATGACAGTACCGAAAGAGCGACCACTACCCTATAGATACTGCAATAGACGCTACCGTAGGGACCAACGAGCAGGGCCCCAAGCACAACTATAGACAAGTGGATTGGAAAGAATACAACAAAGTACTTGGAATGAAGCTGCAGGAAAACATCAGAGACCCAACGTCGATCAACCAACAGCAGTTCCACCAACACTTGGGAGCACTGATCACAGCGATACTGGACACTACAGAGGAGGTAGTGCTGAAGAGCAAACTATCACCACATGTGAAACGATGGTGGTCGCTACAGCTCACTCAGAAAAGAGTGGAAACGAGGCGCCTGGGGAGAAGGTCATATGCGAAAAGGATTTTTTACGATCTGACACACCCATCGCACGAGGAGTACAGAAGTGCTAGAAACGACTACGCAGAGGCAATAGAGGGGTCGAAAAGAGAGCACTGGGGGGAATTCCTCGAGAGCATAGACCAAAAAACGGTCTGGACGGTGCAGAGGTACACATCGGTGGGCGCATCTGACGGGGGACTAGCGAGGGCGCCAACGATGGAGACACGCAAGGAGAACGGCATGAAAGAAGTAGCAGAAATGAACGAGCAGAAGGCAGACATGCTGTTCGACACATTCTTCCCCAAACCAATGGGCGTAGCAGAACAGATCCCGACAGACTACGAGTACCCTCCTCCAGCGTTCAAATACAAGCTGATAACTGACGAGCAGATATGGAAAGCAGTGAACAGGCTTAACCGATTCAAAGATTCGGGAGAAAATGGTATCCCGAACGAGATGATAAAACAGTGCATTGACATCCTGCTACCTTACATAGGCCCATTATTCCACGCCACCTTCGACCTCGAGGTGTATCTGGCAGAGTGGAGAGATTCCATCACAAAAGTACTGCAAAAACCAGGGAAAGCCGATTACACGGTCCCAGGGGCGTACCGACACATAGCCCTGCTGGACACGATAGGCAAGGTCCTATTGGCATGTGTGGCAGAGGATCTGGTGATGATGTCAGAGAGATACCGACTGCTACCCGACAACCATTTTGGCTGCAGACCGAGACAGACAACCACAGACGCCATACACTATGTGATAGGGCAAGTGAAGGATGCATGGAGAAGGGGGAAGGTTCTGGGAGTACTGTATCTGGATATCAAGGGGGCCTTCTCAAGCATCGTACTAGAAAGACTGACTCACAACATGCGCAGGAGAGGAATACCGTGCAAGTACATGGACTGGATAGACAGGAAGGTCCGAAACAGACTCACTGTTTTGGAACCCGTTGAACTAAATGTAAAACTGTGGTGTTAAACACAATTCTAAAGTTCAATCAGAGATTTGACTTTACAAGCACACACAAGCTTTGAAACTATTTTAACGGAGAACCCAATTAAGAAATTATACTCCGGTGAACAATCAGAATCAGTATTGGTACAGGAAGTGTAGCAATAGAGATTTAACTGAACACGTGTAGTTCTCAGATTGTGCAATACTTTGTGAGGTCAAAGAATGTTATTAGGCGTCCAAGGGTCCAGATACTTTAAGGGGGAAAGCTACATAGAGTCTTAGGACCACGGGTCGAGTGAATTAAAGACAACAATAATCCCCAAGATGTGAAAAGATAGTTCTGCGCTTGAACTCTTCCTCAGTTCAAGTATGTCACTATTCTCGTGGCTTTTCTGGTTTTCCAACTCAACAAACGTAGGATATTAACTCACTTACCCTGAGTTAGGTTAATATCTGCAGTGTGTTGATTGATCAAGAAAGATCAATTACTCAAAAGGCTATTAACCCACTTAACTCAGAGTTAAGTTAATAAACTATTGCGTGAATTGAATAACTAATAACCAAGACTATTAGATCACTGCTCAGAGTGGTGTCTAATGGTACAGGATTACTAATCAGTTACTTTTAGTAATGTTGCTGTTTGCAGCGCGATTATTCAGAGCCTGGTGCAATTAAAATAGAGCACTCTTGTACTACTCAGAGCCAATCAGAGTTGCTGCAATCTTAGACTGTAGCCAAGTCAGTGAGCCAGTACTTCGGTACAAGGCTGTGTTGAAGTCACACTTCAATTACTCAAGGTATGAGTGGTTTGGGTGAAAGATGATTGATTGCTTCACTGTTAAAACTGCAGGCTATTTATACTGCATCTATCTAGCTTATGTAACTACTGCTAGGAACCTTGTAGAGGCTTCTACTACTGTGAAGAACCTTGTGGAAGCTTAGAGAAGCTTCAGGAAAGGTTTGGAAACTATTGGAAGGCTGTGGAAGGGTCTATTGCTATATTGGGTTAAAGTCACAGCTCTGTGACAGTAAAGCTAAGAGTATGTAAGAAACTCCCACGCTCATGTGACTAGAGGCCGGCGCTGCCGACGAAGCCCTTGTCGATGGACTTTTAAACTTCGTAATATGAGTGGGTCTAGGGTAACTCAGAAAGATTTAGAAAATCCACACGTCGATGTTTAGTTTTAGAGTCATACGGGGCGATTTAGAGTAATGATGTCATCGTTGGAAGATATGTATTGACGAAGGGATCCTGTCTCTGTCAGCTAGCGTTCACTTTTCTTTTCGCAACGCTAAGGAAGGTTGGAAAAAGAAAGAGGTATGATACTGAGGATGTGAAATACTGTTAATGTTCAGAAGGAATGGTAGATGTATTATATCGTCCTGGTTGAACATCAGAGACGAGGTGACGATATGGTGAGGATTTGTTTATTTTAGATGGAAATAAAGCAATTGAATCTTTAAGGTGATGATTTGGATGTTTGATGCGGAAGACATGGAGGGTCACGATTTCAGTATAAGCATTTACAATGAAAGTGGAATCGTTGAAAAAGGTTAGCGTAAATTTATCTTTCATGATAGGCATCAAAAGTTTATAGTGGATTTAGTGTTGTAAGGTTGAAGGAATTTTGAGTGCGAGTATTGTTGCAACGAGGTATACAATCATTTAAGTTCGTAAAATGATCGGGAGTGCGTTAAACTATTTATTTCAGAATGGAATCCGAGCGGGATTGTATTGAAAAGTGTATATCAGTAACGTTTGACAGGTTTTCAGGTCGATTGAAGAATGACGTTAATAAAAATGTATGAATGAACGAAAATTGTAATTTGTGCCGACATTTTCGAAGTGAAATTTATGTTGATAGTTGTCATAAAAAGTGATTTTTTTACGTATCGTCATTACAAGTGATGAAGTAAAAAAGTAGTATACATTGATGATAACATTCGATGTACAATTTCAAGACAATTCATCATGAGAGAAATACGAACGACGAAAGTTAGTCAACATCTTTCGATCTCCTGGCCGTTTTTTTGGACGGGCCTTCTTCAACATCATCTTCTGAGGTGGAAGTCGAAGGGTGGGGAAGAAGGGGACCATCACGAGGATTCTTTCGTTTGTAAGGAGACAGAGATTTTGGAGAACCGGGGATGAGGACGAATATTTCACGAATGTTCGCATTGAAAGAATCAAATTTGTCGCAATCTCTCCTCATATAGTTATGAGTGATAGCGACGTGTAATTCGACGACGGCATTTTCAAGTTTTTTAGTCGTCGAATGTGGAGGCACGAATTTGTTCTTGTGATAGATAGGCAGTTCATTGACCGAATAGCTGGGAGTAATGGCGTCGAATTGTTCTTTATATTCGGAAGGAACTGGATAATTTTTCATGATGTCGTCCAATTTAGATTTGGAATCCGCTTGGTCGTCGTCGAAAACAGTTTCGGAATCTTTGGTACGACGATAAGTAGATTTCAAAAAGTAAGGGACGCAAAGTACTTTTGTTTTGTACGAGGTCTTCCAAATAAGTGTGAGGCATAATCGGAACATCCTTAATTTATTAAAGTTGTAAGAAAGATGTCATAAAAATATGGAAGTAAACGAACTCTTTTTTCAAAAACAGGAAGACTGACGATGATGCGATCTTCGTTTTGTTTTGAATCGAGAAGGAATTGGTGATTGGATGTTTTCGCTATAGAGTCTTGAAGCATTTTAAAAATTTCAACGCCGCGTTGAAAAATGTCGGATAACGTCTTGTCGTCAGGAGCAGCGCAAGTCATTCGATACTTGCATTTTTCGATACTCCCATAATGAGGGGAGTATGCGCCCAGGGGCCCCATAAAGAATCTGGTTAGATTTAGTAGTTATTGGCATTAGGATTAAAATTTAAGGACTTGTCATAAGTAACTTTCGCGGGGAAAACGAAAGTAGCCTCTTGGTTCGCCTTTTTATCAAAGGCTATCGTCGATTTACCGATGGGTTCCCAGGAGATGTCTTGAAGGATGTCAGGGATAAACGTAGAAATGGTTTCGTTTCATCAACTTGATGACCTTTTTGACATCCATGTCGACATCCATGCCGACGAGTACGGTAGACGAGCAACGAAACGCGAGCTGAATTGAGAGGTCAGACTAAATAACGTGATTTATAGCGATTCAAAGGGGGATGGAGGGAGGATAGAGGTAATAAACACGGAGAAAAAAAATGAAATGTTTTAAACAATCGGACGAGGTCCGCAATTACATACATACTTAAAAGCGGCATTTAAGGGGAAGGAGAGACTTTACTTACTCATCCGGTGGAACGATTTAAAGTGATGAAACCGTTGACTTCAAAACGACGTCATATGTAAAGAAGGAAGGGCATACAATCATGAAGAAATATTAAGCGATGAATTTCTCAGTGTAACCCAACACTCTCGTCCGGGTATAAACTGCAAATGTCAATTGTTATCTTGTCCGCTAATGTTTCTCTTCTAAGTGGACGTCGACCCTTGTCTTCACCTCAATATTGATTTTACAACACTGTCGTGAAAAGGGTCATGACGAGGTGTCATTCCTCCGTATCGATCCGTATACACACTACTTCTTAACTGCGTAAGTTCTTCGTTCATCGGCCCTATCGTATTTTCTGTTGACAACACAAAGAGGATTTTTGGTAGAGATGGGCGTCGCCGTGCAGGCATAGTCACAGGAGATTTTATCGTGAAAGCAGGATATTTTTCATAATGACGACAAATTTAGGGGACATATTTGGTTTGGGTTTCAGGGAGGAAATTGAAAAAAATTGTTAGGAGCACCTGCTTACAAAGGCGAGACGAATTAACTTTCAAACACACGACATTGTAAAATCGTATGGAGCCCGAAGGTAAATGGCAGTAGCAATAAAAGAGTCATAAGGATTTAACAATATATATCTGGCATAGGATGTCAATTTTCATTTTACGAAGGTTCCAGTATTAACGACGAATTATCATCGTTAACCGTTTTGGAGATCGCCCAAACGTTGCCCGAGGTAAACTGGGTGGCCAGGGTGATTCGAACCAGGATAGAAGTGATGAAGTTAATATCACAATTGCCAGCGGATTTGCAACAACGGGTATTGGATGTAGGAAAGAGGAAAAAGGTTGAGGTCGAACTGCAAGCTATGCAGTATAAAGTCGATCTCGAATTTTCCAAAAAAAGGAAGAGGGATGAAGACGAAGCATTTCACGAATCAAAAAGACCGCATCTTTGGAATTCAGTAAAAGATAACTCGACGTACTTGGAACCCGTCGACCTTCAAATTCAATTGGAGTGGTTGGGAAAATTTATCAATAAATCATCGAACGCTTACATACAGCAAACGGTTTGTTGTGTGTGTGCACGTCGAATGGAAAAAATCAAGACCCGTTCCAGCACGGTGAAGGATATCCCTCACCCGGAGATGCTAATGCCTGCAAAGAGGAATCAGAATCATGAATTAACGCAAAATATGTTGTTGCATGGACCAGCACTCGCGAAGGACAGAGAACGGAGACACGGACAAATATGTTATGAGTGTTGGGATAGCTTGTGTGATGGACGGCGTCCTCCATTATCGTTATCAAATAACATGTGGATAGGACCGGTACCGTTCGAGTTGTCTTTGTTGACTCTTCCGGAGCAGGTGCTCATTTCACGGTTTTATCCTGCTGCTTATATCGTTAAGCTTTACCCAAAACAAAGAGGAAGAAGTGGATGGGATGAACGACAATTAAGCAGTGGTCTTCGAGGTAACGTGTCCACGTACCGGTTAGATCCAGGACAAGTAGCAAGTATGGCGATGGGATTCTTACTGCCCAGCAAACCTTCTATATTGGCCGCCATCATATTGGTGACGTTAATTGGCCCGCGAAACGTGAAAGAAAGAACATTGAAGGGTATTTTGCAAGTAAGAAGGAAGCGGGTGTTGGAGGCATTACAGTGGTTGAAGAGTCATAACACGTTATATGGAGGAGTGGAGATCGATATGGAAGCTATTTGTCAGCTCCCGGTTGGAGGAATACCGAAAGCTATCATGGAGAATGTAAAGATCGATAACTCGTTGCACATTCTAGCAGATGAACAACGAGGAACGATATTGGAATTTGTCATCGATGATGAAGAGGAAGAGAAGGAAGAAGGTCGGTAACTTTAGTGTTAAATGATTAATCGTTGTTGATAATTTTTCTATATAAAGATACCGACACGCCTATGTCAGATGACGAAACGGAGGAGCCCGCAGTCATACCAATTCAAGAACTCGGAGTTGTTGATGTTAACGGCGAAGATGTAATGTCGACAACAATGGTGGAAAATGCTTTACAAAATACTGCGGAAGCATCGACTGAGGACGCCGACGAAGAACACGGTTATCTGTATCGGCGAGGAGGAGGATTCATCAATGAGTATAGTCGTCGTAACGAACAAGGCGTTGTCTCAGATGGAGTCGACAGTTTATCAAACCATCTTCTTGGAGCCTACCATTACCTATTTCCATATGGAGAAGGTGGGTTCGAAACCGACAGACCCCGCAATGTGTCTTACGTCGAACATGCTCTATGGGCGTTGCAATATGATGACCATCGTTTTTCACGCCATATGTCATTTATCTTTCAAGTGTTTGGAGTGATACAAAAGAGACAAGTTTGCCAATCTGCCGAATTACAAGTGAGTTGGTGGGGAATAAGCGATAAAAGGAATATATATACTAAAAAAAAAAAACAACCCCTCATAGGTCAATCAGCGGTACTTTATTTCACAAAATAACGATTTTAAGAACATATCGACCCGGGATTTGTTAATGGCAGCAGACGAGGAACGTCGTCGAGTACCATTTAGCAACCCTCGAATAAAGAATTTATGAAAGGTCGTGACGGCCAGTCGAAGGAAGGTGATCGGAACAGACGAGTCCAGGGCAGCGACTCGATCAAAAATTTACGGGATGACCTTGATGAAGAACCCTGCATCATTATGGATTACGTTAAACTTTGCCGACACCGACGATCCCATCGTACAAATTCTAGCAGGGGAAGAAATTGACATGGATCATTTTTTTGCGACAGCTGGACCGGATCGTACACAACGGGCAATAAACGCTGCGTCGAATCCTTTTGCTGCTGCGCAATATTTTCACATGTCTGTGATCATGGTTCTACAAGAATTGTACGGGATTTCCGTGAACCGGTATCATCGTATCACTCGTCAAACAGGTATCTTTGGTCGTGTGGCTGGTTACATAGGGATGGTCGAAGCCCAGGGAAGAGGGTCACTGCACTTACACTTATTGTTGTGGTTAGAGGGCGCTCCAACATTGACACAAATGCAGGAAATGCTGGGAACAGAGAGCTTTCGGAAGAAAATGTGCTCTTTCATCAGAAGTGCTATTACCACCCACGTGGAAGGAATAACGGAAGAGGAGTTGGAAAAGGAATACGCTGAAACGAAAAAGACGCACAAAGATAGAGCTTCCGCGTACTCGAGGCCTCTGGATCCTCGTAAAGCTGAATTCCTGAAATCCGTTGGGGCCGTCGTGAAAAGTTTGGCGAGAACACTACAAGTACATGCACATTCACCGCAAGCGTGTCTCAAGATGGATACAAGAGGTCATTTAAAATGTAAAAGACGAGCACCCTGGGAACTCGCGCAAGTCGAAACGGTAAACGAAAACGGAAAATGGTGGCCAAAAAGGACATTCGGGATGTTAAACAACTGGAACAACATTTTTTTGCTGGCTACACGAGCCAACGATGACATCAAATTGTTAACAAACGGTTCTGATACAAAAGACGTCAGTTGGTATACTACAAAATACGCAGTCAAAAAGCAAGCGATATCCAGTAACATGTCGGCGTTATTGGCTAGGAAATCAGCATACGATCGCTGTCATTCCACGGAGTCAATATGTAATTGGAATGCTAACAAACGGCTGATAGCTCAATGTGTGAACACATTGAGCAGAGATCAAGAATTGTCTTCTCAGCAAGTGGTCTCTTATATTATGGGATGGAGCGATCGATATATATCCCACACTTTCGTTCCTAGTTATTGGTCGGCGGCGGTGGCGGAACTGCGCAGAAGTTTCCCCTCCATTCAAGACAATGTTGAACCTACTAATTCCGTGTAAGTAAACGTAACAGCAATCATCAGAAAGGATATCTAATCTGACACGAACCAATTGTATGTTTTCAGCACCGTCAATAACGATCCAGATGTTCCTCTGCAAATTGTACGAGATGGATTGGAAGCAAAAGTCAAATCAACGATTACAAAAACTGTGGGATCAAAATCGAAAGTTACAGTTTTTTTCAATTCATCATCAATTCATACGAACCTTCTAAGTCCATAAAAACGATGGGGAACCCGGGCAACGCTCGCATCCCATACTTGGAAACGAACGACACTTACAAAGATCGCTTTCGGGTATTGCGTACAATTGGTCATGAAACAATGCCGGATTTCCTAGGGCAGTGGCTTCCTCGACGAGATAATGCAAGAGTACAAAAATTCTATAGCGCGTCAGTGTTGATGTTATTGAAACCCTGGCGAGAAGTCACCGATTTGCTCAAACCATCTTCCAATTGGGAAGCGTCGTTGGATGAATTTTTGGAAACAGCCCCACAGACCATAACGGATTTGTTGGATAATTTTCAATACTATTACGCCTGCGAAAATTCAGCCGCGAAGAAAAAGGGTAAAAACGTAACTCTACACGATCAGGAAAACGATAGGGAAGATTTATTGGAAGAGGTCGCCATTTCCGGGGATGTTATGCCATTGGCAAATGAAGATATAGAACACATCGCGAAGGAAGCGGTACCCACACGGGAGGTGCTACATGGGAAGCAGGCGGTCAACATTGGAGTACGCACTGGTGTGTTTACCGATACCGATGAGTGGTTAGTGAAGGAAAACACCGTAACATCTGCAGAGAAAACATTGTTGGAAAGGAACGTCGAATGGCAAGACGAAATCAAGCGACACTCACGAGTAAAGGAAGACTCTAAGCGGACGAACGATACTCCATCCAGTATTTCATCAACAAATGAAGGCAACGGTTCAGCACACCCAGAGGAGCCTCCATTCTTGACGCGTCCTGTAATCGATACCGTGAAGGAAACGTATCCAGAAGGCATAGAGCAACTCAGTAAAGATCAACGTCGAGCTTTTGGTATTATCAACCGTCACCTGCAACAAAATCTAGGAGGTCAAAATCCGGAACAACTGCTGATGCTGATGTTGGGATCTGGCGGTGTTGGGAAATCGAAAGTGATAGACATGGTGACGAGTTTGTTCCAACTCCAGAACTGCAGTCATAAATTGGCGAAAACGGCATTAACGGGGATAGCAGCCACAAATATAGAAGGGTATACATTGCATTGGTGGGGAGCCCTGCCGATATACATTCCTTCCTCCCCTGAGTATTACAAGGAATCTAGCCAAGATTCTCAAAAACGAAGGAAGGACAACATGTTCGGCGTAGAATACCTTTTTGTGGATGAAATATCGATGGCGATCAAAGACCTTATTGGGCTATTGTCCAAGATAACATCGTTAACCAAGTCCGGTGACGGCCCATGCACGTTACCTTTCGGAGGAAAGTTAAACGTGATTTTCGTCGGAGACTTTCATCAATTTCCTCCAGTCAAACGACCGTCATCAGCGCTTTATTGTTGTCCGCCCACCACGTCATACTGGGGAGGGATAGGACAAAATGTTTTCGATCAATTTAAAACTGTGGTGTTATTGAAAGAACAAAAAAGAATCGACGACGGTGAATGGGCGGACATTCTAGAGAGGTCCCAATACGGCGCGTGTTCAGACGACGATATAAAGGAATTTCAAAAGCTAATTCTAACCAACGAGAATTGCGACGTACCGGATTTCAGTCGACCCCCATGGGACAAAGCCGTCTTGGTTACACCTCGCCACGGTGTCCGCATAGAGTGGAACGAAGCCTGTCTTCGACAACATTGCAAAAAGTCCAACAAACCCCCTTTTGTGAGTCCAGCCGAGGATACGATAGGAACGACCGGAGACGTACCTTCTCAACAACAGCAAATTTTAGTGGCAGGGTCGGAAGGTAAGGAACGGTTACCAAGATCGGTGATGGTAGCAGAAGGAATGCGTGCCATGCTCACCTGGAATCTGGTCATATCTGCGGATTTAGCCAACGGAACACAAGGATACGTAGAGAAGATATACCTCGATCCACGAGAAAGTTACTCAACCAACATATCGGGGGAAAACACAATTCATCTTCAATATCCTCCTGCCGTCATACTGTTTCGTCCTGATAGGACACCATTGAACACCTTGAAGGGATTGCAGCCTGGAGTCATACCTCTGGAACCTTCCAAAAAAGGAATGGAGGTTCGATATGCAAATGGATCCAAAGGGACGGTGCACAGAAGACAGCTGCCGATTACCGGGGTGTACGCCTTTACAGATTACAAGGCACAGGGACAGACCTTGCAACCCGTTATAATCGACATAGGGAATCCTCCTACAGGCGGTCTCAACACGTTTAACGCATACGTCGCGATATCCAGAGGAAGGAGCCGCACTACAGTAAGATTGCTATGGGACTTCGATTCCAGCATTTTTACCAATCACCCGAATGCCGACCTGGCAGAATGCGACAAACGGTTAGAGAAATTGAACGAAGAAACGCGAAGGAGATACGAAGCGAACGTTCAGCCAAGCACGTGAGTTGCAGAAACTAAAACTTGCCAACAAACTCATCGAACATGTCCATCAGCGAGAATTCGACCGTGGAGCAAAAATAAAACGCCAACTGTTAAATTTCTTTGTAACATAGGTACAGATAACGAAACAAAAATTAAAGTACTCATCTGCCTTAAGTCACCGACAATGGAAACAAATCGGTAAATCACGATGTACCCGACCTATTAAGTTTCCCTCCATCCTTCACCTCAAAGGATGACCATCGACTATCAACTTTATCCAAATGAAACTCCATCGACCATCACTTTTGGATAAAACGTGAGATACCTCTATCCGCGACAAGGACCTTACGAAGGAAAACGGCCATACACAGTCAACGCGGAAAACATGATCAATAAAAATAAAATACAACATACAGTGGAAAGGCCCTGTACGTGCCCAGCCACCATTCAAATCAGGCGCGTCATACGCAACCACCAGTTGGGATAGCGAGCACAAGACAGGCAAGAGGAACATTGGAGAAGAGGGTAAAGTTTGAAAGAACTGACGTCATACCCGACGTCAACTCTCAATCCGCCAACAACCGAATATAGGACGAGATAAGACGGACACTGAAAACCAGCTGACAATTACCAGGTATGTTTCCGAATAAGGCGCACTCCCCATTAGCAAATAGCAAAATTTTACTGTAGGGGGGCATAAAATTGCCCATACATAACAACAAATACAAAGAACCGTGAAGTGTTATCTATATCGCAGGAGGTTAGAAGCCCTTGTCTGCGACAAGGGAATTATCATGTGACGAAGGAAAGTCATGTGACTTCAAGCTGGATTGATGTCATGTGACTGTGTCATGTGATTGTCAGGTGACCGTAGATAATCAGGTGACTTTGAGGTCAGGTGATTGTCAGGTGACTGTGGATGATCAGGTGACTTTGAGCTGTTTTTGAGGTCATGTGATAGTCATGTGACCATGGGTGATTCTTAGCTAAACTATCCAGAGATTGTTGTATCGTGTGGACCCAATGTGCATAGGAATATTAATACAACCTTTCTTGAGGACATTTGAAACTAATTAACTACCTAGTAAATGTTCATAAATAGGTAGCTACTTTGTGGACGATCCCTAACACTCACCACCGTCAGCCTGGACGACTACAGGTCAGCGACCAGACCCATAGAACGAGGTATGGACCAGGGCTGCCCCCTGTCCGTGATTGCCTACCAGTTCTACAACGGAGACCTGCTTGAAATTGTCCAGGGAATGAGGGGAGAGGGCTGCGTGGGGTTCATTGATGATACTAATAAGATGTTTGGATATAAATGTTTTTATTCGATAGAAATATAATTCAAGTTTCAAGTGAAACTGAATCGAGCTGTGTTCAAGAGTCGAGTGACTGAGAGTATATGAGAAGTATATGCTTGTTGATAGAGTCGTCGCAGATGTAACTGCGCTTCGAGATGAGGGAATCTTTTGGAAAACAGTGAGTTCGATTGACTGGTGTTCTAGTATACATGCGACAGCTATTTAACCCCTGTGTGTGGTGTGCTAGGTTGAAAGGGATGTTACCGGCGCCGGTAGGTGGATGTGCAAGGCATGTGCTACGGGGATTGGAGTGCCGGTTGTTGTTACGCATGTGTATTCTACCTATTGAATGGGAATGGAGACATGTGAATGGAATATCAGAAATGTGTGATGTGTGGGGGAAGTTACATGGGAAAAGGAAAGGTCCATGCGTAGTGGCTCAGCCGCCGTGCCACTCTGTGGATCACTCGTTCTCGGGCTGCTCTCGGGCTTAGGGATGGGTCCGCGGGCATCGATATCTGATTGTGTGACGTGGGCTATGTGGACGTGTGTGTGTGGGCTTGGGTAGACGTGTGTGGACTGGTGGGTTATCAGGTAAGGATCGTAAGAGTGTGCGCGTGGCGCTAACGGGAGACGGTGGACTGTTGTGAAGATGCAGATGAAAAGGAGGGGGGATTGTGTGAGTATGCGATATTTGTGACAGATACGACCATAATAGCGGAAGGGAAGGACCTGGAAGAGGCTTTCAAAAAGCTAATGGACATTATGGTCAGACAGGGGGGGCGTACAGCTGGGCCGAGAGCCATCACTGCCAGTTCGCAGTGGATAAATTCGGACTGATGGGAGTCACCAGACGAAGAGAGAAGGACCCATCAAAGGCGAGGAAAACCAGACCAGTAGCGAGGCTGTCAATAAAGATGGGACAACACATAGTGCGACCCATGGCGACGCACAAATTCCTAGGGGTAATTATGGACCAGGAGTTGAGGTTCAGGGATCACGTCAACTACGCGTTGAAGAAGGGGGAAGCGTATATAGGACAATACAAAAGGCTAGCAAAACTGTCCAGGGGCATAGTAGCTAAGTACATGAGAACCTATTACCTGACGGTCGCAGTACCAAGAATGCTGTATGCTGCTGACATATTCCTCATGCCAGCGACAGAAAGGCGAAAGGGCACCAAGGGACATGTAAACAAGCTGGCCAGAGTCCAAAGATGTATGGGAACTGCTGTACAACCAGCATACGATATGATCTCGGATCAGGCTGTTCAACCAGCCCTCAAATGTCTCTTTCTGTAACTTTGTAGTCTGCATCAAAAGCCTTTAAAATAACCAATTATCGCCATCATAATAATGTCTACTACCCTCTTAAGGCCTATTCAAACATCTCTAATTATCTACGAATTTTGCCTATTTTTCCGAGGCTGTCTTCACTCAAACTCACTTATTTCTGTGCAGCAGAGTTGTGGATACACATGTCCCCACAACTCTGTTTCGGACTTCTGATTTCAAACTCCGACCGGACGCTCGCGTCGCTCGCGGCTTGTGCACCCGCGGTCACCCACAAATCCGGTCAGGTGGCTCCTTCAGACTCAGCCTCTGAGTTTGAAAAGCCTAGTCATTTGCTTGTACAGCCTCAATGACTCAACTGACTCATGCACACCTTGGTGAGTCACATGCCCATGACTCACCCAGGCTGTCATAAATCACATGAGTCCAATTAATGACTCATTCCTGACAAATCAAGCCCTGATTGGTGGAAAACCTAGTGGAGTCACCAGTAGGAGTCATTTCAAGTCACTGTGAGTCATTATGAGTCAGATGCAACCTTCCCACACATTCCGAGAGCTTCTTCGTGACTCATTCCCTCATTCCATTAATAGATAGAAGGTCCTACCGCTTAGTTAAGCGCCTGTACAATACAATATAAAAGGAGGCCCTTTTTGCCTGCCTTTCATCAGCCAATCTACCCATCTTCTATCCTACACGTGACCTCGTGTGACTTGCATCTTACTAAGCTGCTAATCCCAGCTAGGGTTATTCACTTACTTTAGTGTCTAATTCCTTGTTAAGTAGTTACTTTACTGCTTAGCCACTTGGACTAATCCTCCAGGTGTAATTCTACAGAGTGAGTCTGTCAATTGAAAGTCTTGCCATTCGCACTCCAATACCCGAGATGATCTAGTCAGTCGATTTTCCTGATTAGAGACTTTCACAAGTCACTTTGTTCACAAAACTCATCCCTCGTTTTATTGCTGTGCGCTGGTAGATTATCAGGGCAGTCCATTTATAAACTCGCCTGCTAAGTACATTCCTTTATATTTTGGAATACGCTTGGACCCCGATAGTGTCCTTGAACCTACAGTCTTTTATTTTATTGTTCAGTGCTGCTAAGAAACGCATTGCCTTCCATCCGTATTAACTTGGACTAGTTCTTACGTGGATTGCAACCAAGGTACAAATATTAAATTATTTCCGGAGTTGTGCTGCAGCATTGTTTAATATTCTTTGAGTCTCGTAAACGACATGTTCTGATAGATTGAAGTGTTAGCAATAACACCAAAGTCTTGAAGGGTTCCAAAACAAAGACAAGCAGCGATAGACATCACAGGAGCGCTCAGAAATACAGCCACCGATATGCTTGACGCACACGCCAACCTCCTCCCATTCCCACTGCTAGTGACTGTGAGGGCAACACTAATGACGAAGCCACAACCTAAAGATACTCAAGGAGATAGTGGCCGATGCAAGGACAATAACCAACTGTGTAGTGGGTATCCTCAGTTTATAAATCTACCAACGATAGATACATGGGGACTTGCCTGTGTAGTGGGTATCCTCAGTTTATAAATCTACCAACGATAGATACATGGGGACTTGCCTGTGTAGTGGGTATCCTCAGAGATCAAGCTGAGGAAACACCACCACACCGGCTACAGTCTTATAGCGCTGGCAAGGTTTACATAATAGGGGAGGCAGGAACTTGTAGAAGGTTGTGGAAACTCGTGGAAGATGATAGAAACTCGTAGAAGGTTACGGAAGGTGACGGAAACTGACGGAAGGTTACAGAAACTGACGGAAGGTTACGGAAACTGACAGGAGGTTATGGAAACTGACGGAAGGTGACGGAAACTCAAGGAACTAGAAACTTGTGGAAGGAAATGTGTGAGCCCTGACAGTGACCAAGCTAGTGCATAGAGCAGCAGTGTGGCTGGCGTGCTTACCCCAGAGCCATCCCCTAGCAGAAAGGACAAGCAGAGTGGCAAGGAGGTATGTAAAGCGCCATTGGTCCCCTCTACACGAAATGATGCATGCATTCGAGCTAAGGCCAGACAAAATGGAGAAAATCCAAACAGTGGTGCTAGGGCCCAAGTGGACACCAGCGTTCAGAACGAGGATCCCGCCAAGCAAAGAGAAAGCAAAGGAGGAGATAGAAGCGGTCAAAACGGAAGTGGTAGTATACACGGACGGGTCGTGTATAGAAGGCAGCGTAGGAGCGGCTGCGGTAATGTACAAGAACGGGAAGGAGTGGAAGTCAACAAGGCTGTATATGGGACCAGAGAGCGAACATACCGTATCCGAGGCCAAGCTGGCGGGTGCTGCCATAGGAGTGAAGATGCTGAATATGGAGAGGAGCGGGAGGTACACGATAGCCCTGGACAGCCAAGCAGCAATCCAGACCACCAGCAGGGAACAAGCTATTCCCGGACAGTACCTCGCGAACACGGTGCATAGGCAGATCCAGGGAGTGGTTAATCAGCAAACGGGAGCCAAGGTGACCCTGAGGTGGGTACCAGGTCATCAGGGAGTAGAAGGAAACGAGAGGGTGGATGAGGAAGCAAAGAGGGCGGCGAGCGGAGAGACAAGTGAGGAAACAGAGATACCAACGACCAGGCTCGGATTCACTGGGCATTGTCCTTTTTCAAGTCAGACCGCGCAGCCCGTTTTGCAAACAAGGTGATCCGACATGAAGCAAAGGGCAAGGGGAACTACTTCTGGGACTGGGACACCTTCGAGAAAACATTTTCCGACCAGTTCTGCCCGAAAAATGAGCAGCTCACAGCTGTTGGGGAATCAGCTGTTCAACCAGCTACAAAGGGCTCATACTGGTGTATTTCCGCTTTTTCACGAGTTATAGCATATACACGAAGCTATAAGAAATTGTGGGAGTATTTCAAACATCCCTCCATCGTTCCCCTATTTTTCCATATTTTTCCGCAATTTATTTGGCCCAAACTGCCTTATTTCTGCTATTGCAGAGTTGTGTGTCCATTTGCACCCACAACTCTGTCACGGACTTTCCATTTCAAACTCCGCCGGCCACCTTGGTGGTACCTTAATTTCGGACTTCCGGTCACTCAAGCGCCCACAAGTCCGGCAGGATGGCTCTCCCAGTAATTCCAGCTGAGCCTCAATCTGTTGCTATATGCAGCCATAGCAACTATGCAGCCTGTTTGGCTGAACCAAACAGTGGGGATCTTGGTCAGTCATGACAACAAGGCTGTATCAGGTTGTGAAAGGCAGTGCTAAGCTGTGCCCTTGGTTATTGTAGCTACAGAGCACTAATTGGCTCAGGTTTGCTTACTAAGCCTCTGAGTGCCAAAGTCATAACTGAAGGTACAGCCTCAGTGACTCAACCAAACCAGGCACATCTTGGAGAGTCAGGAGTACATGACTCAACCAAGCTGTGCCAAGTCACATGACTCTGATCAGTGAGTCATTCCTGACAAATCAAGCTGTGATTGGTAGGAAACACTGTGAGTCATCTGGAACCACCCAGAACCTTCCTATACTTTCTTCCAGCTTCCACAAGCTGCTCCCCCCATTCCATTAATAGATAGAAGGTTCTACCTGCTTACTAAGCTCATGTACATTACAATATAAAAGGAGGCCCTTTTGCCTGCCTTCTCATCAGCCAATCTACCATCTTCTATCCAACGCACCTTGCGTGACTTGCCAAGCTTGCACAGCTTACCAGGCTGCTAACCCCAGCTAGGGTTATTACACTTGCTTAGAGTATTAATTCTCAGTTAAGTAGTTGCTTTTCTACTTAGCCACCCAGACTAACCCTCTAGGTGAAATTCTGCAGAGTGAGGTTGTCAATCAATTTTCTTGCCAATTAGCACTCCAATACCCGAGACGATCTGATCAGTTGATTTTCCTGTTCGGCGGATGCTCACAACTTTTTATTACCTGTAGCTTCACCCATTTTATTCTCAAATTATAGAAAAGAAGAGGACGAAAGTACATGCCAATCTTATTGTTGGGATATAAATAAATTTACGTTTGTCCCTCCCCGAGCGGGGCTCCGCCAACGAGAACACCCATTCTTATTTTTACACCTCTTCTTATTTTTTCTACCCACTTTTAATATACACTATATCATTATAACTATTCATATATATTACAAATATCTAGACAACTACTATTACTCCATATGCTAGTCTAATACTCTCTCATTATAACTAGTCATACTAATACTCCTACTCATATCTGTTACAAGTATCTCTCCAAGTATCTGTTACTCTATCTTGTAGTCTAATACTCTCTCATATGTATATATATCTTCAAGATGTTTAAATATATACAGAATCATCTAATAACATCTATTATTCTCCTTATAAATACTACTATATATTCCTATATGTTGTTATTAATACTCTTATAGTATATATTATATACTCATATATGCTGTATTACATAACCATTATAAATATCCTCCTTCAGAGACTTTCACAAGTCACTACCCAAAAACCAGTCACTCGTTTATTGCAGTGCGTTGACATTAATCGGGTCAGCACACTTACAAACTCTCCTGTGAAAGCCATTCCTCTCTTTTTGGAATACTTGGACCCCAATAGTCGTCCTCGAACCTACAAACTAATAGTTTGTTATTCATTACGCCAGTAGTGTCTAATATTCTTGCAGTTTCGTATATGACACGTTTGTTAGGGATCATCCACAAAGTAGCTACCTATTTATGAACATTTACTAGGTAGTTAATTAGTTTCAAATGTCCTCAAGAAAGGTTGTATTAATATTTCTATGCTACACTCACACTGGGTCCACAAGATACAACAATCTGCTAAGCCCCATGGTCACATGACTATCACATGACCTCAAAGCTCAAAGTCACCTGATCATCCACAGTCACCTGACAATCACCTGACCTCAAAGTCACCTGATTATCTACAGTCACCTGACAATCACCTGACCTCAAAGTCACTTGATTATCTACGGTCACCTGACAATCACATGACACAGTCACATGACGTCAATCCAGCTTGAAGTCACATGACTTTCCTTCGTCACATGATAATCACATGAGCGTGGGAGTTTCTTACATACTCTTAGCTTTACTGTCACAGAACTGTGACTTTAACCCAATATAGCAATAGAACCTTCCACAGCCTTCCAATAGTTTCCAAACCTTTCCTGAAGCTTCTCTAAGCTTCCACAAGGTTCTTCACAGTAGTAGAAGCCTCTACAAGGTTCCTAGCAGTAGTTACATAAGCTAGATAGATGCAGTATAAATAGCCTGCAGTTTTAGCATTGAAGCAATCAATCATCTTTCACCCAAACCACTCATACCTTGAGTAACTGAAGTGTGACTTCAACACAGCCTTGTACCAAAGTACTGGCTCACTGACTTGGCTACAGTCTAAGATTGCAGCAACTCTGATTGGCTCTGAGAAGTACAAGAGTGCTGTATTTTAATTGCAGCAGGCCTGAATAATCGCGCTGCGAACAGCAACATTACTAAGAGTAACTGATTAGTAATCCTGTACCATTAGACACCACTCTGAGCAGTGATCTAATAGACTTGGTTATTAGTTATTCAATTCACACAATAGTTTATTAACTTAACTCTGAGTTAAGTGGGTTAATAGCCTTTTGAGTAATTGATCTTTCTTGATCAATCAACACACTGCAGATATTAACCTAACTCAGGGTTTACCCTTTATTCGGAACAAAACACTTAGATTATAAAGATTGGTTGGAGGTTCTTAAGTAAGTGAGTTAATATCCTACGTTTGTTGAGTTGGAAAACCAGAAAAGCCATGAGAATAGTGACATACTTGAACTGAGGAAGAGTTCAAGCGCAGAACTATCTTTTCACATCATGGGGATTATTGTTGTCTTTAATTCACTCGACCCGCGGTCCTAAGACTCTAGGTAGCTTTCCCCCTTAAAGTATCTGGACCCTTGGACGCCTAATACCATTCTTTGACCTCACAAAGTATTGCACAATCTGAGAACTACACGTTTTCAGTTAAATCTCTATTGCTACACTTCCTGTACCAATACTGATTCTGATTGTTCACCGGAGTATAATTTCTTAATTGGGTTCTCTGTTAAAATAGTTTCGAAGCTTGCGTGTGCTTGTAAAGTCAAATCTCTGATTGAACTTTAGAATTGTGTTTAACACCAGTTTTACGTTTAGTTCAACAGGTTCCAAAACAGTGGTGGACGTTCTGGGAATCACTTAGCAGTTGCTTAGCTGATTGCACTAGATAGGTCAAGGTCACTGTGGCTAAATCGGTTACTTACCAAGATCTGAAGCGGTTTCTACTCCATCTTCTCCTCCTCCTTATCTTAAACCTACCTCTACTCCAACTCATACAAACCGGTAAACCAAGACTACAGATGTCTGCATACAGCACCCCAAAGCAAACACCTGTTAAACCCCCCTCACCAATGCCTTCCTCAATGGTTCCTGAGAGGTCAACAAGCCCTACTACTCGTATGGTAGAAGAGCCAGCGCTTCTACGCCAAACTGGTAGGCAAGCAAGCTATCGCTCAGAATCACCTGAAGTCCAACCTGCCAACACGGTTGACTGGGATTTCAATGGTCCTTTACTTCCTGGTCCTCTTCCGCCCATGTATCTACTTGATGTGTCATCTCATCCAGTGTTTAAAACCGCTGGTAGCAGAAAGCTAGTCAGAGAAGATGATAAGCTATGGGAAAGAAGGGATGAACTTCTTAGCATTGCGGAAAATGTACTTGACAGAACTGCAGCTCCAGGCTTCAGAGCTCTTGCACCTTGCGCAGACAGATTGTTCCGGCATGAGCTTATGATCCTAGACTCAGCTCTAACTGCTCACCCTGCTCAGTCTTTTGACAAAGGAGTGATAGGGTATCAGTTTGACAAAAGCAAGTACGAATACCTGGTTTCTACCTTGACCAGAATTGCTGAATGAAGGCAAGGAACACTAGTTGCACTTTCATTACCTACACCTAGAATTCCTACGTTGCCACAGGAATGGTCCAATGATTCTATATGGCATTTACAAGACATTGAAATGCTCTGTGTCACCTTGCATGAAGATGCAGAAAACTTCATAGCCTTTTATTGGGATATTGTAGCAAAAGACAAAGGAACATACAGGCTCGCTTCCAAAGATAATATATCTTCGCCGGCTTTTCCTTCTGTCCCTAGCAATCCTAATAACATGGATATGTTCTGCACGAGGTATCATGCAGCTCATGAAGCATATTCAAGAAAATCCCTAGCTGATCAACTGTTTGATGGAGCTAAAACACATTCAGCTGTTGCTGAAAGCTCTATTACAAGAGAGTCTCCTCCGCACATGGTTATGCACCGGAGCAGATGAGAATACCTAGAACTTCCCAAACTTCTATTCCAACAGTGGGATTTAGTACGGATAGTCCAGTAGACCATCAGCAGATCAAGCGTAGACAGTCAGTAGCCTACAACAGAGGCCCTCGTCTTTCTTCGGTCATCACTTCACCTTACCATCAGAATCCAACCAAGCTTTCGAATTCTGAAGGTTTAGAAGAGATGTTTAATCCCTCCAAGCACACTAGAAGACAAACCATCTTCAGTGTACCAGAGACACCTACTCCTATGGTTCCCACTCATTCCTATCCAGTTTCTAAGTTCAAAGCAATTCTTAGAGACAAGAAACCTCCTGATAATGACAATAGTTCGTCTGACTCGGATACTTCAGAATCACCTAAAGTACCTCGGCCAATGGCTAGACCTTCAGACAACAATGATGGCCAGCCTTCGGGTAATGCAGGTGGAGGTCCACCAGGAGATGACGGGGATGACAGTGACAATGGAGACAGTAGAAAGCCTAGTCCAGGCAGGGGGGATGGCTTTAGAAAAAGACTAGTTGATCATGACACCAGTCACAGACAAAGCAAGACTGAAGCTTACTTTGATAATAAGCTGCATCCAGAAATTGTTCCAGAATGGGATGGTAACCCAGATACTTTAGTGCAGTGGATTTTGAAAGTAAACCACCTTGCCAACAGATCTGACTTAGTTTTTCAACAATTGGGAGATATCATTCCACTACATCTGCGTAGAGGAGCTGAAAAATGGTTTTTCTCACTTCCTTTATCCTATCGTCAGGAAGCTTCCAGAAATTGGGAAATGATCAGAGACGTTATTGGAGCCTATTACATGAACCGTGCATGGTTAGACAGGCAGAAAGCAAGAGCAAACCGTGCTTCTTTCAGGGAATCTGGTTATTCGTCTGAGACTCCAAGTGAGTATTATGTATGGAAGGAGTTGAGCGTCGTTTGAAGAACTTAGAATCTGCACTTCACACTAGAAGCTCACGGATGGATCCAATTGGACATTCAAACAGACCTTACCGTGATGCCGGATCACGTTTGGTTGGATGGTCACCAAAAATGGACCCTCCTAAATTCCCTCGTGATGAATCTAATGTCTCTCAAAGAGCCACACCTGAACAGAAAGGTGCTAGAGGTTGTAGACATTGTGGTAGCAGAAAGCATTGGGACAATGAGTGCAAACATTCCAAGACAGGAACTCGTAGAGCTTGTTCTAATTACGTAGCCCTAACTCCTGAAGGGATGGAAATTCAGCAAGCCTATGATGCCTTGTATTATGATACGGACAGTGAGACTGAAGAAGAAAACTTGGACAAAGCTCGTACCAATTTTATGACAGCCTCCACTGAAGCTAGTAATACGACTGATCAAGAAAAACCTGAGGATTCTGAATCTGATCGACCTGATGCTGCACACTGCAACATAGTTCGA
Source organism: Gautieria morchelliformis (assembly GCA_015179125.1). Taxonomy (NCBI): domain Eukaryota; kingdom Fungi; phylum Basidiomycota; class Agaricomycetes; order Gomphales; family Gomphaceae; genus Gautieria; species Gautieria morchelliformis. The sequence continues at coordinate 120,588 of WHVA01000062.1, read as the reverse complement.
CCTAACATGAGTCTCTTAAAGGGTATATCTTGTTAGGGGGGATCAAACCACATAGAGGAAACAACATTACCTGATATTTTGTCTAAGAGTACGACAACTGACTCGAAAGTCACTCCCAAAGGCCGGAAGGAACGTCGCAGGCTCATGCGTGAAGCCAAACATGTTTCTACTTTCCTTGGGGGATCCAAACTGACTAGTTGGGCTCCTAACTCTTTGCTGAAATTGAAACGGTACATGTCCAGGACAGCAGGATGTGCATTCTTGGGATCAAATGCTACAACTACTAAAGTGTGGCTCAATGAATATGAGAAGAACCAGCAGACACTAGTTGCGGATTCAGGCTCAGACATCACACTTATATCCCAGAAGGCTTTGTCCTCAATGACCAATCCTCCAAAAGTTAAAACAGGCCAAAAAGTCAACCTTATTCAGGTTACTGGTACCTCCAAAATATCAGGCTTTGTCACCTTACCAATATTCTTTGACACTGATTCTGGTCCTGTCCAGATTGAAGTTGAGGCATATGTTGTAAAAGGAATGACTACACCAGTAATCCTTGGGAATGACTTTGCGGATCAATACTCCATCTCAATCATGAGAGAAGGAACAGAAAGCTACCTTACATTTGGAACTTCTGGTCGTCGCACCATCATCCAGAATTCAGTTGGAACATCTTTGCAAGATGAAAATGGGCACACATTTAAAATTAGAACTTTACCTAATTTGCCATCCTTATTAGCTAAGTTCAAAGCTCATCGACGTCTTAAGAAAACCAAGAAACAGATTAGAGCTCGGATTGCCAACTCAAACGTACGTGCACTAGAATTTGTTACAATTCCACCTGAAAGTGCTGCCGCCGTTCCAGTAGCTGTCTACTTTCCTGGCAACTCCAATGAAGTATTTGTAGAAAAGATTTTACACTCCAACAGAGGTGTAGAATATTTCTATGGAATCTCAGATGCAATTGTTTCCAGGCAACAACCTCAATTGCATGTGAATAACTTCTCTAAGAGCTCAGTTACCGTTCATCAAGGGCAACTGCTTGGACATGCCAGAAATCCTAACTCATGGTTAGACTGCCCTTCAAAGCTTGATTCTGACAAGCTTACCATGCTTGACCAGCACTCTAAGCTGATCAGAGCAGTAGCACATCAATTTTCAGAGTGTTACGACCGTTCATTTCCGACTTCCGACCCTCAGTTCCGCCACACCTTCCGCCCCTCCGATATTTCCGCAACAGTTTCCGCCCCTCCGGTATTTCTGACATTCCGCCCATTGTTCTATTCCCTTGTTCTTTCGACTCTATTACTCGGACCCACCAGACCCGTTTCATCATTCATCAAAACCACATATCCGGTCACCCTTGTAGTTCGTTGTCAGATATGTTTTCCCGACCCCTTGTTCTTTGCCATTGTTCTACCTTACTCTGAACCCCCCTTGTAGTCCCATTGTTCCCAATAGTCAGTTCCCACACATTGTCTACTCGACTTCCGCTTCCTCCGGAATTTGCTTAGTACCATGTCATTACCTGTTGCCCCAGCTCTTTGTATAAAAGCCTGTCATGTATGTCTCTTATTCTGCAATCAGATAATCACCTTCGATACTTGATTTCCTTCGCTCCATCTCCTGTGCTTAGCACAGCGAGTCTAGCAAGATCTCAGTCCCTCCGCCTTCCGTCTTCCGCCTTCCGCCTCAGTTCCGACTCAAGTTCCGACCAGCCCTTTGGTTCAGTACTTTCCGACTTCCGACTCAGTTCCGAAATACTTAGGACGATAGTTCATTGGGGGCGCAACCTATAAGTTGAAGCCGCTGTCCTTTCCAGTTCCGACTTAGTGGAAATCTCGATACATAACACAGAGGCTACAACTGAGGATACCTCAGACTCTAGTCCTGAAATTGAAGATTTATCAAACTGTGGACCTAAAACCCAAGAACATCCTGCAGAGGAAGTCCCTAAGTCTAAATTACTTGACGAAGTTGATTTCTCACCTGATCTCAATAGCTCACAACTTCTTACCTTGAAAAAACTTGTCAAAAAGCATCACGATGCATTTGGCTTGGATGGGAGGCTTGGAAATTATGATGCTAAGGTAGAAATTCCCTTACGACCGGGAGCAACGGAGGTCTCTCTTCCTCCATACAATGCTTCACCTGCCAAGCGGGAAGTAATTGACAAACAAATGGATGCGTGGCTCCAACTTGAAGTCATTGAACCATCCAAAAGTCCTTGGGCATTTCCTGCTCTGATTTCCTATCGCCATGGGAAGCCTCGTATGTGTATTGACTACAGAAAGCTGAATGAGAAAGCAATACCAGATGAGTTTCCATTGCCCAGACAGGATGCCCTCTTGCAAGCCCTTACTGGTTCGCAATGGCTTACCACCTTAGATGCCTTATCAGGGTTCACCCAGGTAAAATTAGCTGATGATGCCAAGGAGAAAACTGCTTTCAGAACACACCGAGGCCTGTACCAATTCAGACGTTTGCCTTTTGGTTACAGAAACGGCCCGAGTGCCTTCCAACGTGTGATGCAGAATGTCCTTGCACCATTTCTATGGATATTTTCACTAGTCTATATTGATGACATTGTAATCTACTCCAAAACATTTGATGATCACCTCCAGCATTTGGATCAAGTCTTTAGAGCTATTTCAAAGTCAGGACTCACCTTAGCACCTGCCAAATGTCATATAGCATTTCAGTCTCTAATGCTATTGGGACAAAAAGTGTCAAGGTTAGGACTTTCCACTCATAAAGAAAAGGTGGATGCAATATTAGAACTAGCAAAACCGAAAAATTTGCATGAATTACAAACCTTCCTTGGAATGATGGTTTATTTTTCTGCATACATCCCCTTCTATGCATGGATAGTAGCTCCCTTATTTGAACTATTGAAAAAGGAAGCTCACTGGGAATGGACTCAATCTCAGCAAGAAGCATTTGAACTTGCAAAACTTGCACTAGTGAGCTCCCCCGTTAGAGCTTATGCTATTCCTGGGTTGGGATATAGAGTTTATTCAGATGCATGTGATGTCGGAATTGCAGCTATCTTGCAGCAAGTCCAGCCAATAAAATTTCGTGATTTAAAGGGCACCAAGGCCTATGATAAATTACAAGCGGCATTCATGTCTAAGAAACCTGTCCCACAACTCGTAATCTCTGTCTCTAATACAGAAGAACTGGTACCTAACGAAAATTGGAATCAGAACTTTGAAGATACAGTGGTCAATGTAGAAAGAGTGATAGCCTACTGGTCTAGAACACTTAAACCAGCAGAACGAAACTACTCACCAACAGAACGAGAAGCATTGGCACTAAGAGATGGATTAGTCAAGTTCCAGCCCTACATTGAAGGAGAAAAGATTACGGCTATCACAGACCACGCAGCATTAGTTTGGAGTCGAACATTTCAAAATGTGAATAGAAGACTACTCACATGGGGAACTGTATTCGAAGCCTACCATGACCTCAAGATCGTACATCGTGCCGGACGAGTACACTCAAACGTAGACCCTATTTCACGACTTCGACGAAACGTACCACATCAAGATGGTCCTGTGGTAGATAAATCAACGCACACAGTCTTGAGTCCAGAACAAGACTCACTCACCGATCTCTACTCAGAAATAGCTCCCGATTTCGAAGCCAGAACACTTCGATTAGTAGCAGAATTTGAAGATGAAAATGCACGAGCCTTACCTTCAATTTTCAAGACAGAAGTCAGCTTGCAATCGGCCGAACCTGTAAAAAATAAAAATCTAAACATCAGCTACACAGGCTCACGATCTTTCAACTTACAAGCTGCTCTGGCATCAGAAGAGATCAGTAAGTTCACAACAGGATATGATTCCGATCCTTACTTCTGTAGGATCAGATGGGAATTACGCGAAACAGAGAACTGGAACACACCTAGCCAACCATTATTTTAAGAAGATGACAATAGACTGTTATTCTTCGAAGACTGGAATGGAAATCGAAGGCTATGTGTACCAAAAAATCAGCAAGTGGAAATCATGAGTGAAACACATGACAAACTTACTGAAGTGGCGCATGCTGGGTATCACAAGACCTACAATCGATTAGCAAGCGTGTATTACTGGCCTAAAATGAGTAGACACTTGAAACGATTCATTGTTAGCTGTGATATCTGTCAGAAGGCTAAACCACGGAAACACACACCCGTAGGACTGCTCCAACCAATACCGATTCCGGAACGACCTTTTGAAGTCGTGAGCATGGACTTTATTCCTGAGCTCCCCCTCAGCAGTGGTTTCGATAACATACTTGTAGTAGTGGATAAACTCACCAAATATGCCATCTTTATCCCTACAAAGAGTACGGTCAATGAGGAGCAAACGGCCCTATTATTTTTCATGCATGTAGTCACCAAGTATGGCTTACCCAGACAGATCATAACTGATCGTGATTCCAAATGGACCGGATCATTCTGGAAGGTCATCTGTGAGAAATTACAAATGAAAAGGGCACTCACTATGGCTCACCATCCCCAGGCGGACGGTCAAACTGAGGTTATGAACCAAATCCTCGAAGTTGGGTTGCGAACATATGTCAATTCCAGCTTGAACAACTGGTCTACCCTACTTAACGGATTTAGCCTTGCATACAACACCACTCCACATTCAGCAACGAATTTCTCACCTGCATTCCTACTCTACAGATACCAGCCCCTGACTGAGTCGACCTTGTTGCACCAGCCGATCGAAGCAGTTGCATGTCCGGAGTTTAGCAAACAGGACCCCTTGTCTGAAACAGAGATGTTTGAGAGCGAGAAAGCCAAGGAATTCATGGAAAAATTTGATACTCACAGGTCACAAGCCAAGGAGGCTATACAATTTTCTCAAGTTGTGCAGCAAAAGAATTACAACCGAAACCGGCTTATCAGCGAATTTGAAGTTGGAGATCAAGTTGTAATAAATCCACACACTTTAGCCTTATTGAAAAATAAGCGTGGGCTAGGACGAAAGCTCCAGATGCGCTATGATGGACCTTTCGAAGTTCTAGAAAAGATTAGTCCTATCACGTACCGGCTGAGGATGCCCGCATCATATGGACTACATCCTGTGCTAAATGTGGCACACCCCGAGAAATACAATGACTCACCAGTAGAATTTGGAGATCGTCCCAGGAAGCATCTCGATAGGGCTGATTTCTCCGAAGTACCTGAGTATGAAGTTGAGAAAATCATCAAGTCTCGCTGGAGAGCTGCGAGAAATGGAAGACATACCGAAGAATTATTGACCAAATTCATTGGATATGGATCTCAATTTGATGAATGGTTAACACGAAAACATTTGAAAAACGCACCTAACATTGTGCGAGAATGGGACGAAAGTCAAGGAAGGAAATGAAGACTCTAGAGCTGATTAGACTCACCTAGAACCTTCTCTCAGTTTTCATGTCTTGAAAAAACAGTGTACAAATATAATTATCTAGTCCAAGAAAATGCATAAAAATCAGAAAGAACTCTTGAAAAATCCAAAAAACAGTCTCTCAACTTATATAGCCTCGCTCAATCGAAATCTTATCCATCTCTCTCCATGTCTCTTTTCCCACCTGTAACATCAATCGACTACCAACTCCCATACGATGGAAACAAAGTTGTTCAAGCCGCGGTGTCCATGCCTCAGTTCGAGTTCCAGGACACCGACAACTTTGAATACTACAAACCTGGCCATCACGATTGGACGACTGTCTTCCTATTCGGAAAGACTTATGTCTACCTCCGTCCTGAACTTGCAGACAGTATCTGGGAAGCCATGCGCATGAAGTGTCGATATATCCTTGCCGCTGCCGCAGGCTGGAAAGGAGATGTTGATTCCAATACACTCCCGCTCACCATTCCTGACGAAAAATATCACGAAATCAGCATGATACGCGCTCCCATTCCACCCGACAATTACCTCACTTTCAATTTCTTGAAAATCCCTGGAGAGAAAAGCGAAATAGAGTCGTGGATTGAAAGGTGGCAGCAGATGAGCCATCAACTCACTGCGTGGACTGCTAAAGCAAAAGAAAACTGCGTCTATCTGGAGGACTGCACCTGGAAGTGGCCTCTCGAACCTGGCAAGACCTTGCTCAGCATCAAGGACAACGATGATGACGCATACATAGACCTCACCACAAAGTTTCCCTTCAATGAGGCCCTCAGACGTCGTTACAGCGAAGATATGAGTTTCAACACTCGTACCCGTTATACTACGACTATTTCCAACGAAGCTGAACGTGAGCATTGGCTTGAACCAAAAGCTTACACTCTTGGAGTCCGTATGGAGCAACAGAGCCGCAAGAGAACTCACGACTCATCTCCTAGCAATTCGACTCTCAATGGAGAATCTTCTAACAAAGCTCACTGTTCCTCTATCCATCCTATCATCAACACCAAGCATAACGACCATAACAAGCAAGTCATTAAATGGCAGCCTTCCTTTGCGCAGCTATTCGAAGAACAGGCCGCCCTCGGTTATCCCTATTTTATTCATCCTTCTACTATCGACTACTTGTCTCCAAAACCATCTTTCAATACTCGCATCAACTCTGACCAGTACCCTGCGACACCAGCACCTTCCAGGAATTCTTCAGTGAATTTTGAAGATGTAGAATTGGTCTAAAACGAACATTTGAAAGGGGGGATAGTGTTAGGGATCATCCACAAAGTAGCTACCTATTTATGAACATTTACTAGGTAGTTAATTAGTTTCAAATGTCCTCAAGAAAGGTTGTATTAATATTTCTATGCTACACTCACACTGGGTCCACAAGATACAACAATCTCTTGATAGTTTAGATCCCCCATGGTCACATGACTATCACATGACCTCAAAAACAGCTCAAAGTCACCTGATCATCCACAGTCACCTGACAATCACCTGACCTCAAAGTCACCTGATTATCTACAGTCACCTGACAATCACCTGACCTCAAAGTCACTTGATTATCTACAGTCACCTGACAATCACATGACACAGTCACATGACGTCAATCCAGCTTGAAGTCACATGACTTTCCTTCGTCACATGATAATCACATGAGCATGGGAGTTTCTTTCCCTTGTCGATAGACAAGGGCTCTTAACCCCGGGAGATATAGATCCGACATCGCGGTTCTTTGTATTTGATGTTATGTGTGGGGGTTTTATATACCGTTCTAGGTAATATTGAAGTATTTCGTAATGTTCAGGTACCCGGATCTGGTAAGTATTGACGAAATAGTAAGCGCGTTTGTCAACGTTGGAATCCGTTTTAGGGTTCTATCTTATCTTTGTCTGATTTCGGTCGTTCTGCCGTATGTCATGACTGACGTTCTTATTACTGACTCTGCTAACCGTACTTGGCGTGTCTCCATGAGTAGACCTCTCACCGTCCTGGTCGAGCCATATCCGTAAATGATGCAAAGTGAATAACTGTTACAGAACAAGACCTTAGGTTAGCACGAAGTCTTTCTTACTACGTCTGAACCGTCCCAACACTCGAGTCCCACAGTCGCCGTCTGTGCATTTCCTAGGTGTCGTCGTGCGACGGCTCCTGGGTACAACTGCTTCTACCATTCGACCTTAGACTGTACGAGTTCGCACCCTGCCGTAACTCGACGGCAGTGGCTGTTCTGTTCGTACTGTCCAACGTCGAATGGTAGAAGTAGAGGTACCCGGAAGCCGTCGTTCGACGGCACTCGTTCGACGGCACCCTCCTGTTAGATGAAATTAGGGGGGGGGGGGAGATCTTTCGGGGGCGGACTCAGAGGAGTGGCACGCTATGCCCTAGGTTGCATGCTGTATTCTCATCATTTCCGCTTTGTGCTTGTACGGCATAGGACACAATGACTGCTCTGATAATGTGACTCGATACCTGTCCTTTCTTCGTCTCTGAGGTCTTTTCCGTGAGCATCGTTTTCCGCTTCAGCTTTCTCTGGGGAAGCAGGTACAGCTCCTGCATGGTCTGCCACAGCGCAGCAAGGCACACTCACCGGAGTGAGAAACAAAAAGGCCTCCCTGGGCTTCGAACGCGCGCGTTCCACCAGCTTCTCACATCCGCCCCTATCAGGCTGAAAACCCGCTCAAGTGGTGGGATAAGGACTCTTGATAAGTAGTACTCTGTGTCGATGCGTTTGTTACTAATTTATTAAGGTCGGTAATGCCAAGTAACGCACGTATACAAGTATGTTGTACCTGTTGTGAAGCGGCTCTTCGGGGGCAACTGCTCTATCCACCAGTTTCAAGCCTGGCTCTCCGCGAGTAATGCCATACGGGATCCGCTCGCCATATTGTGGCTCGTCGTTTGAGTCCTGCAGTATACGACGAGCCGTGACTGCGGCTCGGGGGGGGGGGGGGGGGGCGGTGGTATTTTGTCGCTAAACTTGGGAGTGATTTCCAGTTCACACTGGTATTAGGCAACATACCTGTATGTCCCCAGCCTGACTTCTTTGGTGAATATGAAATCCTGCGCCGACACTGAGCCCTCGAGAATTTGTGTCCAGGACTTTTGACAATATTCTTTGATTTCACTGAGGTCTTGAGATCGAAAAAGGTTCCTGATGCTATTCCTTCAGAATACCGACAGCATACGTTCTACTTCAATACTTACTTTAGGCACCTCTTCACCATCTTCTGTTGGGCCGGAATGCCATCTCGCCTTACAGTCTCTTCGCTGTGGGTTGCATAGCAGGCTACGTTGATTTGGGAATATAGGGAAGGTGATGAGGCCCTGCGTGAACAGCTTTTATCTGGTAATGAGGACGTTACCGGAAGTCTGTATAGTAGAAGGTGTTTTGTAGTCTTTGTGAATCGCTGTTGGATCGTTCTGTATAGCTTCTCGGATTTTACCAGTTTCGTCAACGATTACGTGGCAGGGTGTCAAAACAGAGAAAGAGGGGGAAGGGGGTGACAAATGTCAGACAGCGTAACATTGGTTCCTTATCTCTGAAAATACTGAAAAAACATGCATGGTGAAGGTAAATAGATGATAGATTGTGCGTCATTTTAACTGAACGTATGCGAACAGAATCACGCCGCAAACATCTTTTTGCAGATGGAAGTGTCATAGAGGACGCCTTGTCCGCTGTGACGGTATTGGAAATCGTCGAATTGTTGCCTGAAGTGAATTGGGTAACGCGAGTGGTGGGATCACGAGGGGAAGTGATGAATGCGATATCGTTATTGCCCGTCGAACTTCAAACCCAGGTTGCTGACGCAGGAAGGAGGAAAAAGACAGAAGACGATGAATACATGAACTTACGTCAAGCGACTCGGGAAATGGAGAATAAAAGGAAGAGAATTGAAGAAGAAGCTTACCACGAAACGAAACGGATGCGTTTTTGGGCATCAGTTGAGGATGACACGAAATATTTGGAGCGTATAGATCTTACGACCCAGCTGGAACGATTAACGAATTTCATCGACAAGACATCGAACAAATACATACAACAAGCTGTGTGTTGTGTGTGCGCGCGTCGAATGGAAAAATTGAAGACGAGATATAGTGCGGTAAAGGATCTCCCGCATCAAGAGGTACTCAAGCCAGCGAAGGTAAACCGAAACCACCGATTGACACAAAACATGCTGTTACACGGTCCGAGTTTGGTTTACGACGTCGAGCACACGCACGGCCGGGTGTGCTTTGAATGTTGGGAGAGTTTATATGAAGGAATCCGACCTCGTTTGTCGCTAGCAAACAACCTTTGGATAGGACCGGTACCTTTCGAGTTGTCGGTGTTGACTTTACCGGAGCAGGTGCTGATATCCCGTTTTTATCCTGCGTCCTATATTGTCAAGCTTTACCCTAAGCGGAAGGGGGGATCCTTTTGGGACCAACGCCAATTAAACTGTGGAGTACGAGGAAACGTCTCGACGTACCGTTTGGACCCAGCTCAAGTAGCCTGCATGGCCATGGGATCATTGTTGCCTAGTAAACCTTCCATATTGGCAGCTGTGATTTCTGTTACATTGGTGGGACCAAAGAACGTTAAAGAAAAAACGCTGAAAGGATTACTACAAGTACGGCGACAACGGGTGCTGGACGCCTTAGTTTGGTTGAAAGGACATAATCCCATATACGCAGGGGTTCAAATCGATGAGAATGCTCTGGATTTATTGCCGGTAGCTGGTATTCCCGATGCAATCATAGACAACATCAAGGTCGACCCGTCGTTGCATGTACTTGCTGAAGAACAAGGCGGAAACGCGGCGGAATTGGTAACTGAAGAGGACGAAGAGGAAGAAGACGAAGGTCAATACACATTGTGTGATAAATGTCAGTGTCGGTGACAGCATTTAAGCAGACCCAACGGAAAATCAAGATCCGGAAGTGATCCCTATCCAGGAACTTGGTGTAATAGACGTCGAAGGGGAGGATATAGGGACGAGGACGTTAATGGAAAGTGCCTTCCACAACGTCGTACAGCAAGCCACTGACGAACCGGTGGAGGAAGAACGTTACGTGTTTAGACGAGGTGGAGGCTTTGTTAACGAATACGCCCGGCGAAACGATCAAGGCTTACTTTCGGACGGAGATGGAGACAATCCGAATCATCTTTTAGGAGCTTATCCTTATCTTTTCCCATACGGCGAAGGGGGTTTCGAGACGCAGAGGCCTCGAACGGTCTCGTACGTTGAGCATGCTCGCTGGGCGTTGGAGTACGAAGATCGACGCTTTTCGAGACATATGTCGTTTATCTTTCAAGTCTTCGGAGTAATACAAAAACGTCAAGTGTGTCTATCGGCTCAGTTGCAGGTAGGTATTAATACAAATTGTCGATCGTGTGGATTTACCGCGTGGACCAGGTGAATGGGCGACACTTCACATCGGAAGGGCACAACTTCAGTAACATTACTTCAAAGGAGATGTCTATAGCGGTGGAAGAAGAAAAACGCCACGTGCCGTTCAGTAACCCATCTATTAAAAAGTTACGAAAGGTCGTCACAGCCAGTCGAAGAAAAGTTATCGGAACGGACGAATCTCGAATGGCAATACGATCCAAAATATATGGGATCACACTTCGAAAAAATCCTGCGACATTGTGGATTACATTGAATTTTGCCGATACGGATGACCCTATAGTTCAAATTCTAGCGGGGGAACAAATCGATATGGACAAGTTTATTGGCATGGCCGGTCCAGATCATAATCAGCGTGCTATCAATACCGCATCTAATCCTTACGCCGCCGCAAAATACTTTCACATGTCTGTGAAATTAGTTTTGGAAGAGCTGTACGGAATATCTGTGGATCAATTCCACCACATTTATCGTCGAAAAGGCATTTTTGGCGAAGTCGCTGCATATGTGGGCACTGTTGAAGCACAAGGTCGTGGGTCCCTTCATCTACATCTATTGTTGTGGTTGGTGGGAGCTCCAACATCAACGCGCATGCACGAATTATTACGAACGGAGGGATTTCGTGCGAAAATGTGCGGTTTCATTAAACAATCCATCTCGGCCCACGTGGACGGTATATCTGAGAAAGAGTTGCGGGAGGAAACCGTTGAAATGAAAAAAATTCACAAAGAAGAAGCCTCTGCGTATTCCAGGCCCTTGGATCCGCGTCGTCCAGATTTTCTGGACAAAGTAGGAGACACTCTGAAAAGTTTGGCGAGAACGCTGCAGGTCCACGCACATTCTATGCAAGCGTGTTTAATCTTTGATAGGAGGGGGCATTTAAAGTGTAAAAGACGGGCTCCGTGGGAAGTCGCTGAAGTTGAAACGGTAGAGGAGAGTGGACGATGGTGGCCCAAAAGAACTTATGGGATGGTAAACAATTGGAACAATATCGTTTTGTTGGCGACTCGTGCCAACAACGATATAAAAATCCTGACGAACGGATCTGATACTAAAGACGTCAGTTGGTACACTACCAAGTACGCAGTAAAAAGGCAGGCGAGGTCCAGTAACATGTCGGCGTTATTGGCAAGAAAATTGGCGTACGATCGGACCGACTCTCCTGGCTCTGCTTCTAATCGAATCAGCAATAAACGGTTAATTGCTCAATGCGTTAACAGTTTGAGCCGAGATCAAGAATTATCTTCCCAGCAAGTCGTGTCATATATTATGGGTTGGAACGATCGATACGTCTCTCATAGTTTCGTTCCGATCTATTGGACTGCTGCAATCGCTGAACTGCAAAGAACTTTTCCCACTATCGCAAAACACACAGATGTACAATCGTCTAGGTACCGGCCGCATATACTAGAAAAAAAAAACTGAAACTAATTACACTACTGGTTACAGATCTTCAGACGAAGAGCCCGACACGGTGTTGCATGTCGTTGACAATAACCTGCAAATCAAAAGTCAAATCAACGACTACAAGAATCGAGGAGAAAAGTTAGAGCATTACGGTCTACTTCAATTTTTATTGGATTCTTATGAACCGAAGGCATCCATGAAACAGACCGGAAAAGCGTCGAGCGCTCGCATCCCGTACTTGAACAAATCCCGTGTATATCAAAATCGATTTCGAGTTCTACGGACGCCTGGTCATGAAATGATGCCAGATTTTCTCGGACAATGGTTACCTCGACGGGACGATCCTCAAGCGACGAAGTTCTACAGCGCTTCAGTGTTACTGTTACTGAAACCATGGCGAGAAGTGATTCACTTTCTGGATGAAAATTCAACGTGGGAAGATTCTCTGAAATTGTTCTTGACGAAGGCGGCGCCCTCAGAAATCCAAATGTTGGACAATTTCCAGTTCTATTATGCCTGTGAGAATTCTGCCACAAAAAAGAGGGAGTCGCCCAAGTCACACTATATCGCCGAAGAAGACGACGAGAATTTGCTGCGGGAAGATGAGTTTGTGAACGAAGACAGAATGGAAACAACGATAGACGTCGATCAGGTCGCTAAGGAAGTAGTTCCAACGAGGGAAATATTGCATGGGAGGCACGCTGTTAACATTGGGGTACAAACCGGTATATTCTCCGACAACGACCAATGGTCTGTGGAAAGTAACGATACGAGCGTCGCCGATGGAAAGTTGATGGATAGAAACGTCGAATGGCAAAGCACCGTCAAGGGGTATTGTAAAGAAAAGGAAATGGATGCGCGCGCCCCACAGGATGCTTTGATCGAACCTCCTGAAGTAACCTGCAGCTGTTCAACTCGATCGGTGGAACCCCGTTTGACAAATATACCTACGGGGATGGATGGAAGAAAATCGTACCCGGCTGGAATGTCACGTCTCACCAACGATCAAGGTCGCGCTTTTGGCATCATTGACCGGCACTTGCAAGAAAATCTGGATGGCAAAAATCCAGAACAATTATTGATGCTGATGATGGGCTCGGGAGGTGTCAGCAAATCAACAGTAATTGATATGACGACGGACCTTTTCATGTTGCGTAATTGCCGACACAAATTGGCAAAAACGGGAATGACGGGTATAGCTGCATCTAACATCGGCGGATACACGTTACATTGGTGGGGAGCGCTGCCGATATATATTCCTTCCTCAGTGGAATACCACAAGCAGCCCAGCCGAGAAGCGAAAAAAAGACGAGAAGAGAATATTCGAGACGTGGAGTATCTCGTTCTCGATGAAGCGTCTATGGCCATCGCAGATCAGCTAGGATTGCTTTCAGCCATAACTTCTTTCACCAAGGGAGACGATGGAACATGCACTTTACCTTTTGGGGGTAAATTAAACGTGATACTCGTGGGGGATTTCCACCAGTTTCCCCCTCCAATGCGTGCATCGTCCGCACTTTACCGGACGCCATGTAATGCGACGTATTGGGGAGGGATAGGGCAAAATGTTTTCCGCCAGTTCAAAACCGTGACACTGTTAACAGAACAAAAGAGAATCGACGACGTCCCATGGGCAGGTATTTTAGAAAGATCGCGTCACGGCGCATGCACGGAAAACGATATCGACGAATTCCAAAAACTCATCTTAACCAATGAAAATTGTGACGTCCCCGACTTTTCTCGACCCCCATGGGACAAAGCCGTGTTGGTAACGCCTCGACACGGTGTTCGAACGGAGTGGAATGATGCGTGCCTGCGCGAGCACTGCAGAAGAACATGAAAAGTTATGTTTGTATCACGAGCCGAGGACACAGTAGGCGCGGAGGAAGAAGAACTTTCAGCTCAGCAAAAATTACTGGTCGCTGCTTCAGAAGGGAAGGATCGATTAGAACGATCGGTATGTATAGCTGAAGGAATGCGGGCGATGCTTACATGGAACTTGGTGGTATCGGCGGATCTTGCGAACGGAACACAAGGAACAGTAGAAAAAATATTTCTAGATCCACGAGAAAGCCAATCGCACCGGGAATCTACAGACAACATCGTCCAACTGGAGTATCCTCCCGCTCTGATCTTGTTTTGTCCCGACAGTACTCCGATAAAAAACCTAAGAGAATTAAGCCCCGGCTTAATACCCTTGGAACCATCAAAGAAAGGGATGCGGATCACTTACAGTAACGGGAGGAAAGGTACTATCCATAGGAGACAGTTGTCCCTCACGGCCGCGTACGCGTTTACTGATTACAAAGCCCAAGGCCAAACTTTGCAACCTGTCATTATCGACATAGGTAACCCGCCCTCCGGAGGTCTAAACGCGTTTAACGCGTACGTCGCCATATCTCGTGGCAGAAGTCGAAATACAATAAGATTCCTACGAGAGTTCAACAGTACCATTTTTACACATCATCCCGATCTGGAGTTGGCCGAGTGCGACAAACGGTTGCGACATCTGAACGACGAGACGACGAAAAGATACGAGATGGGAAGATGGTGATGATGTAAGTGTCGCCACCGTCCAAACACGTCGAATTAATTTACGTTACCTATCAGGCGATATCAATCACGACGTACCTAATCCAGTGTCAAAGTGGGAGGGGGGGAGTAGAGTAGCGCAACTTTTCGGAGGAGTGTATTGGATTAAGACAGTCAGCTAGAGAAAACGAAGTATGTATACTATTACAAAAAAAATTTAAGCCGATGGTAAAAACATGACGTTCAACTGTACAAACTACAATTTTTCTCAACAATCCCTCTTGCACAGCTGCTCCACATAACGACATATACAATAGTACTTTTAGTATACGGCATCGAGATTACGTGTGTGCGTGTTCTGAATCCCCCTTCACATCCAACTGCAAATTACTAAATTACATATCATCTCTTCTGGACTTGGCGACCATTGCTCACAAAATACTCACCAAACTATCACCCCTGTTTCCTTCCCTACAACTTCGCTTTTGCCACACGCCCTGCTGACAATGTCGAAATAACCCTGTACTTCAATATTCTCCAACGCGTCAACGACCAGATGTGCACCTAAAACCAACGTCCACGCTCTTGATCAACAATCCCGGCAAGACCCCTTGACGAAAACACACAAATGAAGTCCCTCTGCGTTGCCGCTCAACAAAAACGATAGGCACTCTATCCGCAGACGAAGGCGACATTGCAATGACAACCACGACCGGGTTATAATTGTTGCGACCAATGTTACCCGGTCTTATCACCTTTTTTTCCTTCTATCGTCAGTCATGATGTCACTCGTCCGCGAAATATCTTGTCTCCGCGGTGAAACCTCGGAAAAAATACAACGACTTTCGCACGATTTATCGGCCTGGACTGGACGACGCTCGCATATCAAAACTCTCCACGGTGAAACCTCGGAAAAGCACGTCAGATATCCCACGATTTATCGGCTCAGTTATAGTTATACTCCCTCTAAATGCTAGACTACTGACGTCGCAGCATGTTCCACCTTACAGACACATTGACATTCCCCCCCTTTTTTCTACATCTTATAACATCGTCCGTCGCCTCACCCCCCCCCCCCGTCTCCCCTTTTAATTTTCCATATCAACTCGACATGGATTCCAGCGACATCCTCAAATCCATGAGCCGTTATCCCTTCTATATCGATAACGAACACATCCTTCCACGCATTGTGTGGGAACCGGTAGGGAAATCGAATGTCGCTTTCGACAGACATGAACGCGAAGAAGCCATGTTTGTGCTTCCAGCTAAAATAACGTACGATAAGTAAGCAACAGAAACCCTTACCATTGACGGCCTGTTTTATAACTCCTGTAGGTTTTTCGTCGGTCCCCTGGGAGCGTTTTCCCCCCACTATGGATCCTTAGACAAGGCGAAGTACCGTATGACGTGTGTCGCCCCTGAAAACGCTCAGCTTGCAGGAATCTTCCACCGTGGGATGGAATTGATGAGATCACTTCAGCACATGGTCGCTCGAATGACCAGTCGTCAATTTCTATTGGATACTGTGGATAACGAAGAACGTCTCATTGTCAGCCTCCCCGTGTTTGAAAAGAGGGTGAGTTTCGTCCGCTTTTGTATCGCGATGAATTAATATTCATGTCTCCCCCCCTCCCCCCCTCTTCGCAGCCTATTCCTATCGTCCCTCACACGTATTTGGCAGATCTTGTAGAAGACAAGAAAGGTAATACTCCTTCGTCACACCGATTATACGTGTTCATCTTCGCCAGATCCTGCAATCGATTTCTTCTCCGACGATGACACGCTCGATTCCGAACCGACTCTCGACGACAATACAAAAAATTACCCAGTTCCCCCCGAATACGTTGAACAGTTTGACGCGATCAAGAATATCTATTCCGTCAACGTCCTTCCGATTTATTACAAGAACAGATTGGTCCCAACACTCAAAGTTCCTCGTGTTCTCGAAAATGCCACCGTCGAACTGCATGTAGCGCTGACGCATAACTACATGCGTAAAGATACCGACAGATTTGACTCGTTTACTGGGTATATTAGACAGGTCATCGTGCACGAGCTCGGAACTCCCAAGCCCTTGTCGCCTTACAAAAGAAAGGATCCCCGCGAGGGTCCTTTCCTTCCCATCGCCTCATCTTCCTCCTCCAACTCGAATCCAGCCGCTAGTCCTTCTAAAAGGCCCAAAAGTAATTCACTGTCCCCCTTTTGTTGCCCCTTCCAATGTGAACTAACCCTTTTCCATCAGATTTGTCTTCTGACGTTTAATTCTTCCTCATGAACGTCGCTCTATGCAAACGTGATGTCTTGTCCTGTACCATATTGTGATCTCTTATCCTGTACCATGTCGTTGTCTCTTATGCTGTACCATGTCGAGGTCTCTTGTCCTGTACCATATCCTGATCTCTTATCCTGTACCGTATCGTCGTCTGTTATCCTGTACGTTTATACTATGCTCCCCTCCGTGTCTCAATTGTTTATCATCGTCAAGCACAATACTGCTTATTGTCGACGTCACCGTACCTAAGAATTTTAATGATAACTGTTTTTTTCTTCTTAATCCTAGTAATCTTTTAACTTAATCCTAGTACTCTTTTAACGGCATCGACAAGGGGCTGCCGGCAACACCGGCCTCTAGTACATACTCTTAGCTTTACTGTCACAGAACTGTGACTTTAACCCAATATAGCAATAGAACCTTCCACAGCCTTCCAATAGTTTCCAAACCTTTCCTGAAGCTTCTCTAAGCTTCCACAAGGTTCTTCACAGTAGTAGAAGCCTCTACAAGGTTCCTAGCAGTAGTTACATAAGCTAGATAGATGCAGTATAAATAGCCTGCAGTTTTAGCAGTGAAGCAATCAATCATCTTTCACCCAAACCACTCATACCTTGAGTAACTGAAGTGTGACTTCAACACAGCCTTGTACCGAAGTACTGGCTCACTGACTTGGCTACAGTCTAAGATTGCAGCAGCTCTGATTGGCTCTGAGAAGTACAAGAGTGCTCTATTTTAATTGCAGCAGGCTCTGAATAATCGCGCTGCGAACAGCAACATTACTAAGAGTAACTGATTAGTAATCCTGTACCATTAGACACCACTCTGAGCAGTGATCTAATAGACTGGGTTATTAGTTATCCAATTCACACAATAGTTTATTAACTTAACTCTGAGTTAAGTGGGTTAATAGCCTTTTGAGTAATTGATCTTTCTTGATCAATCAACGCACTGCAGATATTAACCTAACTCAGGGTAAGTGAGTTAATATCCTACGTTTGTTGAGTTGGAAAACTAGAAAAGCCACGAGAATAGTGACATACTTGAACTGAGGAAGAGTTCAAGCGCAGAACTATCTTTTCACGTCTTGGGGATTATTGTTGTCTTCAATTCACGACCCGCGGTCCTAAGACTCTAGGTAGCTTTCCCCCTTAAAGTATCTGGACCCTTGGACGCCTATAAACATTCT
This sequence comes from Gautieria morchelliformis, assembly GCA_015179125.1. Classification (NCBI taxonomy): domain Eukaryota; kingdom Fungi; phylum Basidiomycota; class Agaricomycetes; order Gomphales; family Gomphaceae; genus Gautieria; species Gautieria morchelliformis. The sequence continues at coordinate 102,405 of WHVA01000062.1, read as the reverse complement.
TTGACCTCACAAAGTATTGCACAATCTGAGAACTACATGTGTTCAGTTAAATCTCTATTGCTACACTTCCTGTACCAATACTGATTCTGATTGTTCACCGGAGTATAATTTCTTAATTGGGTTCTCCGTTAAAATAGTTTCGAAGCTTGCGTGTGCTTGTAAAGTCAAATCTCTGATTGAACTTTAGAATTGTGTTTAACACCACAGTTTTACGTTTAGTTCAACGGGTTCCAAAACAACGTTCTGATAGACCAAGGCGTTAGCTCTAACACCAAAGTCTTGAAGGGTTCCAAAACAACAGCCCTTATGAAGCTCGAGGGGACCAGCTGGTACCAGGCCAAGGATCCAGTCGATGACTACATCAATCGCTTCCAGGAGCTCATCGACCTTGCGGAGTATGACGACAACAAGACGATTGTCATCAAATTCTGACGAGGGCTTGATCCGACACTCCAGAACCAAGTCGCGCTGCTTGGGGATGGAGCTCCGGATTTTGATGACCCGGAAGGGTGGTACCAAGCTGTGCAGAGGGTGTCCCGGAACAGGGAAGAAAATGAGGCCTTCGTGGAGACAAACCGGAACATGACACGCAGTTCCGCTCATCCTACTCCACCTGTGCCAAAACCCGGAAGCGCATTCATTCCCACACGGAAAATATTTCCAACCGTTGCTCCGCCTGCTCCTATTAGGAACTCTAGCCCCCCTCCCTCAAATAGTGGCCCTTCCCCAATGGATGTTGACCACATGTGCAGAAAAGGCCACGGAACCGTCACCTGCTTCCGATGCCGACAACCAGGCCACTATGCCCGCGAGTGCCCCCAAGCCTTTGACATCCAGCTTATGACCACAGAGGAGAAACTCGAGCTCCTTCCAGAGTTCCTCGCACTCGCGGACATAAGTGGAGTGCCCACTGTGGAAGGAATTTCCAAAAATGCGGAACATGGCGCATCGGAAGTGGAAGATGTGTTGGATTTTGTGACTCGCAGCGGGTGAGATGGGTGCCCCTGCTGCCTGTACATAACCGGTTTGCCTGTCTTGAAATAGAGAATGAAAAGCCCCCACTCCCCTCACTTTGTACAGACCCACCAGATAAAGTCACACAAAAACCAAATCCAACACCCCGTCCATCCTGTTGGGTGCATTTATGCTCCTGCACCAAAATCAAGCATAATATATTCAATTTGTTGTATGGTTTTTCAATCTCTTCTCACATTGTTCTTGTACCATGCATCCATTTCTTTGATTATTTTCGAAGTTTTCCAGTCACTCCCTACCTCTCCATTTCATTTTGTTATTTCTACTTTCACAAGCGGCTGCACCCAGCGGAGTCTGAAATGACTTCAACGCGCGAGCTCTTGGGCGCTAAAGGGCCGGGTAGTAGTACATGCACAGTGAGACAGATTTCCCCCTCTCTCAGTGACAACTAAATTCACTGAGAGAGGCAAGTAAATTAGTCTAGTGTTCTTTCGATTTATTGACCTAGAAATCCTCTGTAGTGAATTAATTTCTAGGTAGTGTATAATATATTTACAGTGACAACTAAATTCACTGAGAGAGTGAATTAATTTCTAGTCTATTCTTTTGAGCAATAAGTCCATACCTACTGCCTATAATTCCTGTCTACTACACATCCCGCATCCGCCCTTGGGAGAGACGCCTCCTGAAGCGCTATGTTGTTGCTGCCACCCCTGGCCCCAAGTCACTAGTCATTAAGGTGGAGCTCCAGACGACAGATATGGCGGAAGTCAAATCCGGACCCGCCCTTGTCGATTGTGGGGCCACTGGTCAGTTTATAGACCAGGACTATGTGGAACGGAACTGACTGACCACACGGAAGTTGCAACGTGCAATCCTGGTGTTCAATGTGGATGGAAGCCCCAATGAGGCAGGGTCCATCATGGAGATAGTAGACACAATTCTCCGCTACGATGGACACACAGAATGCACTTCCTTTGCAGTCACCAGCCTGGGGAAGCAAGACATCATCCTCGGGTTTACCTGGCTTCAGGAGCACAACCCGGAGATCAATTGGCAGACTCAGAAGGTGCTGATGAGTCGATGCCCAGCCAAGTGTCACATGTGCTGGGCGGAAGTGCGGAAGGAGCGCCAGGAGCAGCGGAAAACCGAACGGCTCATACAGACATGTTGATCTGGCCCCCATCCACTGCTTACAGAAGAAGACTCGGAAGCAGAATTTGAACCGGCTCCCACTTCCAATTCCAATTCCAATTCCGACTCTGATGTCATCCGACTTGGCCTGGAAGACACTCTGGCAGTGGGGGAGCGCTTGCTGTATGTAAACCTTCCACCGGAAGCGGAACACATCTGCGCCACCGGAAATATTTCGCAACGCCTTGCTGAAGCCTCCAGGAAGCATGATAAAGTGGAGGCGGAAATTCCAGAGTACCTGCGGGAGTTCGAGGACGTCTTTGCCAAGGAGTCATTTGATGCCCTGCCTCCACGGAAGCTGTGAGACCATGCCATCAAGTTGGAGCCTGGGTCAAAGCCCACCAACTGCAAAGTCTACTCGCTGTCACCCAAGGAGCAGGTAGAGCTTGATGCATTCCTTGCGGAAAACCTCCGTACAGGGAGGATCCGCCCCTCCAAGTCACCCATGGCATCTCTGGTGTTCTTCATCAAGAAGAAGGACGGCTCACTCAGACTTGTGCAGGATTACCAGGCTTTGAATGCGATCACAATCAAGAACCGGTACCCCATTCCACTCATTTCCGAAATGATCACACAACTCCGCGGGGCAAGGTACTTCACTAAGCTGGATGTCCGCTGGGTCTTCAATAATGTTCGGATCCGGGAGGGAGATGAGTGGAAGGCCGCATTCCGCACCAACCGAGGACTCTTTGAGCCACAGGTCATGTTCTTTGGCCTCACCAACAGTCCCGCCACATTCCAGACGATGATGAATGACATCTTCCGTGACATGATAGCAGAAGGGGTTGTCTGTGTCTACCTCAATGACATCCTCATCTTCACAAAAACAATGTCGGAACATCGGGAGGTCGTGCGGAGAGTGCTGGAACGGCTCCGGGAGTACAACCTGTGTCTCAAGCTGGAAAAGTGTGAATTTGAGCGGACACAGATAGAGTATCTTGGGGTGATTGTGTCGGAAGGAAAGGTAGAAATGGACCCGGTCAAAGTTTCCGGTGTATCGGATTGGCCTGTGCTGCGGAACAAGAAGGAGGTCCAGTCCTTCATTGGGCTGTCAATTTCTACCGGCGGTTCATCAAGGACTTCTCCTGCCACGCCCATGCCCTCTTCGACCTCACCAAGAAAGAGGTTGGATGGTGGTGGGGAGAGCCGGAACAAGCTTCCTTTGACAAACTCAAGGAGCTGATCACTTCTGCCCCGGTCCTGATCTTTCCCGACGACTCTCGCCCTTATCGAGTCGAGACGGATTCTTCCGACACAGCTACCGGAGCGGTCTTGTCACAACAGTCATCGGGAGATGGTGGGGGGTGGCATCCGATTGCCTTCTTCTCTAAAAGCCTTAGTCCGGTCGAGTGGAACTATGAGATCCATGACAAGGAGATGCTGGCAATCATCCGGGCACTGGAGGAGTGGCGACACTTCCTCGAGGGTGCTCTATGCCCATTTGAGATCTGGACAGACCACAAGAACCTTGAGTACTTCCGCACGTCTAAGAAGTTGAACCGATGACAAGCACGGTGGTCCCTACACCTGTCCCGGTTCGACTTCATGCTCCACCACCGCCCCGGCCACACCATGGGCAAGCCTGATGCCCTATCCCGCCGTGCGGATCATGGAAGTGGAAGTGGAGACAACGCTGATATGACACTACTCCGCCCAAGTCTCTTTGCAATCCACGCCCTCGAAGGAGTGACTGCAGTTGGGGCAGAAGCGGAAATGCTCCGGGACATCTGGAGGCAGTACTGGAATGGAGAGAAGGAGGAGTCGGTGGTGAAGGTGGTGGAGGAACTTCAGAAAGGGCACTCATGGTCTGTACGGGCAGCGGAATGGTCGGAACATGATGGGCTGCTCCACTTCAGAGGCAAGGTCTATGTTCCAGGTGGGGCAGACCTCCGCCGCCACATTGTGTCCCAGCACCATGACACATGGGTCGCTGGGCATGCTGGCAGGTGGAAGACGCTGGAGTTAGTGGCTCGAAACTACTGGTGGCCTCAGATGTCCCGCTACATTGGACAGTACTGTCAAGATTGGATTTTGGGCGTTAATATCGCATGTTAGTGGCGAATGCCCGAATAGCGTGTGCGATCTAGCGAATCGCCCAGCGAACAGTACCGAAGAGGTAAGGGTTAAGAAGTAAGAGGGTTACTAGAAAGGAATTCGCCCTGATCTACAGTCATAGCGAAATAGCCCATGGCACTTGACGATGTAACGTGCAAGGTGTCACGGAAAGGTTGTCTAAGTGGCGACAATCCTTTCGCCGGCGAAGGCACTCCTTCGGAGCCCTTCGCTGACAGCACAGAAAATAACTCGAAGGCTAAGGTAACAAAGATGAAGTATGAGAACTCACCAGTGATGCCTAAGTCCTCTTCTGGTCGAAGATAGAAATCTACAGGAGAAGGCTCAAGACGATGATCACAGCGAGGTCAAGTTTTCACAAGATGGACGTATGATAATTAAACTGGAGAATATACATGCGAATGTAGACTACTTATACCGAATGCTCATATGGTGCTAGCGAATAGGAAAGAGGCCGTCTGGAGTCAGGATTGGATAGGGGTGCGCAGTCAGGATACATAATAGATGAAATAGACATACAATAGAATGGAAGAGGGGTGCAAACATGAAACGATGGAGAAGAAAGAGGGCGAAGGCCCCTATGTATGAAAACACGCCTTGGGACCTGCATATACACCACCCTGCACGGACTCTTCGTCTGCTGGGTTGGTCCCACATGACCTACGGGTAGGATGCCCCGCGAATGTATTCTGGCCATAGGAACACCCAAAGGGGGTTGAGTTGAGAAGATGATGGGACCAGTGATGAACCATCAACCCGGGTAAAGGATGTTGTTCCTGTTTGATGGCGTGCCTGCTGGCGAATGATGCGAGTAGCGAATGGTCATATGGCGAATGTGGCGAATAGTGAATTGAGCGTGGAGTGAATGGAGCGAAGACGAGCGAACATGGAAGAGTGGTGAAAGGGAAAACAGGGATAGCTTGATACAAGAAATGAATGGGTCATGACAACTGTGTAGTGAAAACTTCGGCGAAGCTAATTCGTCCTGCCCTGCAGTGGTACGAGTCCCATTGAGTCCAACCTGCACGGAGGCTGCAACTGACACTATCCAAATGCATCCTGAGCATGTGGGTCTGGCGTGCTGGCAGGAATGATGCGAATAGCGAATGCGAAAGCAGTATGGCAATGAATATTTTGGCAAGATATTCGCTGGTTCAGGAAGTCATTCGCTGGTTCAGGAGGTCATTCGCCTTGTGCTGAGGGATGATTCGCAGAATAAACAAATCATGACAAGTATGTGAAGACATGTGACCTTTGTCTCCAAACCAAAGCACAACGACATCCGCCCATCGGAGAACTTGTTCCACTCCCAATTCCAGAATCACGCTGGGACACCATCAGTGTCGACTTCATCATTGAACTCCCAGAGTCCCATGGCTACGACGCGATCATGAACGTCGTGGACTCGGTAAGCAAGGTGTCCCACTTCATTCCGACGCACACGACGATCACAGCCCTTGGAGCGGCCCGCCTGTTCCTTGTGCATGTCTGGAAGTTGCATGGGCTCCCGAAGCAAGTCGTTTCTGACTGAGGTCCGCAGTTTGTCGCGGAACTGACTCAGGAGCTCTACCGCCTGCTCGGCATAAAGCTGGCTACCACCACAGCGTACCATCCACAGGGTGATGGACAGACGGAATGGGTCAATCAGGAGTTGGAGCAATATCTCTGCCTCTTTGTCAATGAGAGGCAGGATGACTGGGATGAGTTACTTCCACTGGCGGAATTCCAATACAACAACCACGTACATTCTGCCACACAACAGACTCCCTTCATGCTTGACTCCGGACGACACCCACGGATGGGCTTCAAGCCACGCCAGGCAGAGTCCTGACTCGAGACAGTCAATGAGTTCCAAGACCGCATGGACTCCACCCTTTCGGAAGCCAAGTCGGCCCTTGCGAAGGCCAAGGATGACATGGCAAGGTACTACAACCAACGCCGGGTTCCTGCCCCAGAGTACCAAGTTGGAGACAAGGTGTATCTAGATGCAAGTGACATCCGCACCACATGCCCTTCGCAGAAGCTTGCCCACCACTACCTTGGGCCCTTCACAGTGATGCGGATGGTTGGACGGAATGCATACCGCCTCCGACTTCCGATGTCCATGTCCCGCCTCCACCCCGTCTTCAACATGGTGAAGTTACTCCCTATGCTTGAGGACCCAATTCCAGGTCGGAAGGCTCGTCTGCCACCTCCACCGGAAATTGTAGATGGGGAAGAGCACTATGTGGTGGAACGGATCCTGGACAGCCGGTTCGTGCGAGGACGACTCCAATTCCTCGTGAAATGGGAAGGGTATGGGTATGAGGAGAATTCGTGGGTCCCGGAGCAAGATGTCTCCGCTCCGGACAAACTCCGCAAGTTCTATAGGAAACACCCTGGTGCCCCTCGCCGAATCCGCTCACTGGCATTTCAATCCCTCGTGTCCCGTGCTTCGAGGACGCAGCACGCTAGAGGGGGGGTGATGTCAGGGGACACCCTGTTTTCCATTCCCAGTTCTGACTCCATTTCCAACTCCGCTTCCACTTCCGATTCTATCTCCGCCTCCGCTTTCGGAAATGATTCTGCTTCTGGGAGAACTTCCACCAGTTCTGTCCGCTTTGCCAGTTCCACTCCAATTTCCGACTTCCGCTCTCAGAACAGTGTCGGAAATCAAGCGACTCGCGTAATAGGTGGCATCAAGGGTCGATCAAGGGTCAGAGAGGTCAGGGGGATGCAGGGTTGATGGCGGGTGCCAAGTGTTGTCCCTGGCTGCGCAGTGTAGTATAATACAGGCTCGCTGACATCGGGGGTCCTTAGACTTTTCTCTTTGGGTTTCCCCTTGTCAGGTGAGAATCCCCTCTCTTGTATATGTCATGACCTGTCTATTTCTCTCACCCCACTGTCTCTATGTTCCCCCTCGTCACTCCCTAGCATCTTCGCCAGAGTTCGCTGCACCCACCGACCACTCCCCCTCTACGTCCACTCTACCCGCTGTTCGCCCCATTCTCCGAACCGCTATTCGCTTCTCGCACATTTCGCCAGCAGGCATGCCATCAAATGTGATCGATACCATTCACCCGGCATGATGGTTCATCACTAACCCCATCATCTTCTTAATCCAACCCCTTTGGGTGTTCATATGGCCAAAGTGTGTTCGCAGGACGTCCCTTCCATAGGTCGTGCGGGATCAACCCAGTAGACGAAGAGTCCGTGCAGGGTAGCATGTATGCGGGTCCCAAGACATGGTTTTGTCCTTAAGTGCCTTCCCCACCTTTACTCTCCGTCGTTTCATGTTCGCACTCCTCCCTCACTCTATTGTATGTTTATTCCATCTACTTAGTATCATGACTGTGCACCCCTATCCGACCCTGACCCACGACGGCCTCTTTCCTATTCACTAATACCTTACGAGCATTCGATATAAGTAGTTTACATTCGCATGTATATTCTCCAGTTCAATTATCATACGTCGTTCATCTTGTGCAAACTTGACCTCGCGGTGATCATCGTCTTGAGCCTTCTCCTGGAGATTTCTATCTTTGACCAGAAGAGGACTTAGGCACCACTGGTGAGTTCTCATACTTCATCTTCGTTACCTTAGCCTTCAAACTATTTTCTGTGCTGGCGGCGAAGGGCTCCGAAGGAGCACCTTCGCCGGCAAAGGGATTGTTGCTACTTAGACAACCCTTCCGTGACACCTTGCACGTTACATCGTCTAGTGCCACGGGCTATTTCACTATGACTGTAGATAGGGCGAGCTCCGCTCGGGCCGCCCTCTTATCTTGTGAACATTTATTGGTTCACCTATTCGCTGAATGGCATACTTATTCGCACAAGTCATTCGGGCATTCGCTGTGTTCACTAATACATGATATTAACACCTAAAAACCAATCTTGACAGTATACTCTGTTCATTTATACATACTTTGGATTTCCCCTTGTCAGTTGTGTGGTAGTGTGATCTCCACAACCAGCCAGGGTTGCCCTTACACACACCCTGCGCTAGAGCCAGATAGTTTGTTAGAATGTCAAAAAGGGTTTTAGGGATGGCATCCTGATGTGGAGACATGGAAGCTAGCAGCAAGCTGAAGCAATAGCACTCGTACTTTATGCTGCACAAGTCGTGGCAGCACGCATTTTACAGCACTTCCTATTCAATAAATACTGCAACACGTCTTCGGCACCCATACACGCCTATAGGTTATTCTTAGATTAGGGTTACGTGTCCGGCGGACCTGTCCAACGGACCTGTCAGCTGACTATCTCCCAGCGGCCAGGTTGCTCTCGCCCCCACTGGCCAATGACCCGGCCATCAAGGCCATGCTCCATGAGGACACCAGCCCCAACAACCAGGCAGAAACCCCTGCCATTGGTGAGGCAGAGCCACCGCACACACACACCCCTGCAGACACAGAGGCGCCCCTGGCGGAGTCTCGCGCTCCGCCGGCCCCATATGATGCTGATGCCATCGTATCGGAATCACTAGAGGACTCCATCATGGAGGACCTCTATACCTCTTGAAGTTGTTCATAGAGGGGGAGGGTGTAAATAACCTAATATCCTATGTACATAGTGCTTACCTAATACCAGTCCCTTAGGGACCCACTGTACAGTTCATGTGTGGGAACCAGCCAGCGGTTCCCATCGCATCTTACCTTACACTGTCACTACATAGCATCCAGAATACCACACCTTGGTCAAGTTCTGTGTGCCCTTGTGATAATAGGCTTAAGATCTACAACTTTACAATTTGGTACCTAAAAAGGAGATGCATGCTTCCCTGCATAAAGTTTCTCCACATTGTTCCTTTCTTCATTCTTCCAGAGACCAGCTCACGCTTCGTATTGTTGCTTTATATTATGATCATTGTAAATATTTTGGCAGTTGTTCTATGGCTGATTTTATTTTTTAAAACTCACATTTACATGCATCTAACCAACCAGGGACATCCCACCATGCGCTCACTTCTCACTTTGTGTTCGCGAACCGTCCGCAGTTGTCTTCTCTCTCTGTACAAGTAACAAAAACACCTTGTATTTCATCAAGCCTTTATTTCTCCCACTGTAGTTAATTCGTCTACCCTCCCATTCTCCTAACTTGTACTCCTAGCTTGTATTTTACTGTCTTACAGTGGTCCGGCATCAATTCCATGGACAGAAATGACTTGTAATCTGTAACAAATTTACAGTCGGAGAGAGTCAGGGACTGGGGCGGCAGCCACCGCCGCTACGATTGTTACTACTAGACAACCTTTCCATGAGACCTTGTATGTTACATTGTCAAGTATCACAGGCTATTTCGCTATGATTGTAGATAGGGCGAGCCCCATTCGGGTAGCCCTGTTACCTTCTAAACTTTTATTGGCTTAACCTTGTTCGCCGAACTACATACTTCATTGCACAAGCCGTTCAGGCATTCGCTGTGTCACTAATACATGATATTAACGCCTAAATCCAATCTTGACAGAAGGCACAGACTATCCGTATGCTGATGATCATCAAACAAACCCTCAAGTTGGCACGGGTGCTGGATGAATAAGGAGCATATACCCAGATACTTATTTACTGTGGCTGTAGCACATTTTTTTTAAGTGTCACACACATCCTGTAAAGCCCGTACGCCCGTACGCCCATAATACGGCCGACATACGGCCATACCCGTACCATTGAACAGTTCAGAGGATATGGTACGCATACGGTACAGAGGCGACTATAAGTTGGCCGTACGACATACAGCCGTAAGCGTATACGGTACGGCACCGAGCCCTAGTGAACATAAACATAATGAAACTAACTATTATCTCACCTCAGTGCTTGCACGTGAATGTGAAGTCAAGCGACTGAGGGAGATCTACATAGATGTGGGTCATTTATATTCTCAATGTAAATGGACGGATTTAAAAGGAAGAGGAATGTCTTGCGCCTCGGCGCAAAGACCCATACCCTAAAACAAACGGTGGTGACATCAAGCGCGGGCGATCACATGTTTGTTACTCCAATACACCAGCTTACAGAACTTTTAGACCAATGTGAGTGTACATAAAGCATTATTATTGTTACATTGTAATGTCAGTAAATAGATGATTACAAGCCAGTTGCGGGATAATACAATAATGTTGCTATTAAGAAGTGGCAGTATATGGTCATATATGCTTTCGCACTCAGCCTAGACTGTGGCTGCTATGGAAGAGAGGGGATGGGGCGAGATGCCCGAAAGTAAACCAGAGAGGTTAATCCTATTGGCCAAGCGTCCCTCCATTAATGACGGTTTGAACTGCCTCAGAAACGCTTTGACACTGCAGCAGCTCATCGATCTCAATCTGACCCTTGTAAAACCATGATACCAGCGCCTGGATATAGTAGCAAGCCATTGGTTTCCATACTCTCCGAAAAAACACATCAGCAACTCACGATCATGACATAGAATGCACACAAAATTACACCCTCTGATGAAGAAAAAAGAACATTAGTTGTTGAGTGGAGAAACTGTTATAATGTTAAAAGATCGACGCACCAGCCCAGTTGGTCTTCAAATCCGCAGTGACATAGTTGACCAAAAAGCACGCCCCGATTAAAATTGCCACCTCGTACAAATCTGACACTTCATCAGATATGATGGCGTGAAAATTGACACGTCACTTACCAAACAGCAAGATTAACGGCTTGTCGGTCCACCACCCAAGAAGTACAAGGAACGGCATCCAGAAGAGAGTGAACTGGATACTCAGGTCTATTGCACGTCCTCTAGCCAATGACTCGGGAGTCTCCGGACGGAGGAACAGCGCAGTCTTCATAAAATATACAACCGCGACCGTACCGTCACCGCTAAAGGACACTAGCGGGAGCAGAATTATACCGAACCACCTATGAGGACACAGATGTTGGGCAAGGGAATTCATGGAGGCGTGAATAGCTTACTCCGTAGTAAGCTTACTCTCCGCTCGTACTTCTTCGACGCTGGCCACAAGCTGGACAAGAAAACTACTCAGAACCAACTTACGAGAGCGTAAAAAAAGAAAAAGACGAACGAATACAGCTGTGGTCGCCATAACTGCGACCGTTGAAATGAGTAGTAACAGGCAAACCCACGGGTTGACCTTGGGATCCTCCTCGGCTAGCTCTGCTTCAATCCGCCGCACCTCTTCCGGGTCATCCGCAGCGACAGTGAGGACGTTCATGTCTCCGGGAGGATCATACAAGAAAATACGTGAACATATGTATCTTACATGGGAATTGTGCGGTTAGAGGAGATCACAAGATCCAATAGTGGCACTCACACTATTAGAAGAAGGATGGATATTCCTCGACTCATAGCCAACAAATCAGCTCGCAGTGTGTCAGATAGGAACGGCTCAGTTCCCGCTCCGGCGATGGTGGCATTCGTCCCCGTAGCGACGGCAGCGTTGTTGCTAGAAGCAACGCCAGGATTGAGAGCAGCGAAAAAGGCAGCAGGTACAAGGAGGGCGAGAACACTGATGTCACATACGCATCGGTTGGGTTAAAGGTACAGTTCGGATAAAACGGGCGACTATGATAACACTCACCCGATGGTCAGTAGTGTCTGATTTAACTGTGTGGGACGTGGCTCAAGATTCTGCTGCCAAATACGAGCCCCGCCAGTGAGGAAGGCTACACCTGGAACAAAGAGCAAATGTAGAAGTACAACTCCTGGCAAAGGTAAGTAAGGTCTTAGTAGCTGTTGTGGGTAAGATGACGGATACAAACCTGCGATAGTCGACTGCAAGATCTTTAATCTTAAGGATGAAGAGTCAAACAGGATACTGTATTGGTTTGCATCCAACAACGTACTGGCATCTGATGAGAAGAATTATCGCTAATGTGGCTTCTACAGCGCTAAGGAATAAAGGATGAGATCCGTGACGTCCATGTCGCAAATTCGGAACTCTCACTTGTTTAGCGTCACGACGACAAGGTCCCCAAGACTCTATATATAATTTGGAGTCAGTCTTAAAGCTAGAGACAGCAGGGACTACAGACCTTGCCGCAATATAACGCAATCTGTTCGCCACCGAAATCAAACAACTTTTCCAAGGAGATTGTAGACAAAAAGCACACTGTGGACCAGCTCAGCACGTGTTTTTCTTAGCAAGAAGCGACATACGGGCGAAAATAGTGAGCGGATCATTCTTCCAGTGGTTAATTTCAAAATGAGCGGCCCACGCAATGGGGATAAAAATGAGGAACACATTAAGCCCTAGGTCATAATCGGGATCCCGTTTCAGATACCGAGATGAGGCAAAACTCACAGGAACATAGTACAATAGCCTTCAAACTCTTCAACACGCCGGGGATCTCAGTCCGACTCTTCCCTCTGAACCGCGTCCAGAAGACTTTACGTGGAGGGATCTTAATCTCATATGTCTGTTGATGATGCTGAGGAAGTATCGTTATGCTATTGTCATCTTTCAATGTGGCAACGGGTGAGTATGAATCATGGGCAGTGGCCGAATGTGTGCTACCTGGATTGGAAGATGTCAGAGTGGTTGAAATATGCCTTCGAGAGAGATCGACAGTACGAGTAGGAGACATGACCAGAGAAAGCGCACAGCGCAGGGTATGAAAAAGACTATAGGAGGAGTCTTGGCGGGTTGCCTAGCTTGGCAAGTGGTGCCAACACGTTGGTGACCTCGTAGGAGAGGCGCGCACGGTGATTTTTGCTTTACTGGTCAAGTTCAGCAAGTTTCCGAGAATATGTGCAAGAGGGGGCTTGGTTGGTATAATTGAAATATCGACATGTCGACCGTAAGTACTTTGTACCATTCGCTTCGTCTCGGGATCACTGCCAGCCAGTGTACGGCGCTTGTTGTCAGGGATGAGCGCTGATGCAGTTGCCGGAAGTGCACCACATATAGGGCGATAGAAAGGAAGACAGTCGAGCTCCAAAAGAAGTATTTCAGGCTATGGCATCAAATCGTCACAAGGTAAATATAAATTCCTCTGTCAAGGGCAAACTACGCTGGCTATAGTAGCTAGGAAACACTGGATAATCATGTCAATCACGTGCGTAACACATGATGACGTTTCACTTGAACTTATATACAGTACTTACAGCCAGAAGCTGATGCGTGCGTGTGGAGAGAGTGTGCGGGGCGGCCTAGTGTTCGGCGCCGGGCGGTGGCCATTGTGCCCCTCAAAATGTATACATATCACCGGTCCCTTCTTGATAAATACGTAATAAGCCAATGCTCCCTAAAATTTTTGTGGCATAGCAGCCTGCTGTGAGCTCCTGGTCTCAGGCATTTGGATCCCCAGACGCCTCTTTTCCTGTTAGAAAATTTGATGCTGAAGGACATATAGAACATGTTCTATAAAAATCCCTGTTAGGTGATAGTATTACAGGGTATGGTGTCCTGTCTGTCATCCCTGCATTATTGTAATGACCTAGGTATAATGAGCATGAAGACGGAAAAAAGGGGTTCACTTGAAGAATCTATCTTTATTTTGCCTCCTTCTGAATCCCCCTTCCCGAACCAGATACCTTTTCTCCTAGGTTTTCCAATTCCTCTTGTACCGCCCGAGTGATGTTCGCCCGTACATGAGCTGTCTCGCGCTCTCCCGATCTGATTCGATTGTGAGATTCCCGAAGTGCGCTCACTCGGCCTCGCACAACATCCGAAACTCCAAAAGTGACGCTGACACACTTTCCTGCCCGAGGAAGAAATCGTGGGAATCTACGGCTTTCGTCCATGACCTGGTCGAATCCTGGGCAATAATTTTGCATATTGTACGAGGATGCAAATGTATATGACGTACCTGTAAGCCACATCGGTATTATTTCCGGAAGCTCGTCAGTCTCCATCAGCATTCTCCCGCTAGAAGACCTCTGCGTAAGCTTAATTGACCACATAATCAGGTCACGCACATTCCCCATTTGAACCGTCGTAACTTCGAATGGGCGGGCTGAGCGATCTTGCCTTCAGGAAAAATATGAACCTGAGAGCTATCCTTTCTATCACTCTCCAGATTCATTTGGCGACTGACTGACCCATTCCCCCTGGTTCAACAACTCGATGGACCTGTCCACAGCATGTTGTCTAATCCCATTCCCTCTGAAGGTTTCCAAGACCTGTCCTTGTCTGAAGAACTCTGAGAAAAACCTTTCTTTGCATTGAAACCAATACATGAGCAGCCAATAACGCTAAGCAGATCATGATGGACTCACGAATTAGTGAAACAGATATCAGATGCTCCAAGTGACCAGCGCATTGGCCTGGCACGAAGAAAATGTTCAGCAGGGAGGATACCCCAGACCAGAGGCTCATCCATCCTGTTCCAAGTCATCATTATAGTCTCGGCAGCCAAAGTATAATGACAAACACTGAGATGTGATTCGAAACTATGAAATTTGCGTAAATTTGGCGTTCGCTCGAAATGTGATATACCAACCGGTCAGGATACCTCTACCTTTCCGAGTACGCACACGATCTAGCTCGTTGAGCAACCGGGGGAGACCGGAAACCTTAACATCTGCACAAAGGTAGTTAAGGAAGGCTTTGGATCCAAGTCCAACAGTGGTGATAGTTAACGCTGAGAGCAAAGACTTGCTCGTCATCCACCTCGTCGGGGATAAGTAGCGTGATAGACGGCGTCACGTGACACGACGCGTTGCTTGATCAGACCCGCGACCGCCGCCAAATGACAGAAACGTATTCCTGAATTTTACTGGTCTGTGACAATCATATGGATTTCCGAAGTTCGTACGCAAAATTTGTTCTCAGATTCGATGGTCGAGAGCGATGTCGTCAGCAAGCTCAAGCTAATCCGTAACGAGAATTAGACGGAATGACTTTAGAGCTAGACGATGCAGCATGTAAAGGAGACTTTAGGATTGCGCGAATTGACTTAAGAGTACGGACCTGGGGGGAGTGATAAGATGCTTTCCCAGAGGGAATACAAGCGTACTGATAGAGAACGTGAACAATGAGACGCGAGACCGAGGGCAAAGTGGACGTCGGTGGCAGCGCGGCAGAAGTGAATGCCGACGATGCGAAAGTGGACATGGCCGGGTGGAGGGACAAAGGGCAAGACAGGGGCGGCGTCATCAAGCCACGCGCACAAGTAAAATAGAAAGACTGTCCGAGTCATAGTCACTATTAAGTCTAAGAATAAAACAAGCTCTAAGACAAATGAAAATAGACTGTTAGTAGTAAAAACAGACCATGTGTGAACGAACCGTACAGGGAGCTAACACTCCCTTACAGCGCTTCCGGGGGTTTTATCAAAGGTCTCATAGCAATATGAGACCTTTGAGATCCAGTGAACCACGTTTTTTCAATGTCCTGGGAAGTTCGTACGCCCTCAATCACTTTCCGGGCAGTGGGGTCGCGAACAATTGATTGCAGGATTTCACACGAGGTGACGCGACTTGCGACTACCATGTCCCGAGCTTCACCGGTGTACACGTCGGTCGTAGCGGAGGGCGCACAATCTAATACAAATTAATGACATAATTCAAAGTGAACGGGTGATCATCACCACCTTCAGCCTGAGACGGCTCGAGTTTTCTCCGCTTTACAGCCCTAACGTCCTCAGTGTGCAATCTTTTCCGCTGGCTCTTGAAAACCAGGCTTTTCAAGTCGCCAGTGAGCTGTATCCAACCCAGCTCCGATCGAACGGGCAATGGGACCAGTTCAAGTTGTATTGGATTCTTCAATTCCGTAAGTTGCCTGATCTTGGCGATGAGCAAACGTTGAAGGAAATTGTGAGCATGAAATTGATGTTTGACAGGTACTTGTATACCGTGCCAGGGAAAGGAGAAGTAGCCTGAAAGGCTGACGAGTGCTCCAGAAACGCTGTGTAGTTCTTCAGGAAGTACCCCCATCCATTCCTCCACAGTAAAACGAAAGAGAAGTGCGCGACTACGGTAGAGACTACCGATTTTGTGCCCCATGATAGCATCAAATAGTTTCGAACGGTCCGATATGGACTTGTGGCTGTCTGATCCCTTTGGGTTGGCCCGGATCATGAAGTAGACTATGATCCAGAAGATTGATTCGGCATCATGGATCGCTTGGTGTGAAACATGTGTAGGATCAAAAGTTTTGTAACTCGCGACTTCCTTAAAAAACTCCACGTCAGAATTATGCCTGTCCTCCAGGGGATGTGCGTCGACGTTATCATTGAGGTCTTGCAAATCACCCCATGGAATCTTGTTAGGTTTGATGCGTTCAGGGCCCAGGCGGGCGAGGACTTCAGCAATGAAGGCCGGTGTGCCCTGGCTCAAAGGGTTAACCGAGTAGTATGCCAAGAGCCCATGGACTTACCGTGATACTGCGATGCATGTCCTAATATGTTGTAAGATGGGAATCAGATCATTTGTTAATACCAACTTACCGATTTGGTTCCATGGTGTTCATGTTTTCCTTCACCTACCTCCTGAATCATCGTGGCGTTGTCAAAGTCAGTAAGGAGGACTTGCACTTTCGGCTCCCTAAGAGATTGTGTAAAATTAATCTTTGAAAAGATGAAATGTGACTGACGACTCTCCCAAGAGGTTGTCAATGAAACCAAAGCCACTAATGTCTTCATCGGGACCTTCAAAATGTCTATGGTTGATGAGGATGTTTCCCCAACTGATGTCGCGATGTAAGATGTGCTTTCTCTCTACTAGGATGCGATGAACTATGTGATGTTAGCACCAGTATGAATGAGGCAGATCAAGCACATGCACACACCTTCTGTGAGGTCATACATGGCCTTCAAGAACTGCAAGACATTCTTGCACGTGCTTAAACTTTCACCTGTGGTTGCTAAAGATATCATGCATGCTTCCCACACAGGATCCTGCTCATGAGACCCCTGCAACACAAATGGCTGTTCCTGTGTGTCTTCGCATATCCTGGGGACTCCTGGTAAATACCCATCCCTGTGGATCTTTTGGATTATATGCTCTTCCTTGAACCGGCAGGCTGCATCCCGACAATAGACTTTCAAAACGATGATCAGGGGAGATCTTCCGCCTGCGGTTGTTTTAGCACCTAAGCCTACATATGCTTGTCGGCCAAAACCTGACCCATGAAAGAGATCGAAGATGGAATATTGAACAGTTTCATCATCACCTTGGACAGTATATGTGAAGTGCGGCTTGAGAAGAGTGGTAACGGCATTTGTCTTCAGCTCATGTGGTGAGCTTGGAATAGGCTTTAAATTTGTGAATTCAAGGGGTGTTGATGTGGTTCCACCTGGGTAGTACACATCGTAAACATACCGAACCAGGCCTTCAATGTCAGAATAAGGGTGACTTGAGGAGACAGCCACGCTATCCGGATGGTACTGGAGGGTCATAAATCCTGTTTTGAACGCGAGTAAAGCCGTATGGATGAAACGATTGGGTTGATAACGATTCGCACACCAAACATAACTCAGCAATTGAAGCATATCGGCTTCCTTCCGCTGCTCTGGCAGATTGGCTAACTTTACTTCAGCAACAGACACGAGCTGGGACCAGCGCAAGGATGAGATCCAATCCGGGAGGTCACCATCTTCCAGATATTTCACAACTTCCTCGGCGGTTGCCTCAACACCTGCAATGTCCGGTCTGATAGCCTCGCCGTCGTCAGCCTCTTGGACCGAGGTTGCTCGAGGTATAAACATTATTAGTGAATTGGTAGCAGTGAGGGCAGAGGTGCGAGACCCTTTGACCTGCATGCAGTGGACGATGCGACTGACCTCTGTAAGTAGTTTTGCGAGAGGCTCGTAGATCTTGTGTTCTGGTTTCTCAACCGCCTGGATGGTTGATATGTATGAGGCACATCTTTTGTAGGTTTCAGAGTCACCATCCAACTTGAGTGGCAGGTCTGAATCACTTTCGCTAGAAAGTAGCCAAAAATCCCCATCAGTGATGGCTTTTTGGATGTGGTGGCGGAGAACATCCGCTTTGACTGGTCTTGACATTGTTTGAGGAGAAAGAGTGGAACTAATTACTTAATATGACGACGTATCCTGCCGGGCGAACGCACCAGGTGGTGGTTGACCTGCTGACTAATATTGTTGTAATGAACGATTACTGTGTGTGAATGCTTCGGTCAAGGTGCAAATTCCGGAACATCACCAGCGTAACACTGGATTATAGTTTCAGGCAGCAACGTGATTGACACGATGCACTATGTAGGCAAACTTAAAAAAAATTTAAAAAAATGGCATGTGAGGTCATAAATACAAGAAGTTCTGTGCGAAATTGGTTACTCACTCGTCGGGCTTCCAATCGCAAGAGATATGCACTGTTGTATTCAGATCCTTAACTTCGTGGAGGTTAAGGATATGAACACAACAGTGCATATCTTGGATTGAAGCCATAGTAGTGTACTCTTGGGAAAGAGGAGGGGCACAGGCAGAGGCAGGGAAAGAGGAGGGTGATGAAAGAGGAAGGCGGGTAGGCGCAGGCAGGGGGAGGGCACCGGAAGCAAAAATTACCTGAAATGAGGAAAGGGAAGGAGGGGTAGGATCCCAGGGCGCCCACAGATGCAAAGAAGGGCAACCATCGGAGCGTCGTTTGGGTCATAATACGACTAATAATGTATGCACCTAGTCAAGAAGTTCGCAAGCGGAAATATTGGAGGCGTCTGCTGAAAGGAAGCGTTAAGTATGGGGCTGAGTAGGCGAGGGGTAAGTATCTAAGCAAGTTCGCCTTGTCCAAGCGAGGTGCAATAAATGGGTTGCTCGGATCTGACGTGAACCAAACGCAACCACTTTCCTTCGTTGTCATGCCAGAAACTCCACAAAACACCTCGTTCGCCAATGACCGGGTTGATGTGTACATAATGTCTTGAACTTCCTGCTTGGTGGACAGCAAAGGCTCTCCACACACGCATAGTATACCCCTCATATCGATTGTGAGGCCTGTAAGTCGAGGAAAGGTGAACATGAAAAGGCCTGCGCGAATGACCTGGCAAGTATTGGGAGATAGCAATACCAGGGGAGACAGATGTCGGATATAACCACGATCGAGGGCGTAGAATCAGAAGCAGCGTAGGGATTAACTGCGTGACTCATTTCCATGTCATTATATTGCAGTAAGTTAGGAGCGATAATAGTTCGACGCATTCGACCGGTCCGATGGGCTGGCATGTTCAAGTTGCGGGCTCACCCGAAGTATGTCCTAAGATATTGCCTCCTGGGATTCGTTGAAACGAAGCGGCACAGAAGGGACTGCTGAGAGAAGGCCTCGTTATATGAGCAAATATGCAAATTGGGCAGTGATGATAACCCCAACGCCATTTCCAGGTGTCGACCTCCGCCCAGGTCTGGTCCTCTAGATGATCGACCCTTCGATAGCGCTCGCTGCAGTCTCAATGAATCCATTCGCCATCTAAGTCTCTATGACAGGTATTTTCCACGTTTTTGTTTGCTCTCCTGATAATGATAAATAGCATCCATCGAAATGCCGTCCAGAAGATATATATGTCGGACTGACCCTGTTCCAGAGTTGCAAAGCGGGTGCAAATACACATCAGATACAATGACATGCTAACCGAGATGGTTTCACTCTTTAACCTTCGAGTGAGTTCTCTAGTTATCTTGCCGCCCGTCCCTTTCTGCATCTCGACCAGGGTCTTCCAACCTCTCGCCCTTCCCTCTGGTAAGGTTTCCACAAACCTGTTCTCCTTTATCCAGTCTAGTCCATGCTATAGAACATTGCGTGCGTGTGTACTTCCACCGCGTGAATCACCCGTGTAGGTAAGTACTAGGCATGGAGTGTCACTGACGCGACAGTCGTACATAGCGCAGTGAAGAATGTTGCTGTTATCAAAGACGGTTTCTCTGGCTGAAACATGTAGTTATGAGGCACAATGACGCAGATCTGGCCTATGATAGATACCTTGAAATTGAGATGGACTTGCCTTGATGTTCGACCTGCTTACATAATTTGACGCTGAATAATTTTCAGACGCCGCATCTTCTCTCTCTCCTACCGTTTACTCTCCTACCGAGTATGGGTGGCGACAACCCATACTTAGGGCATCTACCCGCACACATGCGAGGAGCAGGGACGTCTACGCCCAAGAATACGAAGGAACATCCCTTGCATGGCTTTCTCCCTCGAAGGGTGACAGCGACACAAGTGCAGAAGGCCTTGGTGCGTAAACATGCTATTATGCCGAAACCATCCGCTCATGGGTACTTTCCCATTATTTAGGAAGGTGATGTCAATCCTTTCACCAATAGCCCTCATAGCAGCCAGTATAAGAAGATCTTGGAGACAAGGAAGAAGCTCCCTGTTTACACGCAGATGGCAGAGTTTTACAAGGCTGTGAGTCCCTTACTTCATGATGAAGGAGGAATATCAGAGACTTGGTGCTAGAGCGCCCTCGTTGACGTCTTGTATGCAAGTGGAGCGTGCAGTGTACTCTTTGTCGAACAGGTACAATGCATGTCGTGCATTGCTTTCTTCATGCTCAGCATTTCTGCAGGATTTTTTCTAGCCTCCGTCATTATTGCATAATATGATTCTGATGGTATCCCAAGTTTTCGGAAAATCAGGTTATGGTTATGGTTGGAGAGACCGGGTCCGGCAAAACTACACAGTATGCACAATCTAGTTTTCTCTTTTATGACTTCTCATGAATCAAATCTAGAATCCCACAATTTGCGGCGTATTCTGACTTACCCCACACAAAGGGTAAAATGATTGCCTGCACCCAACCACGACGAGTGGCGGCCATGTCTGTCGCTAAGCGTGTTGCAGATGAAATGGACGGTGAGTATCGCTTATCGCTCGTGTGATATGAGATGCGCATGACCTAGTGGCATTCTAGTCCCTCTTGGGAAGCAAGTCGGGTATTCCATCCGGTTCGAAGACATGACCGAGCATGGTACTACTTTCTTGAAATATATGACGGATGGAATGCTACTGCGGGAAGCCATGAATGATTCGCTTTTGGAGCGCTATTCTACGATCATCCTTGACGAAGCTCACGAGCGTACGTTGGCAACTGATATCCTCATGGGTCTCTTAAAGAAGGTCGCCAAACAACGACCCGACCTCAAACTGATTGTTATGAGCGCAACGCTCGACGCGCTTAAATTCCAGAAATACTTTGGTTTGACGGCGGACAAGCCAGCCCCTCTTTTCAAGGTGCCAGGTCGCACCCATCCCGTAGAGGTGTTCTACACACAGGAACCGGAACCTGATTATGTAGAAGCTGCAATCCGGACAGTACTCATGATCCATCGAGCTGAGGAACCTGGGGACATCTTAATTTTCTTGACTGGCGAAGAAGAGATAGAGGATGCATGTCGGAAGATCAAGCTTGAAGCCGATGATCTTGTCAATAACGACCCAGAATCGGTCGGCCCGCTTGTATGCATTCCTCTATACTCCTCTCTCCCTCCGCAGCAACAACAGCGAATATTCGATCCCGCACCGCAGCCTCGTACACCCGATGGCCCCCCAGGGCGGAAAGTCGTCGTTTCGACGAACATCGCGGAGACATCACTTACTATTGATGGCATAGTATATGTTGTGGATCCTGGCTTTTCAAAACAGAAGGTGTACAACCCTCGGATACGTGTAGAGAGCTTACTTGTGTCACCCATCTCGAAGGCATCTGCGCAACAACGAGCGGGACGTGCTGGTCGCACAAGGCCGGGAAAATGCTTCAGGTTGTATACAGAGAAAGACTTTATGAACGAACTCGAGGAACAAACGTATCCTGAGATCCTACGAAGCAATTTGGCTAATACAGTCCTTGAACTTGTCAAGTTGGGGATCAAAGTACGTATCTGACGTATCTGTGCCCTATATTCCACCAAGCGCTCTAATTGTTGAAATAATAATAATTAGGATCTTGTGAAGTTTGACTACGTGGTGAGTTGCAATGTGGGGATTTGATTTTTGCCTTGGTTCAAGGTTTGGTGTAGGATGCGCCAGCTCCTGAAACTCTCATGCGAGCTTTAGAACTGTTAAACTACCTCTCTGCTCTGGATGACGACGGGAACTTGACTGCTCTGGGTGGCATAATGGCGGAGTTCCCTCTGGACCCGCAGGTGGTTGTTCATCTTGACCATGAGGGCTTATCACTGACGTCTAATAATGCAGATGGCGAAAATGCTTATCGTCAGCCCTGAATTCAAGTGTAGCAATGAAATCCTCACCTTGGTTGCAATGCTCTCTGGTGAGTGCTGGTGTTTGGCTATTGATCTGACAACCCTATTTACCACGTTCACAGTTCCGAACGTGTGGATACGTCCAAACCATCAGCGGAAAGAGGCAGACGCTGCAAAGGCGCTCCTCTCAGTCCCCGGCGGTGATCATCTCACACTCCTCAATGTCTACAACAGCTATCGCGAGAGTATGTTTAAATCTTACCTTCACTCATAGATTTGTCATGGGTTCTGGTTTACCACTTGACGCAGATCAACATGACAAAAACTGGACATGGCAAAATTACCTATCGGCCAGAGCGCTTGCTCAAGCCGACAATGTCCGGACACAATTGCTCCGGACGATGGAACGCTTCGAAATTGACCTTGTATCGACTCAAGACCAACGCACATTCTACACCAACATACAGAAGGCACTGGTATGCGGCTTCTTCATGCAAGTGGCCCACAAGGAGGGCGAGAAAGGAAACTATACTACAGTAAAAGACAACCAGGCACGGGTCTATTTGTTCGCGTCTGTGAATGTGGAACTCATGTATAAAACAGGTTGTGGGTTTGCATCCGTCTTGTGGTCTTGATACACAGCCGGAATGGGTGCTTTTTAACGAGTTTGTTCTTACGACCCGACCGTTCATCCGCACTGTAACCGAAGTGCGACCTGAGTGGTATGTTACTTCTCTCCGGGCCTTCCTGTCTTGCACTGTCCTTATGGCCATGCTCCCGTTCCAGGCTAATGGAGTTTGCGGGCAATTACTTCGATTTGGCCAACTTCCCTGAGGGCGACACGAAACGCGCATTGGGACGAATTGTAAACAAATCATCCAGCAAAGCAAGGGCGGGCGATGATAAAAGAGAGAAAAAGAAGCGTAAGAAAAACTGATACATTCCTACCTTCCCGACTGTCTACGTGTAACTTGGTTGAGTGTAGATGTCAAGGATATTTGTCTTGTCTATTCTTTTTTTTTTTTCAAAGTGCGGGCTGGAAGTAACTGTCGGTACTAGTTTCCCCTCTAGATATCATGTATCAACAACTTGTTCCGAACCGCTATATATGAATACAATAAGCCATATCTGTTACAGTTATGTGAGAGAGAGAGATGTGACCTACTGTAATGGACCTGGTACCGTTATAGTCGATCTGCACCGAAATTGTAACTCCGATTCGACGCGTTTGACATCATGTCTCTCAAAGTCCCAAAAGCCAATAACATCCAGCTGTTCAAAGATGGGTACAAAGTGCGTTATATAAACAGCATTTTGGTATATGCTATGTTTAACATTTTTATTGCTCTTAAGCAACTGCAAGGCCTCGAGGATGCGGTATTGCGTAACATTCAAGCGGTCGCAGAGCTTTCAGATCTCGTCCGCACCAGTTTTGGTCCCAACGGTATGTGAGGTCCTGAATTTCCTATTATTACTTATGTTTCGCAACTTGTAGGTCGGAATAAACTAATCATAAATCATCTTGGACGATTATTCGTTACGTCGGATGCTGCTACCATCATACGAGAAATCGAGGTCGTCCATCCTGCTGCAAAACTTCTGGTTATGGCTAGTCAGGCGCAGGAATCTGAGGTAAGAGGCGTGTCGTATACGTGGTGGATCTAACTAGTTGGCCAGATGGGCGACGCCACAAATTTTGTACTTATCCTTGCCGGAGAGCTTTTGAAGAAAGCTGGGCCATTACTTGTTATGGGTTTACATCCAAGCGAGGTTATCCAGGGTTACGAGCTGGCAAGTATTAAAGCGCTGGCAGAACTAGAAAGTGGGTGCGACAAACTGAGGTTTGGTATTAGGGATTAATCTCGTGTCTCGTTCGCAGCGCTTTCGGTTCACACTCTCCCAAGCCCCTTGACACAGGCGTCACTTACACTTGCATTAAAACCGGCTATCGCTGCAAAACAATATGGCTCGGAGGATATTTTGGCGTCATTAGTCGCCGAAGCTGCCTTAGCGGTCATGCCACCCAATCCTAAAAACTTCAATGTGGATAACGTCCGTGTGGTGAAGATCATGGGTGGCAGTCTTTCAGGGAGCAGAGTTGTTCGGGGTATGGTGTTTGGCCGGGAGCCGGAAGGTGAGAGTATTATCTCAAATGATATCAATACATGATCTAATGGGTAGCTATGTCAGGGATTGTGAAAAAAGCTACAAAATCCAAAGTTGCAGTCTTCACTTGCGGTTTGGATGTCGCACAAACAGAGACAAAGGGGACTGTCCTGTTAAAGAATGCTGATGAGATGTTGAACTTCACCCGTGGAGAAGAGAAACAAATGGAAAAGGTTAAATCCCTACTTTTGCTCGATGATGCCTTCAGTCTTACGTCATTCCCATGTTCAGATCGTCAAAGAAATTGCAGACTCCGGCGTTAAGGTCATCATCGCAGGCTCATCTGTGGGCGAGCTCGCACTGCACTATCTCAACCGCATGTCAATTGTGGTGGTTAAAGTATTGTCCAAGTTTGACCTACGGCGTCTTTGCCGCGTTGTGAACGCCACACCGCTAGCACGCATGGGTGCTCCTACTGCGGAAGAAGCCGGCTTTGTAGACGTACTCGAGTGCATTGAAGTCGGCGGAGACCGCGTCACTGTTCTTCGACAGCTCTCGGACGAAGAACGTAATGGCGATGCAGCAGATGGCGAAAAGTCCCGCACCTCAACTATCGTTCTCCGTGGTGCAACACAGAACTCCTTGGATGATCTTGAGCGTGCCGTTGATGACGGCGTCAATGTGTTGAAAGCCCTGCTTAAAGATGCACGGCTTGTTCCCGGCGCGGGTGCCACAGAGCTCGAGCTTGCAAAACGTGTCGAGGCGTACGGCAGTAGCTTAAAGGGGTTGAATCAGCATGCGGTGCGAAAATATGCGACCGCGCTCGAAGTTGTGCCGCGGACGCTTGCCGAAAATGCATTGGGTGGGGCGGAGGGAAACGAGGTGATTGGGAAATTATGGGCAAAGCATAATAGCGGACAAGAGGGTGCTCCGACATGGGGTGTTGATGTTGAGGTAAATTTGATGCTGATTATGTGGTCGGCTTGTTAATACCGACTTCATATTCAGGTGGACTCTGATTCAGGTGGAACGCTGCCAGCGCCATCGCTTAGCATTTACGATTCGCTCGCGGCAAAATCGTGGGGTATCCGACTCGCTACCGAAGCAGCGATTTCGGTGCTTAGTGTCGATAGTATCATCATGAGCAAGCCTGCAGGTGGACCAAAAGTACCACAACAGGCGGGTAACTGGGATGAGGATTGAGTAGCTACGATATGAAGCTGATAGATACCGTATCTTCAACCAAAATAATACAGATTATAGAAGTGGCACTAGCCTGGAAGATGCGCAAGTGTCAATTCCTGTAATGGTACGGCCTGAAATTCGATTCACCCATATCGCGTCTAGCCACCACAGACCTGATACAACAAGCCACTAGCAGCCTCTAGTTTCTGACCCGAAGAATAATCCCACTGCATCTGATGAAAACCTATAGCACTGTGAAAAGGATTCATGAAATGCCCAATTTGGAAATATGCGATGAAAACACATTCTTTACATTTAGTACACACATGGTTATCAAAATTGCCCATACTTGTCTAAAACTTTTTGTTCCATGTATGGTTCTCAAAACTGCCCATACATGTCAAAAAATTTTGTTCCATGTATGCATTAGAGTGTTTTGGAAAACTTTATGTTTTCTGGAATGTTTTAGAGACCAGGCGACAAGCAGACTACCCTTATCTCAATGTCTCCTAGTGTCTAGAACATTCCAGAAAACATAAAGTTCAAAACACTAATACATGTACTAAATGTAAAGAATGTGTTTTCATGGTGTATTTCCAAATTGGGAATTTCATCATTTTCGCGGTGAGTTGAGAGGTTAAAAGTTGTAATTAGGCGCGGCATAAGCATTTGCTTGCGTAATCAGACTGCTTGCGCGTCGCGTTTCAAAGCTTTCTTCTTACCTGTTATCCATGGACCACTTCCCAACTAACTGGGGTCGCCCCGTATGTATCTGTCACCGGAATTATGTTACTTCGAACACTGGTTAACCTGACATATCTAATTCGTAGAGAAATGACGCTATTGACGCGTATAACACATATCCAATACACGCACGTCCTCAGCCAAAAGATACTTTTGCGGAAGGCGTACAACATACACAGTGCGTGCTCTATGCTTTACTTCTGTTGTTGGGTCAACATGTCCTTCAACCGTGGCAGACAACCGATTGTAACTGGCACGTCCGTACTAGGGATCAAGTACAAGGATGGCATAATGATGGCTGCCGACACGTTAGGTTCGTCTGCGTAATCGCGTTAATGCTGCCAAACCTGATGCATATCTTTCTGTGCTTGGGTAAGCTTCTTATGGTTCGTTGGCACGGTTCAAGGACGTCAGCCGATTGCACGGGGTCGGAGACTATACCGTTCTAGGTGCAGGGGGAGACATGAGCGACTTCCAATATCTACAAGCATTACTTGACGATCTGATGTCTGTGATGATATCTCGGATTTTTGGAGCTATGGCAGCTTACCTTTGCACAGGGTTGTGGAGTTCAATGAGGCCGATGGCCACAAACTTGGACCAAACGAGATCTTTGAATACCTCAGTCAGGTTATGTATGCTCGCCGCTCGAAATTCAATCCATTATGGAATTCTCTTATTGTTGGGGGCTACAAAGACGGGAAGAGGTGGGGACAGGCGATTACACTGAAATATTGGCATTGACATGTGTGCAATCCCGTCCAGTTTCTTGGCCTATGTCGACCTGCTAGGCACAACATATAGTGCTTCAACAATTGCCACTGGTTACGGTGCCTACATCGCCCAGCCACTTCTTCGCAAAGCAGTCGAGGGCAAAGAAGATATCTTGACCGGGGAAGAAGCACAGTCGATCTTGGAGGATAGCTTGAGGGTACTA
Source organism: Gautieria morchelliformis (assembly GCA_015179125.1). Taxonomy (NCBI): domain Eukaryota; kingdom Fungi; phylum Basidiomycota; class Agaricomycetes; order Gomphales; family Gomphaceae; genus Gautieria; species Gautieria morchelliformis. The sequence continues at coordinate 75,144 of WHVA01000062.1, read as the reverse complement.
TTCTACCGTGATGCTCGTAGTTTGAACAAAGTGAGTTAACAGTCGCTTTACGTCGCTTTACTAGTGATGTCGCTTATCGTTGGCCCTTAGTATCAAATTGCCAAGATTACCGCGACTGGAATTGATATTTCTGATGCGCTGTCCGCAGAGACACAATGGAGTTTTGCAGAGAACATTAGGGGTTATGGAGCCCAGACACAATAGGGATGCAGTATTTGATGCTAAATGCGTGTGGTAGATAGTGAAATGAAAGCTTTCAGTGAGCAGCCGTGCGTGCCAAGTTTGAGCAGCGGTGTCTATCAGTTTCAGATTCATCTAATACGTTCATACGGCCTATGGATGGTTTTTCGAGATAGATTTGGCAACGATGTCCTGGGCGGCCACAAATTCACCAGCGAACAATACAAAGACGCCTGCGAATATGCATCAAAAAATAGGACCCTCGTAAGCTTCTAGTGCTGAGCCACTAATTTTTGGGTGCCGACGAGATGTTGCGAGGTGCCGGCTTGAATCTGATAGCGTTAGGTCTCCCAGAGCCAGTTATGTCCCATTTACCAAACAGGAGGCTGACGGTACAAAAATTGTCAGCTCCGTCAACAACCATGAATTATAGGTAAATTCAACGCACTCGAAAAGGGCCATGATGGTCCACTTGCGGTTATCCGCCTCGGGGAACACGAGGGAACGGGGACCGTAGAATACCTGAACGGTAGCTCAAATGAGTTTACCCTCGGGTAGGCTAGAAGGCTGACCTCGTCATCCACCTCATCTGGTTTCCTAGGAAGACAGTGCAAAAATTTCCAATTTTCTGAGGCACCACCTTCACGGCAAAGGGCTTCTGTGACTTGGTAACCTTGGAAATCTTGCAAGCGTTGGGCTTTCTCGGCTTCCTGGCCCATCGATATCCTGTGGATATATAGTATGAAAACGTAGTCGCGTTGTGTGAGTGAATACCAACCAAGTATCAGTGACGACAACGTCTGCACCCTTGACAGCCTCTCGTGGATCAGCACTCCACGATATACTTTCTGCACACTCTAGCTGTTTTACTCGAGACCATACCGGCTCTGGGCATTGGTACTTCGCGTCCGGAGGAGTCGCAACACGAATTTTGTGTCCAAACCGAGGGTATGTGACGAGCATGTCATGGAGAACGTTCGTCGAATCACCCAGGTACGCTATGGTCAAGGGACGTAGGGTGGGAAGTGCAGTAAAAAACGGCTTTTTCTCCTTTCTGCCGTCACCAGCTGTTTTTGCATCCTCTTTACCTTCCGCTGCATCTGCTTGATCTTCTGATGACGGAACACCGAAGGCCTCGGCATGCTCATGCAGAGTCAACATATCTGCGAGGATCTGTGTAGGGTGCCACAGTGAAGACAGGGCATTGAGTACCGGTACGGGTGAGTATTGTACCATTTCCTGTTCTCTATATGTCAACTTCAAGTCCTGGTGTACAAAAGGACCCGCATACCTCAATCTCCGAGTGGTCTCCCACTCTTGCAAATATACCCTGACACATTCCGCCAATAACTCGAATGGAGTCGCGCAAATTTTCGTTGACACCAAGCTGGATATCATCCCTGCCTAAGAATAGCGCCCGTCCACCGAGCAGCTCTGACGCTGTCTCTGCAGAAAGACGCGTACGGGTGCTCCTTTTTGAAAAAATTAGGGCAATACTCTTGTTGAAGAGCGACTGGGAGGGAAGACGGAGCTTTGGGGGTAGTCTCTGCGGCGCGAGCCAGGGCAGAGAGGTCTGCTTGAGTGCAAGAGAATGTTGAAGAACTCGAGTTATCTGTGGAGCCGTAAGGTCAGCAAGTGTGAGGAGGTGTGGCACCGTCGCCGGAAGACGTGTTGCTGAGGACATCGAGGACATCGCGAAACTATATTGAAAAAACTGAAGCCGTGACGAGACACGGTCACACCGTGGACATATGCGAAGCGTCAAGCGGGGTTTCAACCTCTGGGCTACATCAGTGATACAGTAATACTCACTGTGGTGACTTGACCACACGTCTTGGCTTCGGAACTTGAAGTCGTCTTACAGTAACTCAAATGTACTTCGAAATCAGTATAATTATATATCAAAGAATACAATCACTTCCGCTTCGCCTTCTTTGAAAAACCCCCAAATGTTAGTCCTTGATCGGAGTCACTCCCTTCTTCAAGTGCAGCCTTGCGTTTTGTCCCTCGAGTCTTAGGCTTCGCGTCCTGAGATTGCGTAGTGCCCTTGGAGGAACGAAGGGTCGCATCAGGCGTGTCATCATCAAGCGTGTCGTCGTACGTGGGCTCAGGAGGCACATCTTCATCGGAATCCAGGTCAAAGAGAGGCGGCTTTTTCTTTCCCGGCTGCGATGCTTTGCCTTTACTAGAAACTTGGCTTTTGCGTTTCGGTTGCGTCCCAAGCTTGATTTCTGCTTCTACTTCCTCTTCGTCGTCATCGTCATCGTCCATCACCTTATGGATGACTTTCGGCTTGGCCTTCGATTTCGGTTGTGACTTTGGTCGATTTTTGTCTCCGGATTGAGTCTGCCGGAATGGGGAAGGATACGACTGACCCTGGGACTGGGACTGGGACATGTCATCAAACGCCTGAGCTTCCTTACTTCCTCTATAATCAAAATGAGCTGAAAGGAAATGTTAGTGGAGAGTAATTGTCGAAAAGATAACAAAAGCATGGACTCACGTGCGTCGGTTCCATATTCCGGGTGTCCACTCAAAACCAACTTCACGACATCCCTCGGCCCGTTCTTGAATTTCTACCAACAGTGGTCAGTATCTGAAATGAATGAAAGCCATGCCCTTTACCCGTTTAAACCTTTTGAAGTCCTCTCGCCCGTCCCAATTCAATCTTGCGCCCAGTCCTGATTCTCTTCGTACATTCCTTCCCGGATGTTGCTCAACGTCCTTCCACACTTTTAATTCCACAATTTGCATGAAATTGCCCCGAATGCCCGTATCCTTCTCTAAATCATCCAGCCCATCCCACTCCCGACCCCCCTGCACAGCATTGGACGAGGGGGCGCTGGCACTATTGACGACAGGTTTGGCGATGCGAAGTTGGTTAAACTCGCGATCGAAGTCATCCTCCAACTTCTTGCCGCGCTTGTTGGAGGCAATGGCGCGCAGAAAGGACGGATCCGTGTCTGGCTTTCCAGGCTTGGCGCCTTTCTTTGTGCTCGTCGCACTGCTTTTCATAATCGGGGCGCGGGAACCAGAGTTCATGGTCCCCTGTGAGACTGGCTTTTGTGAGCGTTCGACGGCATTCACGGCTTCGACGGCACGCTTTTTTGTCGTCGAAGGACCCTCTGCATCTCTCATCTCTACATCGCCACCTTTTTCCATGTTGTCCTCCTCCATGGTACTTGCCTTTCTCTTTCTTGCCAGGCCCTGACCCTGAGACTCTTCCTCCTCTTCCTCTTCCTCCTCCTCTACAACAACGGCTAGCTGGTTATTAGCAACGCCACTGCCGCCACTTGCCAATGGTTCTGCATCATCAGCTTGACTCGTTATGCCTCCCTGGCCGCTTTCCTCAAATAAAGCTTTGAACTTCCTGAGGCTCGGATCCTCTCTATCCTCCGGGGATGGGAAAAGTTCGGGCATAAGTTGGCTTGCTGTCGCATTGCCAGCACGCCGTCTTAGTCGACCGGAACGCGCAGGAGTCGCGGGCTACGTGGATACGGAGTGAGAAGAAGCCAAGCCCCGATAAGGAGGAGACATTGAAAAGGAAAACGTGGCTTACCACCGCGTCTTGCAGAACCGATTGCACCTGGGATAGTGATAAGTCTTCCAATACCGTAGTATCATCCAATCCAAGAAGCTGATTGACGAGTCCGCCGTTTTTTGGGCGTCGGTTAAGTAACTGTGCATGATGTAGAAAGAAACATCGAAAACTGTGAGAATGTATGGAAACGACGGTAAACAGCTTCACCAACCCTTTTCGGAGCACTTTGACTGTCTTCTTCTTCGACTTCCTTTGGTACCGCAGGAGGAGTTGGCTCTGGGACGGGAGTTTGCGAAGCAGCTCGACGGGTGAGTCTTCTCGAGGGACCAGCGACGGGTGTCTGAGACGCCTGTGGTACTGCATCGTTTCGATCAGATGAACGGGTATGTCGAGCAGTTTCTGTCCCTGATAGCTGGGACAGTTCTTCTGGGAGGGTTGATGGGATATACTCAGGGAGAGTGTTTACACCATCGACTTCAGTGTCCCCGTCAGTACTACAATCTATAAGTGAAACATTGGCCTTGAATATAGCTTCGGCGACCAAGGAAGGGTCGATAACACGCATGTTGAGGCTGCCGCGCAATTTAGTCACCTGTGAACTATGACATTGAGACGTACCTTTTCGCTTTCTCTACCATGCTTCCCCATGCATTCTTTACTTGCTTGGGAACACCTTTGGCCGTCATACTTTCCCCATCACCCACTAAAACAAGTGCACTCCGCATTCCTTCTTTAAGAATGACCTTTCTCTTCTTCAATACTGTCCCCCAGGTCCCGGAAGCCCCCTTCTCTTGTTCCTCTGCTTCCCGCTCCACGTTAACGAGCTGCCGGTCAGCTCCACCACGGGTGACAACGTCCGACATGGCCTTGGTGGAACTCCCGTTCCCGTTACCTATGACAGCAAAGATGAATCTGACACCATCAAAGAGGTTCTTCCTATTCATATTAGGATTCCAGGAGGCCATCTTGGCCATACTCGGATATTGCCCCTCGACTACAGGGTCGATGAGAGGATGGTAGCTGCTTTCTAACGGTATGTCATAAGTTTTCTCGAGGCCATCAACATCGTTGCCTCGGCGTACGAGCTCCACGAGCCACTGGGGACTGACTATAAAAGCGGGGTTGAGAAGGCTGAGCAGCATGGAAGAGTTAGGGGGCGCATTGATGCTAGTGGTGATGTGGTGTGTCACATCCCGGGAGTGCTTGGTAACGAGTTTAACTCCAATGGCGGCACAAGCCGCAAGGTCAAAGGCAGGCACATCATCCCCATGAGTGTAGAAGCAGACTTTTGGATCCCATATGACGCTAAATATGCGTTGAATACAGTTGTGAAGGTAGTCTCATACATGGGACGTACGTAGCATCAACGTTGCCTGCAAATCTGATGACATCACCGGACTCAAGCTCGTATGTGGATTCTGGGTTAACAAGAAAGACGTTATCACCTCGAGAGACTTTCATGACTGCTGATTTGGTGTTCCGTAAGGATAGCGTTGGGACGAGTGCTGAATTCAACTACAGACATGGCACTCTAACCAATGATCTATGTATTAAATTTGAAACCACGCACGACGTCATCCTCTGAATGTCCACCAACAATAAACTCCCCGTTTTTACGCGATATTTTCTTATTGTTAATGGTCAACGCGCTATCCTTGTGACGTCCAACGCCATACACGCGATTGGGCTTCAGGAGTTTAGTTTCTGTGAAACACAATGAGAAACCACTTGTTGATATAGAGGCTTCCTACTTTCTGAAGTTTCGTCGCCTGTCTTTTCGGATTCGAAGGGACCAGTTATGCGCCACATGCTGGGAAGAGCGTCGTCGCGTAGAGTTACGCCACCGTCACGCTGACCAATCGGTATGTGGTCAAACTTTCGCGCGCTATACATAGAATAAAATAATTCAATTCGACAAGATAAGGCCCAAAACAGTTCCGAGATATCAGTGCTCTCTTGCAATACAGTTCGCGTGCTCTCCAATACAGTTCGCCACAGAGCAAACGTCTTTTGATTCCAATAGCCATGACCTCAACTTGAAGGGGTATCGGGCCTATCGCGTCCCCCTCTTCCCCTATATCTTAGTCCTGGCATCACCACTTTTGGTTGGATTCTATCTATCACCGCCGCGCTTAAGTATTCTACATCACTGACATTCTTAGAGACATCACAGGTCCGGTGGTCGTGTCCTCTGCCCAGATGGGGAGCTTGTTTTATCGTTACCGAAGTGATACCTGGACACAGTAGGACACAGTGCGACCATCGCCGTCTCTGGTGCCAAATGGAAACACTACTGTAATCGTTGAGCAATATAGTATTGATGAAACATACTAGCACGGGCATGTGGATGTCGCCGCAAGAGCGGTGACCTGGCAGGCCAACCCAGGCTGGCGTGGACCTTCCAGATTGCTATCGAAAATAGCCGACTTTGAGATCGAAAGAACAAATAAGTGAGTAAGTATATTGAGTACTTATCATACTTACTACGTGTGACACACGCCAAGTCACACGTGACCTTCCGCGCCTAGTAGATAAGTACTTGACTTTACATAGCATGGATGGCTTTCGACCCTCTTTGGATGTTGTCCGTGAATTTCCCATCATACCCCTTGGCTTGTCTGTCTTTCTTTCGGCACATGGCTGGAGGCGTCGCAGCTTGTCCCCCTCAGGAGCAATCTGTGCAGCTGTATTCGCCTTCGTCATGATGGCGGTTCCTCTGCGCGTATTTGGCGTGAGCTGCATCGTATTTTACTTACTCGGTTCGCGCGCGACCAAAGTGGGGAAGAAGCTGAAAAGCGAATTAGAGGCTGGGCATGCCTCAGAAGGGTACCGAAATGGATGGCAGGTAGGATTTCTCCTACGTCGACCCAAGGACGACATTTCGCTCACCTCTAACGCATCAAAATGATAGGTCGTCTCCAACGCTTTTTCCGCGTTCATAGCATCGATTTTGTGGTCCGCTCTATTCGTCCCACAGTCATTCTGGTCCAAGGTGTTACCACAAAATATTGTCTCGAGGGGAAGTCCTATGAACATTGACCAGCAATGTCCTCTTTCCTTGACCTTCCCTTATTCGAGGTTTCTGATCCTGGCAGCGGTGGGGTACGCCTCCACAGCTGGTGATTGTATCTCTTTATCCTTTCTGACGCCCATCCAGACACTTTGCCTGTTGTCTTGGGGACACTCTTGCATCTGAGTTGGGCATTTTGTCGCCCACGCGGCCCATTCTTATAACAACATTACGGCCCGTGCCCCCAGGAACAAATGGCGCTATGTCTCTAGTTGGGACTGCCGTCTCCTTTCTCGGTGGGGCTGTCATTGGTTTATCCTTTGCAGTAACACTGTTCGTACAAAGCTCGGCGTGCCGTGCTCATCCCTGGAGCCTTCTGAGTGAAATGTGCGGCTGGGGATTTGCAGGTGGAGGCATCGGATCCTTGGTACGCGACTGTTATAGCGCTAGAGTATCCCCGAGTACTAACTGCATCAGCTGGATTCTCTCATGGGAGCGACGATTCAGCGAACACGTTATTCCAAGAGTTCGAGAAAGATTCTCCAAGACGACACTGTCGCTAATGCAGAAGACGAAGTCACAGTAGTCAGTGGGTTTAATATTCTGACCAATGGCCAGGTACGTAGTCACATTTCCGGTAAAGGGTATACCTCACTAAGGGTTCTTTGGAGATCAACCTGATCTCTTCAGCGCTCACTGCGATTCTCGTGGCCGGACTCGCCAGTTAATCTCCGTTAATCTAACTGATAAGACCAAGTGAGGTAAGTTGCACAGAGGCGTCTTATCTTACAGGTGAGCGACAACCTTGTAGTGTTCGCCCTAGGAATCCGGAGACATAAGATCATTAGCAGTGCTAGTGATGAGCCATGACCATACCTAGGCGATAGGCTGCCCGAGCCGCAACACTTGGAAGTTAATAAGTAGTAGAATGATGCCATTGGTGGCTAACGTTTCTCACCGACTTGATATCATTAGCCTCGGATAAATAGTTGTGTTACAACCTTAACAGAAGTAGCGCCGTCGTAATTGAAATCGGACGCCCTCCTTAACACAGCTTCAAATCAACCTTGTACGTACCACACAACCACGACTTGTGAACTGGGCATGAACTGGCATGAAGCGATATCAGTGGTGTTGAGGAACCGAAATTGTGCTCGCGGGCGGCAAGTCGGAGACTCGGAGTCCCATATTATATGCGTCATATGTCCAAAAGCTTCCAGCTCCACTGCCTATTTTGCCCGGTTCTTTCTCCTGCGTCAACGACAGCTACGATACCAGCCGCGAAATCGACGTGTTTTTTTGTTGTGAAGTATGTCTGAAAGCCCTGTACCTAAGCGCGATGTGAAGGAGCCTGTGTTGTTTGAATGCGCATGGGAAGTAGCAAACAAAGGTCTGTGAACTATCGCGGCCATGTATAGCTTGCTTTAATGTCTTGAATTTTAGTCGGCGGTATCTACACCGTCATAAAGACGAAAGTACCTGTTACAGTCTCAGAGTATGGGGACCGATACTGTCTCATCGGCCCGCTTTCATACAAGACGGCCCCAATGGAGGTCGAAGCCCAAGAACCGACAGATAAAACCATTGTCGAAGTACTAGGCGCAATGAGAGAGCGAGGTGTTAAGTGCCTTTATGGGCGATGGCTTATTGAGGGCGCTCCCAAGGTTCTGCTATTCGACACCAGCAGCATGTATCACCGTCTCGACGAATGGAAGGGCGATCTTTGGAACCTTGCGGGCATACCAACACCGCCGAACGATCACGAAACGAACGAGACGATCGTCTATGGTTATCTTGTTGCCTGGTTCCTCGGCGAGGTGCGACCGTTGTTCTGATTAATATGAACTCGCATGCTGAGGTAAATGATTTCCTCGCAAGTTTGTGGCGCGCCAGTTAGACCGTTCTGTGGTTGCACACTTCCACGAATGGCAGGCAGGCCTTGCAATCCCACTGTGTCGGAAGCGGCATTTAGATGTCACCACTGTTTTCACTACACACGCGACTTTGCTTGGCCGCTACCTCTGTGCGGGGTCTGTCGATTTCTACAACAATCTGCAGTACTTCGACGTCGATCATGAGGCGGGAAAGCGCGGCATTTACCACCGGTAGGGCTACCCGCGCTTATACTCTTACTCGTCTATATGCATTGACCTGAGATAGATACTGCATTGAGAGGTCCGCGGCTCATTGTGCCGACGTGTTCACAACTGTGTCGCACATCACAGCATATGAAAGCGAGCACCTCCTCAAGCGCAAGCCGGATGGTGTCCTTCCCAACGGACTCAACGTCACCAAATTTCAGGCGATGCACGAGTTTCAAAACTTGCACGCGATGTCGAAGGCAAAGATCAATGACTTCGTTCGCGGTCATTTCTACGGGCACTATGACTTTGACCTCGACAACACGCTCTATATGTTTACCGCAGGGAGATACGAATACCGGAACAAGGGTGTCGATATGTTCATCGAAAGTCTGGCACGGCTGAACTATCGCCTCCAAAAGGCCGGTTCTAAAGTCACAGTTGTTGCATTTATCATTATGCCTGCTGCGACTCACTCGTATACTGTTGAGGCGCTCAAAGGCCAGGCTGTAACGAAGCAGCTTCGCGATACGGTGACCGAGATTCAGAACCGTATAGGCCAACGGATATTTGAGCGTGCGGCACGGTACACGGGGTGCGTAGACAGTTTTAAAGCCGCTCCAGTGCAGTCCTGAAATTGAGCTATAACAGAGATCTCGGCAGTGAGATACCTGCCATGGAGGATTTGTTGTCGGATGAAGACAAGATCTTACTCAAACGGCGAATCTTTGCGCTCAAGCGCAACTCACTGCCACCCGTCACGACTCACAATATGGCGGACGACTCAACTGACCCGATCTTAAATCAAATACGGCGCGTAAGACTCTTCAATGGCGCCGAGGACCGTGTGAAAGTTGTCTTCCACCCTGACTTCCTCAACTCCAATAATCCAACATTAGCACTTGATTACGAGGAATTTGTGCGAGGGTGCCATCTAGGCGTATTTCCCAGCTATTACGAGCCATGGGGCTATACCCCGGCTGAGTGCACTGTCGTGAGTGCCCTGGTGTCCGTAGTTGAGATGACGTCTGATAAGGGTGTTAGATGGGGATTCCGTCGATTACGACTAATCTATCTGGCTTCGGATCATTTATGCAAGACTTAATAGAGCGCCCTGAAGTATGACGCCGCATTATATCTCGGTTCAGTTCCTAACTGACGGCGTGCAGGACGAAGGCTGCTACATCGTTGATAGGCGAATGCACTCCATCGAGGACTCTGTCAATCAGGTAAGCTACAATTGCCCTGATGGCAACATTTAGGCGCGGTATTAACATGTTCACAAAGCTCACGGATCACATGTTCAAATTTTGTCAAAAAACGCGGCGACAGCGGATTAATCAGCGTAACCGTGTCGAGCGTCTTTCTCCTCTGCTCGACTGGAAGAATCTTGGCATTGAGTATTCAAAGGCGCGCCAATTGGCATTACGCCGTGCCTATCCGGACGAGTTCAACGAATGGGATGACTTTGACTTTTCGAGTGGCGTCGAGCGACCACCATTCAGTGTCCCTGGCAGTCCTAGGTACAGAACTGGGGCTGTGACGCCCGGTGATATGGGTACCTTGACCGAAGAGGTACGTCCGGTGGTGCTGTCCGTTCAACTTTCTTAAGGTTTTACCATGTTTCAAAGATGCAGGGATTGGAGACGAGCGACTACCGTGGAGGCCAGTGGCCGGGTTTCAGTAAGGAGGAGGAGGAAGAGGGTTACCCCTTGTATGTCCCTCCTCCACTCGTGTATTGACTGGCTAGACGTTGAACGTTTGATAGTCCTCTCGTGATGAAGGTGCGTTCAAGAGCCGGTTCTGTCTTGTCAGGGGCATCAACTCCTGGCAACAACAACGGTCAGTCGAAGAATTTGAGCGAACGAGACCTCCAAAAGGCGGACGAAGCTCTCTCTAACGGCATCAACGGCTCTACTCCGTAGGCAGTAGTTTGGGTCTGTTTCGGTAACGAGATAAAGGTAGATACTAGGCCTGGGGGTGAATGTGTCTCAGTATTACAGTCACAAGGCTTTCTCATACTTATCGGCCTCTATCCTGTATATCTATCCCATACCTTGTACAGTAGCCTGGATCGCGGATGCCCATCGGTTCTCGGCCTTTCCACATGTTCCTCTGAGGCAAGTTGCAAAAGTCGTTGGTCAACATTAGTATGTGAGTCGGAGTGCATGCAACTGAGACCAGATCCTCCATAATTCTGTTACTACAGCAATATATATATGCAGATGGAGCTAGTCATACCCCGCGCGGCTGTCGTATTCGAATCTGCCCGAGCACGTTGCTTCGAAAAGTTGTGGTGCTCAGTGGCCTGAACATGCATGCTCGGGATACGTATCTAACTGCCCTCAGCTGAATCTACTGCTTAAAAAATTATTTTATATATATTTTGTCACCTAGTCATAGTCCAAAAGCAGCTATAGGATCCCCGATAGATAATAAGTATATGGAGCGAGGAGTATGACATATGCCATGGTCAGGCCGCAGTTTCATTGTTCTCTCCGAAGAATGACTCGAATTCTTTCAGAGGATTATGCCTTTCAACAGTTAACCCTCTGTCGGGGTTCGTATTCACAGTCTTCATCCCGATGTCATCCTTGCCGGGGAGTACAGCATGGTCTTCATAGAAGATGCCCCTCAGCGAAAGGAGCATCCTATTGCCTGCCATGCTTGGTAATGCAAAGGTGAACGGAATGAAAAGTTCAAAAGCGGGGACCTGAAGATGACGTGCATATCAATATCAAGGCATGAGATCTATTACTTTTCTTCATTACCCGCAGCTGAAACCAGACATAGAAGTCGGCAACATAAACGCAGAGGACGCTAAGTCCCAAGGTCAGCGAGACATGATCAAGAGGGAACTGCAAGGGGCTGACGTGACAAAGTAAAGCACGCTATATCGCACGATGGAATTCATGAAACGTGATCCTGTCCAAGATTTCGGGGCTCCCAATCGAAAGTGGCGTATGGCCTTATACACCACTAGTGTGACTGAAATAGTCTCAATGAGCAATGGGGGTATCCTAAGGTTGATATCAGAATAACGGAAATGGAAACCGGTATCACTGACCAAAAGGTGTAAACATAATGCGGTAATTGCATCGGACCACAGATATGTGCAAGTCCACCGGCGTGCAAATCGATGGCTACACAAGAGGAACAGGGTTATGCTTCCCGTCGATGTTCATAGTAGATAAGTACCGATGAGGTTATGATAACCAAAACCCTCGACCAGCCCCATGCCCACCAGTCCCAAGACGATAATTGCGGACATGGCATACATGATCCGTTTACTCCGGTATATTGCCCAGAGACGCAGTTGTGATATCACTAGAACATCTATAGTCTACGCATTGCGCAACAGGACAAAACGGAACATACTGACCTTGTACGGCAGCGAAGAAGCAGAAGCCAGACCATCCATGAAAGAGAAGCCAGCTTTTACCTAAGGAACGCAAACTACGATTAAGTGGCCCGACGCATGAAAAGGAATGCAGGCATACAGCTAAAAATCAAGAGTTATGGCATTGCTTGTGCAGAAAATACATGTGACGGTGCTCACAACTGCAGACATCCAAAAATAAGATAGCTTGTGAGATGGCATATGACGATGGGCCAACATGGACTCACAGCTGATGAATAGGGCACCCCCATGATAGCTTCACGACGCTGAGCTCATAGATATCTCATTTCACTTCTAAACTTACCGATGGAATTAAATATGAGCACGATGAGGGGCGCATATCGTGCAGCCAAAAAGATAATTCGTGGCCATGATCGAGGATGGACTCCACGCTATTGGGGGTGGGGGGGGAGAGATCCGTCAGCATATCAAGGTAAAATGAGGGCGATCCAAAGGTTTGTGGCATACATACCCATACGAAGTCTATCTGTATAAAGGATGAGCTTCGCGTTCCAGCCTATAGATGATGAAATGACCTCTTCCTGAGCCGTCAAAACTGCCGTCACACGTCTCGTTAGATTTAAGCACGCATACAGTCGTTGGTATAGTTCACCATGATCATAGAGAAGCAATGTGACACTGGCCACTGCCAATTGTTAATCAGTGCGTTAAGAAAGCTGGGAGTAGTGCTTTCACCAGTGAGGGTGGTTTACCTTGAACATATCGGGTTGAATGTACAAATGACAAGTCAGATATTTGGGTACCCGATAGTTGGTCCATGTCAACCTCGGAGCATAAAAGATATGTCCACAGATTCCGGGAGGTTTATATGCTCGAAACCCCCAGTTCCTTGGATGGAAAGATTATAGATGGCTCGAGGCAAAGCCTCATCATTGTGTGGGTGTTATATACAGACAGAAATATCGCCATCTCACGCCTATGCTGTACGGTGAGAGCGCCAGTGACGATCAACTTTGAAGTTTTTGAAGTCCGACTGTTGGAGCTGAGTTTACTAACCGGAGCAACGGGGAGCCATCAGTTCCTACCTGGTGCTGTATATCAATGCATAAGTAACATGCCACCGCCCGGATTGACACTGGATGGAACAGGACGTTGCCACTGTCAATGGCATGCCAGTGAAATGGGCGCAAAAGTCACGTTGAATATTCTCGACTTGTCATTCCGTACTAGCAGTGGTAAAGGCAAAAAACCTCAAATCAGCCGGCCATCATTGGGCGTGCCGCCATCGCTCTTCATGTAGCCCGTGTGCTGCGCACCGGATGTGGGAGTGCTAAGTCTAGGTGAGTTCTTGCCTCGTGAGACTCATGGGCCGTCTAAATGTACCACCACTACCGATGCGGATTCTGCACCAATAGCAAAGGCGACGGTGCTTCAACCCCGGTAATCGGTATGTTGCCAACCATCTCGACCGAGTAAGTAGCGACGGTGCTCAAGATTGTTGAATAATAACGGCTGTGATTCACATAAAGTGAACGGCAGCCTGCAGGAAGTGAGAAGAACAATTACGGGTTTGTCAACTGCACACCTGAGAATCCAGGTCTCTGGAAAAGATGGGCTCAACATCAACCATCATAGAAGGCATGGCAGCCAGGGGAATGGTGAGCGTGAACCCCCAAAACAGTTGCGCGAAATCTGTTACTGCAGGCTATATAATGCATAATGTGTGAGTTGTTAGTTACGATCCATGAACGCCTCAAGGGCTTGAGAGACCCATCTCATACCGAAATGTCTGCCATTAGTGTATTCAAGAAGCTGCGTAACAGAGAACTCACGGTAACAGGCAATTGAGTGAACATCGTGGCCTATTTTCGTTGAATTTGCTGTAAGGCATATTTATCGACATGTGAGTGCTCAGATCTGCGAGGTGATCTGGGACATTGTATGCGCATCATCCGGGTCCTGACATATTCTGAGCTAGTGCCGCAGCTCTGGGAAAAATGATGGGTCGGGAACCTAATACCTGCCGCAGTATCGTACCTGCCATATTCCCATAGGCTCCTGGTCGACTCTGGACTTCATCCCTCTGTTGCGGAACGAGCTCAATCACTATCATATTGTATGCAAAACAATGTGGTCTTCCTGGAAGTGTTGACAAAGGTTTTGGATACAACTATAATGCGAGAGGTGTCACGGTATGAATTTGGTATTCTCATTTTTGAACGAGGCGCTGTTATCACATGCACTTCCTGATGGTATAAATATATCAAAGGGAGGCTGGTCATGGAAGAAACAGAAAGTACCATTACTACAATTAACAATTTCCACGTACATGCACTGTAGTACCAATACTTACAGTAGGCTTGGCCCGGGAATCGTGTATTTTCGGATATGGAAGTTTGAATCCCTACTATCACATCAATCGTCAAGTTGAAAGCATGAACGAACAATTTCCCCTACCAATCAGACATTTGCGCGAAGCCGCTGATGGGTCGTTTGATCTGCCTTTGATCTGCCTCCAATCTGTCGGAGTTTGAATATTGAGTTGCACGTCCTCATGGCGGTTGGGTTTCCTTTCCGCCGACGCAGCGTGGGACGGTTGCTTGCCTTTATCGCTCTCGGTCTCGTTCTTCGTAACATCTTCGTGTCGGGGCCTTCCAATGGCGACGAAATTCTTGAGCATAATGTTCTCGAGCGAGTCGTCACGCGTTCAGACAAGACTCTTGATGTGCAGCGTCACCCTTTCCTACAAGCTCGGCTAGGAAGAGAGGATAGCGATGACCTTCTCAGCGATGTAATCAAGGACGGTGTATCTGATTACTGGGAACATTTCCAAAAACCATAGTAAGTGAATGTTCCACTCCCGATGTACACGCTGATTCCATCGGTTTAGCATCACGGGACACGATACCTCTCATATGGATACTCAAGCAGTACGCAGCGCTATTGAAGAACTTTTAGGTCTTAACGGTTGGGTCGCAGCTCTCTGTCCAACACTTGTCAGGCCGTTTGGTCAGAATAAGCGCGACGATGGCTACTACGATGAACTAGCTCGCCGGAACCACCTTTATTATATTGCATTGGTAATTAATTCCGCCGACCATTTTCTCGTCGATCAGCTGGCCGTTATTGTGCAACTAGCCAAAAGGCTGGGTGCCGAAAACCTTTTTATATCCATGCTGGACTATAATTCCATAGATGCCACCCCAACGCTTCTCGATCTTTGCGAGGCTGTCCTGACATTACTGGGGGTACCTTTTCGGATACGTAGGGTTCCTGGGATGACAGAAGACCCAAGCGCTGCATATTACCCGTTGGAGGAAGCCACCACACGCAATTTGGCCCTGCAGCCACTCCGAGAGCTGGATGAGAAGCGGAACATCAAATTTCATCGTGTCATATGGCTCAAGGGTTTCACTTGCCCCAGTGACATCCTTGAATTGATCAAAGTGAGCGATGCCAACGAAGCCGCCATGGTATGCGGCATGGATTGGGCCGAACTGAATGGATTCTTCATATTTTCAGACAGGTAGGCGGCTCTCATTTTATTTATTTATTAAACGAACAGTGATGCTCACGACAACAACTAAAGGTGGAGGACGCGCGACATGGACGGAGATCAATTTCGACAGTCCAAGTCCTCATCAAAGCCTGAAGCGGGTCCGCCACGTGACAAAGAAGGCGCGACGCGCTACGCTATGCATCTTCCTTTCCAGGTATTCTGCTGCGAGTCTGGTACCCATGTCGTGGACCCTGCACAGTCATACTATCGAGGTATCTCGTATAGGTCGGGAGAGAACTACCACAATTTGTCAACTAGTGAATCCACACCAGAGTGGGATCCCGAAGCATCTTGTATGGACTCTAGCCAGGCATGGTTTTGCCGGGACCTTTGGCTCGATGCAGCCAGAGATGGGATGCGGGATCAAGGCATGGGTAATGGGGGAGGGATGGCCTGGCTTGATCCTGACGGGGATGAGACTGAGGTCTACGAACCGAGACGCGTAGTGGAACCCAAAACGAAGGCTAAACGCGAGGTTGCCGTAGAAGACACAGCGCCGCTGAAGCGACAGGGAGGTCCACCGGAACCAGATGCCGACGCAAATGCAGGTTCGGACTACGATGCAATGCCTGATTCCGATGTAGAGCTCCCAAAGGCCCCGCCTCCGTCTCGATTGTCGATTCCCAATTCTGTGTTCAGGCCGGCGCGTATCTTGGTCAACCCGCGGTGCGTGACAACGTATGCGGGTGTCAGTCATACACAGCTCGCGCAAGATCTCTTCGGGGAAGAAGATGCAGATGGCGCTGAATCAAGCCGCGTCGGAGGCAAGTATGTACTGGACGATTGGGAAAGTGCACCGGATAGCTTCGTTTGCCAAGAACAGCGGTAAGACCATATCTCTACCATCTGTCACATTCGTCTAATTTCCGGACGCAGGCAAACTGGGGGCAGAAAAGCGACAAAAACTCAGCGAAGGCTAGGATTTACGATTCACGATGAGCTGGAGCGAGAAGCCTGAAGTATGGGCGACAAAAATACTCATATCTGTATATTTGACTAGAAACCATGCTTACTGTATTCTTTAAAGCAGATATCTCCCCTCATAGAATGGATGGTTCGATTTTTTGGTACAACAATGTGCAGTTCTTCTGTATGATCGTTGACCCGGTAGTGGTCCCTGTTCTCTTGCGAAACATCAACTGTTCCTTTGTTTGTGGGCAGCAGATATGCATTGCACCCCTACCGACAGCTCTGTTCCCCGACTTAATATACCTGCATCACTCTTTTTTCAGGTACTAAATTACCCTATGGAGGTTCAAGTTAGATTGACATATGAATATGGGTATGGCCTGAGTATGTGTATATCGTAAAGTCAAGTGAACAAGTGGGGTATGTGTCGCCTTCACCAATCAAAGTGAGTACCTTCCCAACATTTTCATACGAACTCGGATGCAGCGTGTAAACGCGAACATTAATTGCTGGTGCTCTCTTCCAACTTTCAAGGCTTATCCTCAGAGCTATACTGCCAATCCTAGCCTTCGTGCCACCCCACTTTCACTCTTCCGGAGGAGCTGAAGGCTTGGGCTCACGGGATCGCGTCATTTGGTACCCCAACTTATGAGTCTGCACTACTTCCTCCAGCCAATCCACTTCGAGACTCTTACAGCTGAGGATGAGGACGTTGTCTATAGACTGAATGCCCTCTAAAGCTGGATATATTTGCATTCGTTGTAAGAGCTTGCAGTATTATTCAATCATCGCCGCATCCCCTTCTACCACAGAACTTCAGGCCATCCGACTTCTCACCCTCTGACGCCCTTCGATCTGACGACGTCTCACCTCTGATGTTCTTGGATCTGATCCTCGTAGCATACTGTCCTTGTTTTGTCAATCTCCTTGCGGATGAATAGCAATTTTCATTGTGCACACATGGTGGGGAGTAGCTGGATGGATCCCAAAACAAATGTCACCGGTGAGCTCAATAGCTCATGGGCTGTTAGAGGTAGGAATATACATTTCCGTGTCCCTAGAGAATGCCAGCTGACAATCTGCCACTGGTAATGGCATTACGTATGGTGTCCATATCCCTTTTGCAAATGTGACAGTACTGCTGTGATGTTAACACAAAACATTCGTCAGGACATTCACCCTGGAAATATACCGTGAAAACATGAAAACATGCAATTTTCAGAAGATAATCTTCCCACCTTTCAGACAAACTTTGACTTCATCTTGGCTTGACTGACTTCATTGACCTCGGTAGTGCAATGATGCTCTTTCCTCGATCGAGACGCGTCAGATCCAATCA
Source organism: Gautieria morchelliformis (assembly GCA_015179125.1). NCBI lineage: Eukaryota > Fungi > Basidiomycota > Agaricomycetes > Gomphales > Gomphaceae > Gautieria > Gautieria morchelliformis. Next base: position 57,164 of record WHVA01000062.1, on the reverse strand, counting down.
CTTAGTTCCCAGGTGCCTGGCTGCGCCACCGAGTGGTTTCGCCGCTCCAGAGCAGAGTGACAAGAATGATGACCGGTATAATGCCTTTGCAGCAGATGTCTACAATCTCGGCAAGGCACTCCAAGAGAAACTGTACTTGTTTTCAAATAAACTAAGGTGGTGCCATGTTTACCTTACTGTAACCCTTCCATGAGCAGTGACCTTTGGATTAAAAAGAAGGAGCCTCGTATCGTGCCTTCAGCGTACTACATCGATCTTTTACGAGACACGAGAAGGGACCTTCCGATCTTGTCGATGCTGCAGACGCATTCCAGATACTAGAGGAAATTATACAGTGGACGATTGCAGGGTACTGCAGGGTACACTGTAGTGTATCGTTCAATGCACTGCAGCGCAGTCTCAAGCAATAACGCTCTTATCGGCGGATCATGAGCACGGACACGTTCTGCAGATTTCAAAGTACGTTTACTATAGTATGTGTTCTAGACCTTTGTATGGCAGGTGCTGGTTTGGTTGAATTGGATGCATTAGTGTACCGTGGCGGTCATTGCGCGGGTCATGGTTTCATACAGAACTTGTAGAGCACAAGCACAATGAGGCCGCGTGGTAAATCTTGAATATTCCTTTCCCCTCGCTTCAGACGACTGCACGGTGAATAAGTAACGATCTAAACGGAACAGGTCTGTGACTGGCACTAAGCATCAGGAAAGTTGGGCTGGGGCATGACATATACACAAGGTGTTCCGTTTTTCCCGATGAGGGGTGATTTCGTTCCAGGATGACGTCGCCAGTTGTTTCAAGTGGTATGTCTCAATCTTACCCAAATACACCATTAAATGTAACACTGCGGTGTACCGTGACTGCAGGAAAGGGTGTGCAGGGTGCAGTCCGGCAGCCCAGAAAATCGATCAAAGTACATCCCGTCGGTGATAGATACACATCACAATGGACATGATTATATAAATCAATCAGTGTGAAGTGGAAAAGTAGAAACACACATCCCACCGGTCTTCCAGTCGCTGCCAGTAAGAACCTGACCACACAACTACTTTCTGCAATTGGCTAGGTTACCTAGCCAAGTTACAGAAAGTAGTTTTGTGGTACAGAAATCTACAGGAAGTCTCAAGATTATAAATATTTAGATGTTATTCACTGGAAGGATTTGGATTCATCGGTGTGGGTGTAAACCTTATGTTCGTGACGCAGTTGTGTGACTTGTGACATCATCTTTCGTGTAATTGTGTAAAGATTAAAAGATGGCATCCTATACGCTTTCTCACCAGGCATACCTCAAAATTATCTTCCATGCGGCCAAACACCCCCATAAACCGGTTAATGGGGTTCTCCTCGGCAAGCAAACGGCCACATCTGTTTTAGTCACTGACGCCGTTCCGCTATTACATCTGTGGACCAATCTGTCGCCTATGATGGAAATTGGGTTGGATCTGGTCTGTTCGCATCTGACATTATACAAGTTGAACCAAGACCTATTTCTTGTCGTAGGCCAGAACCCACGCAGATGCTCTAGGGCTTCAAGTAGTGGGCTATTATCAAGCCACCGAACGTTTAGATGACCGTGCTTTAGCCCCTGTCGGTGAGAAAGTGGCGTCTAAAATCAAAGAGAATTTCAATGATGCATTTGCGCTTGTCGTGCGTACACCATATTTGACAAATACAACATCGTTAAGAGAATCGTACAGGTAGATGGAGAGAAAATGGGAACAGAGGAACCTGCGTTAATAGTAGGTCTTCTAAACTTTGTTTCATAATCCCGACAAATTTAGCATTCCCCAGCCTTATATCGCCAATGGTACCTCTTGGCATCCACATAACTCTGCATTCGCGGGCGACTCGCCTTTCACCCTGGAAAATCAAAAGTCTCCAAGCAGAGCTATGGCCCTTATTCGGGAACGCGGTCTTCACCGTCAGTTTGGTGACTTTGACGATCATCTTGAAGACGTAACTGTTGATTGGTTGAATAATGCCGGCTGTACTGACAAGGGGGCAAAGAAGACATAATAGAAGGACCTGGCGGCTCAACGTGCCACGCCTGGTATTGGTTATCGATACTGTCGAGTCTGTTTCCCTTTGCCTGATACCCCTGTGAAGCTACCCCTGTCTCCGGCGTAAACGTTAGGTTACACAAGGATATTATTATTGCATCCGTGAATTTCTGTGGCAAGTGCACGCGCGAGAGTATACCATTATTGCATTAGTCTCATCCATTTTTGTTTCGAAGTCTACCTTCACCCATGGCGCATGATCCATTGCCATATGACCACTGTTGTCAGCTATGGAGCAGCCTAGAACGTGATGGTACCATATGCACATACCGCTGGTCTTGAAAAAATCCCCACCGCAAATACCAGGTGAGCCCAGGATATGAGCCATATAAGTGGCACTCCCATCATCCCGATCCACGTAGTTTTCCACGCAATTTTTTCGTGGTTCAAGAGGCGGTCGCTCCAACCGCAAATTATCCTTGGGTTATCCACTGATGCAGATTATATTTGGAGGATCTTCCAAATCTAGACGCATCATTGCCTACTTCAATTGAAAGGCTTAAGAGCAGCGAGAGTTGAATCTACCCATGTGGGAGCTGTTGTTTCTCCCACTAATTGGCCCCCTACGATGTTCGTTAACACCTGGTTTATTTTGCTATGCGCATTGTTATTTGTCAAGGGGGCACCCTCGGGGTCTATAACCTCAGACGCTGCTGGCTTAGACCCTGACTCGCTATTGACTCTAAATCTGGTGAAGCAAATCAATGCCTTCATCACGCTGGAGAGCTTGACTACAAATCTCATCAGGTGTATACCATCTGTTTGTCAAATAATCTACGCTTATCATGCTCAATTTTTTCACTACAGCATCAACTTCGATGGTCTGCCTATTACATGCCTGCTTACATGCGCTCGAGACTGACTTCTCTCGGGTGATACAGTTAACAACCCACTGCCGCTCCTACCCTTGGTCATCCAGCGAATCAAGTCCAATGCGGGTGTGGACGGCACCATATTTGCGACGTTCGACCACACGTTCTCACCGCCGTTTACGATCAACCCGCAGCAGACGGCAAACTCAGGGACTATACCTAATGTCAATTTGACTCAGGTTAGTGAAGGACAATCTTACCAATTGAACTGTATTTCAACTGACCTGATCTTGCAGGGAGCGCTTGCGAGTCTGGGCATCATTCCCTTAGGAATGCTTAACCTTGATAGTAACATCACGTTGCTGTAAGACAACCCTTAACATCTTATATTCCCTTGGCTGACTTTGGGACCACCAACAGAGAGCTTATCCCAATCCCTATAAATGGGCTCAAGCAATCGGGTGTTCCAACAATGTGAGCACACGTCTGTCGCATGATCCATGCCGAACTGTCTTGATATCTTCTGTCATCTTGCCGTTGTACAGATACACATTGAGTCTTTCTTGAGTTCACTGGAGAAAACACCACACCATCGTCTCCCTTGTTTGGGGGTTTATTAGTAGGACGTCGGCTAGTTTTCAAGTGGGACTGTTGTTACTCGCACAGAAACAACAGATTTGCAGACAGTTAGCTAAGTGAATACAGTTTATACACATACGAGTCTACACCTTAGCCACTCAAATTTACGTTCGAGATAAATGCTGGTATTGTGAGCTGGCCGTCTCGTACTCTCGTTGAAATATCCGATCACGATCTTTAACCATGAATCTAATGCAGAGAGAACATAAGAAACTGGCTTGAGCCGGAACGACACCAAATGTTCGCAACAGGAGACACGCACGTCATAAGCTCGTGCACATAATCTCTTATTACGCTGACGGTCTCAGGATCCATATTTGAGCCTCCGATGTAAGTCGGCAAGCTAACTGCAGGATCCAAAAATTGTTCAGCAGCTTAGGAATCAAACAAATCTTGTGACTGGAAGCCAGTGCATACCTATCATCCTCATGAAGTGCTCTGAGCCATAGATAGCGCTCATCTCCTTTTCTTCTCCTACCTTTACCGTTGGTCCCGTCACGTAGCGCTTGCGAATATCAGCATATTGCACCCTCTCGAAGCTGGTGAAGTAACGATGAGAAACCACAGCTATTTAATTCGATTTGAGGAAGCTACCGGTAGAGCAGGTTGGCTCCTAATGATCGATCAAAATACAATTGTAATCCTGAGATAATAGTAGGCAGGGCCTCTGTATGTCTGTTTTTTCCAAGCAGTGTCAGAGATGTTGGGACGAAGTATAGATCACATACGCAGGCTGTTTCTCTAGGGCATCAACATATTCTTTAAACTCCTGTAACAGCTCTTGAACGTTTGGTGTTCGCGGCAAGGTGACAAGCTGTTAAGGTAAAAATCGCTCAATTATGCGCGATAAGAGGCGAGAGCGCGAGTGGGTAAACAAGCCACCTGATGATTTTTCGTAACCGCTTCCCAATCGTCCACCAAGACCATTTTGAGTATGTCTGGGACAGTAAGTTTCAACTCTGGCTTCCGGGTACTCTCATCCTTCGGAAGAGCGAATGAGGTTGGCATAACACGGAAATGATGGCGTGTCGTGGAGGCGGAGTCAGTCAGAATGTTCGATGAAGTATTGTTGAATCAAAGAGAACGGACCTCATCTCGACCCCTTTTATGTCCTCTTGGCTCCTTTCTCGCGCGACCTTCCCTGCCCTCTCCTCTGCCGGGGGCTGAAGTGGACGCTCCCGGTTCCTTTGATGGAGCGGCTTTTGAGGCTGCTGCCGGAGCAGTCTTTTGTGCAGCGGTTGATAGCTTCTTTTGTAACGCAATATTGGTTTCACTGAACTTGAGAATTCGCTGTGGAGGGACCCACTCGTCCCACCTGGATCGACAAATGAATATTGTGTGCGGAGAAATAAAGAGAAGGCGCACGTTTGTTTCCAACCTTTGTAATGTACGAAATAGTGAGCTCCCACTGACCCCAAGTGTGTGTTTCTCTCATCCCACGTCTCTGTTTTTAGAACCTTACAGTGACACCAGTGAGGGTTAGCAGAAGACTAGACGTTGGGGAAAGAAGCCACCTTTGCTTCGTAAATGAGGGGGCCATGATAACATAGGACACGCTCGTTGACCGTGAATGTGGGGTGAGACATGATGGCTTCTCTGTAAGACTTGCAAGGCAGACTGCAGAGGCCGGCAGAGAGCAGAGATCCTTATGTAAGCGTCGCTTGAACCGAGCCGGAGGTTGAATATTCTGCAATAGCTTCCTTTGTTCCAAGTTATCTGGAACATATGTCTGAGCTCAAAGCCGTGAAAGGGCTCATCGGAAGCGGCAGGTATGATGATCACGCTCACAAAGGAACGTGGCACAAAGGAGCTTCTTTTGACGCCACTGAGGCAATATTTTGTTCAATTAATTCCTCGCTTGTTTGGAGATCGCTGCGCGATTGCCGCGTTCATGGACGGGTTGTTACTGTTTCGCTCCAAGGCCCCATGGCCCAAATAACACGCATAGTTCCGACGGCACCATGAAAGCTCCCTTTGTTCGATTCAAGCATCAATCCCGTCACCGGCTCTCACCCGACTCGGATGTGGCTTGAGGAGCACGTTATTCATGTTATAAGTTGCGGATAACATCATACACAATGTGGCTCATTGCAGGAAACACAAAGATTACAGAGTAACAAAAAAGCACAGAGCAACAGCACAATAAGCAGGTAGCAGGGGGAGTCGACCGAGGTATGACCCTCGTCGCGTTCAGTCGTCTTCGCTTTCCACGTGTTCAGTTTTCGGTTCATGTCTCCGTTCGTATCGCTGCAGTCTACGGAAAACCTCGTCCCGACAGTGAACATTTCCTTCTCCGGCGATGGTCGATGATTTGTGGCATGTGGCCGCGTGTTTCCACCTTGCAGAAAAAGAGAAATATGAGCAGGCTGGAGATGTACAAGATCATTAACGTCATTTACCAGAAGAGTTCTTTGACCTTTCCAATGCCCATTATAAGCACGGATGTCACTGCCAGAGGTGCGACATTGCCCACCTTGACTTCGCCAGTTTTAACACCCTCGATTGCAGCCCATTTATGGCACTTGTGACATTTTCCCTGCATCAACTCTGATTTCTCCTGTTTGCGGACTTCCGATACTGGCCTTTTGATAGTGCGAAACTCTATTGGCGGAGAAAAAGGGAGTCCAGTCGCCGAAGATATACCTGGGGAGTCTGTGAGTCGCAGATATTAAGCAATATCGCGTACTGCGGTACATACCATGTGCATACTGCATGTGATAGCTAAAGTGAAGATAATTTAAACCGAAAAGTTAGTATTGACCAGTTATACTACATGCAATTCCTCTGATAATTCGTCAGTCTGAGCCCACCTTGCAAAGGAAGAAATCGCTTACCACTTGTACGCTGAGACCTTCATGGCAAGCCATTCGGCATGATCTGTGCCCCCGTCGCGGGACGATTCAAAGCATATAGGACACAATCCAACCTTCAGCTTTCCGACGCCCTGTGTGAAGCGTGGAGTATACAGATCGTAGGCATCCCGAGGCTCGTTGATCTGTGCAGCGGGAGCTGGCTTCGTAGTCTTGCTGTGAACGCATGTGAGTATTATTCAAAGACAAGTTAGCGTAGAGGTGATCATACTCTGCGAGGACGGAAGCACCACGGCCTTCAGGGTAGTAAAACGATGAGATGAAAAACTGCTTGTAAAACCTTGGAAATATCGGATTGATGGGAAGTGAGGGCGGGAATGTGCGCTGCAATTCGGAAGTAGATGGGGTAGGCGGTAGCGATGGCAAGACTTCGACATCCACCTGACCGAGGTTGGAGGCAGGAATTTGGTGTTGACATTCTGGGGTAGATACATCAGCACCAGGGGACCTATGGCTTGGGATGAATAATTACTACCGCCCGCACCACGACTCGTCGACTGGTTCAGGGCAGCACTGCGTCTTGCCAGGGATCCGACTCCTCCATGGATTTTTCTCTTTTTCTTAAGCGGGGAACTCATTATTTCATCGTCACTGGAAGCTGGGTTCGCGTCGTCATTATGTATCTCGCCCTGGACCATATACTTCCTCTTTTGTCTCTGACATGTAGATGTTCCGAGCGTAGAGTTTTTCGATTCTAGATGAGAAGAGGAGCTGGCTTTGGAACGCGAGCGCGTGCTCATTCCGTGCTTTCGGTCCTCTTTATCGAACATAGCTTGCAGGTCAGACCGAATGGGTTGTTTCGATGGGCTGTGAGAGCTAGCCTCCGATAATGGCGAATCTAGACTTAAAAGAAATTTCCGCTTTGCACAAGAGCTGGATAGACCCGTAATTCTTTCTGCAGGAGCGCCGGTCTGCGCAGCCCTAGTAGCGGCTAGTTCAGGTGAGGCAAATTGAGTTGAGTGGGCTTTTAGTATGAAAGGAGACGAGAGAGGCTGAGCAGGGTTGATGTCGCCCCAAGGCGAGAGCACATCACTACATTGGCGAAGTCGTTGAAGGAAAGGCGTGCTACGCTGATGTAGGCTTGGCGAGTGCGAATCCGGGATTTGTGCTATGCTAAAGGGATTGGCACTTCCGTCCTCACAGATATCACGATGGTGCTTCGGCTGGTTCGGCAGAGGAATGACTTCGCCGCCGCGCCCGAACATCGGTGTGACGTCTCCTTGGGATCTTCGAACCACAGGAGAGCTTGTGGAATCCAGCAGCGCAGGCAGAGTTGTATCTTCTAAGGTTCGAAATGGACTGTTATTGAGACTAAAAGACGGGCTGTTGTTGGGTAGCTCGTCAGTTGACTTGGGGAAGAGAGGGGGAAAACACATGGCTCGGGAGTTTATTGGAGTCTTAGGTAAAGATATCAGGCTATCTTCGAGAGCTTTGTCTTGAGGTGGGGAGAGGGACATTCTGAACTGAGCCACAGGGGACTCAAGAGCAGTCGAATAGGAAGATAAAGCAGGTGGGGGATACGTGACGAAAGCAGAGATGGGGTGATCGAAACCTGTACTGGTAGGGAGTGAGCTGTTTAGAAATGGTAGTGAATCATTGTAAATGAGAGTCTGAGGCGACGTCGGATACGGGAAATCGTCAAGAAACGGATTTGAGTACGCAGCTAGAAAGTCGAACGGCGCAGCAGAAGCAGGCGACGAGAGCTCTACATCTGAATACCTAGTCTGAGTGAGATGACTACTGTGATGGAGCGAGGAAACAGATATGGCAGACATAGACTTGAGAGAAACTTGAGACAACGTTGCGCACGTGCTTTTTGTGGACGCGTTGTTTGGCGTTCATTGCGCGTTGTTTGTCTCAGCCTAAAGATTCAATAGACTTGATATGCGACCACACTAAGCGACGATGCCAAAACTCTGGGCACTTTCCCATGCGGGTGAGCAAGATTTCAGAAATAAAACTTTGGTCTTTCCATGCGTGTTTAATTAAGTAGAGCTAAAAGCCTGCGAGACAAAAGATGCCTCGCGCTTGGCTCACTGTTCACATTACAGGGGTACCAATGTACTACAATCTCCGGCACAGCATGTACCTCCGTTAGGCGGTATTCGAACTCACGACCACTCTGAACCGTGGGTGGCCAGCCCACAGCACCAAAGCATCATCGCTACGGTTTAAACCCATCGACTTAGTACCGGGCTAACGTGACTGCTACTGCAAACCGGGAAATATAACTGTAAACGCCAGCGATACTCAAAGCTGCACCACGACTGTTTTCAACGACGACTAATATCCTCGTTGGATTTCGAGAGTGAGGGAGAGATAGAGTGTCTCTGGATGAAAATGCAGGTCAAGTGGATGGCAGCGAACAGCGAGGGCAATCGAGAGCAATATTCCGAAAGGGATACAAAATCAATGGAAACGGCACAATTGTAGTGTGATACTACCACTAGAAATTACGAACAGTATATACGTTAAGGCTTTGCGTTGCGGCGGTGGTCATCCCATGATTTCCATCGCCTATTGTCATGGTAGTCTATTACATAATGCACGGCCGTACGCGAAGACGACTTGGCTGTTGTCTTCGCTGTGTGGTTCTGTCTTTTCATGGTACCACCATAATACTTTCCACACCAGTGTAAGAGGCCATGAGTAAGGATTAGTGTGTTTCGAGAAAAGTAAAATGCACGGGTTCCGTGCTACTTAGAGCTGAAGTCGACAAATCTTCTATGGCGGACACATAGTTTATGATAGATGCACCTTTTGCCATGCTCATTCAGCCCTCGGCAGCCACAACGCCTCACGCCTCTCCTTCTCTTCCAACGTCTTCCACCGTTCCCAATCAATAACCCTGCCCTCCCTCACACCCTCCTCCACCTCCCTCGGCACACCTTCCAACTGGACCTCCTCTCCCCGCGCAAGCAGGCCCCCCTCATTACCGCCCTCTGCCGAGTCCTCCACAATGGCAGCCGCAACGTCGTTCGCGTCCACCAGCGTCCCCGCCAACACGCCCTCCGCCCCGCGCCCGGCCCACCCCGAGGCATACACCCGCGGCACGACCGCCCCGTCGGGCGTCATCACCCGCCCGCCCGCATTCTGCGTCCGCATCCGCCCCAGGGACATGTCGTACCACGGCACCGCCGCGTCCTCGAACATCGCTGCGTCGCCCTCGTATCCCAGACTCGTCACGACCAGATCCGTGGCCACACGCTCGTACCGCCCCGTGCCCACCGCCCGGCCCGTCTCGCCGTCTAGCCTTGTCTCCTCCAGCGCCAGCTCCACCCGCGCCCGTGCGTCCTCCCCTAGATTCGCAGGCGCTGCCACATTATACCCCACCGGGGCCCGCCAAAAGTCGATGCTCAGCCTCTTTCTCACGCCACCAACTTCATCCTTACCGATACTCCCCTCCCTCAACAGCCCCAGCACCCTCTTCTGTTTCCGAGTAAGCTCCCCACCCCCCTCCTCCGCTTCCTTCAGCACCTCCTCTTTTATTCCTAACCCCACCCCTAGGCCCCGGAATTCCCGCAACTCCTTCGCCCCAAACTTTGCTTCCCGCGGCCCGCGACGCCCGATGATACTGACATGGCGTATAGTCTCCCATAGCGCGGTGAGGGTGTCGAGCACGGGAGGGGGGAGGGAGAGAGACGCGAGACGCGAGGGCGGCGTGAGGAGCAGACGCGCGACGTCGAGGGAGACGTTGCCGTGCCCGATGAGGGAGACGTGCCGCGTGTTGGGGGGGATGGGGCGGACCGTGTCGGGGACGGCTGTGAGCACGCGGAGGGAGACGTCCGAGGACGCAGCAGAGGCGGCAGTTCGTGCGGGAGGAGCAGCAGCAGACATTAATAGCGCATGACCGCACCGGCCACCCCACGCCTCTGGATGTCCTGTGTACCACCGCACGATGTCCAGCGCAGGCACGCACACACCCGGCGCGCTTGGGAGAAGAGGATGTGTGCGCGGGGTGGGGGCGCCGGTTGCGAAGACGAGGTGGGTGTAGTGGGGGAAGAGGGCAGGGAGGGGGAGGGGGAGGGCCGCGGAGGGGGCCGCAGAGGTCTTGGATGAGCTGGTGCTAGTGTCTAGCCTCTGGCACGCTCGTGCGCTTGCGCTCGGGGTTACAACCGTACTCCCGCCCACACGAACGTGCCCGAAGAACCTCACGCGTGGATCGGACGCGGTGATGTCAAATTTGTGAGTGCAGTTCTACTATGGGGCGGGCATCAGCTTCCTCGGCAAGGAAGAAGCGTAGAAAGATGAGCAGCACAGATATGTAAAGCAGGCGGTGGCGGAGAAGTGAGAAGAAAGACAGACCTTAACCTCCGGATGGTCAGGCGCGACACCATACCTGACAAGGCCGTATGGCGCGCAGAGCCGCTCGTATATGTGGATGCGGACGTCGTCTGGAGAGAGTGGCGCGGCAGCGGGGCCAGCCAGAGCAGGGCCCGCGGCCTTCCCCACGAGCTGCAGCAGCCGCCCCGCGACATAAAACGCAGACGGGCCAGCACCGACGATGGCCAGTTTGAGGGGCATACAAGCTTGGAGGGCGGGAAACAGTAAAAAGTGGTTATGTATATAGCGTCGGCAGAAACCTTCAAGGCGCCATACAGCGATCGTCTGCACGAAATAGTTAGACGCAAGCGTACTGCTTGGCTTTGCTGAGTCAGCACCTTACGTAATTATACCCTACGCGTCCGTTCGTTGTCATCTAATGAAGCTGCTAGCTTCCAGGTTTGCTCTTGCAGCTTCTTTACTAAATCTTGTATCCTGGGCTCGTGCATCTGCACTCACGACTGCCATTCCCGCCAATCAACGATCATGTTTTTATGCCGATGTTGACAAGGCAGGAGAAAAGATTGGCGTATGTACCTCGTCACCACTCGAATTTGCTCAAACAAACTCCAATGCGATCTCCCAGTTTTATTTTGCAGTCTGTGTACATTTCGTGCTCTGTTCCGATCCTTCTGCCCACACCGTGTGTACAGGTTCAGTCCGGCGGGTCATTCGACATTGACTTCGAGGTCAAAGATCCTAACGAAAAAGTCCTCCTTGACGGCCTTCGGGAGCGCCAGGGTGACTACGTTTTCACCGCAAACACTGTTGGAGAATATGCCTTTTGTTTCGAGAACGACATGTCGACTCTGACGGGCAAACTAATTGATATCGACATCATGGTAGAGAGTGAGCCCCGCAGGGAGGCGTCGGCCAAACCCGGGCAGATTTCAGAGCACACGTCTGCACTAGAGGAGAGTATCTATAAGCTAAGTGCTATGCTACAAAACATCCGACGTACCCAGAAGCAGTGAGTGGCTGCTTCAGTGTGTGCTTGGTTCTGTGCTGAGTTTCCGGGGTGTAGTTTCCACACTCGGGAGCGGCGAGGTTTTTCTGTTGTGGAATCGACACAATCGTGCGTATCAATGGCTTCTTGTCTCCCCGTGCATCCTTTTTAGTATTCCCAACAGTCGGATCTTCTGGTACGGAGTGTTGGAAACACTGGTAATCATCGGGATGGCAGTGTGAGCTCACTCGCTTTGCAGTGGTTATTTATGGTCTAAATGCCCCGAGCTAGATTTCAGGTGTACATATTACAGACGTTCTTCACGAGAACGGGACGACGGTACAAAGTGTAATTATTACCTGCATTATTATGGGTGTGCTTCACGCTGGGCGTATCGTCTCCGACTTTACGAGTCAAAGTGCGTCCCATCTAGAGGGGCAAGCAAGCTCGATTTTTATAACTTAGAATACAAAGGTGCCAACCAGCACACCAAGGCATCCAAAAATACATATCGATATATAGTTCGGGAGAGATGGTAGGTTAGCCTGACACACCAACAGTTACATAGAAGAACGAAGGATCGAGTCGTGTGAGTCGTGATGTGTTGCGAGTTGTTGGTAAACATGCAAATGCGAAGCGATGTGCAGACAGCAAGATGCTTGTCAAATGTGCCAGTCTGTTCAGTCTAGTAATCAAAAAGACGTAACCACACACCTATTCAAGGCTCGAACTGATTTTCCAAGAACTGTGTGATAAGATTCAGAATCTCCTGCTTGATTGCCAATGGAATGGACGCTGCTTCCGCGGTGAGTCCGAGTATACGTGTGGAGCGATGGACGCCATTCACCATGTGCATGCGGCTCTACCTGTTCTAATAACGTGCGAAACTTCAGAGGCTCCAAGCCACGGGCTGTCTCTGCAAATCAATGGCTCCCAAATCAGCGATCAGGGCACGCGCAACAAAGCCGGGCCCCACCCTTCCCCTTGTGTCTCAAGTCGTCTATCCACCCACTCTCGTTCAGCTTCTGTGCCAGAAGGGCGAGGATCCTGGTATGGAGGACCGAGCGTGAAGCCGTGGTGCAGGATTCTGTGAGGAGGCTTTGCTTCTTACCTGTCCCACTCCCCGGTCTGCACCAGCCGACCGTGAACCTCTCTATACATTCCTTGTTCACCTTCCACAGAGCGGGACATGGCACGAAGGCTCCAGGAATCCGGGAACAAGCTCCGGACGCCAACAGCAGCGGAAGACCCACAACTTTAGTTCCGCGACAAAGACATAGAACTGTTTTTTTTTTTAAAGAAAAGATTCGTACACTCAATCGTCTGTAATTAAACAAAGTGTCCCATTTTCCAGAGAATCACGCTATCTCATGAGTAATTTTATTAAGATTACCAATGTAAGGGTCGATCGTACAATGACCAACGTATAACGACCAACGTATAACGTCGCACAGCGTCATATATATAGTAAGTGAGCTGACTGAATGAGAAAAAAAAAACGTGCGCATTCTTGATGTAAAGAAAGTAGCGTGGCTGCGCAAGTAACGGTGGCTGTACCGCAGGAAATCGCTTACAATTTTTGGGGGCTAAAACTACTATGGTTGAACGATCGCCCACAGAGATTAGTCTACAAGTCTCACAGGTGAAGCCACATGGTATAGTCCCCCCTTCAGGAGCAAGGGTTCTGCCCCAGCCATTTTACGGAACAGCACTCACGGCGAAGATGAGGGACCAGAACCAGAAAGTGATGGGACCTGCCGAGTCCCCTTCGAAGGAGTCCGTAAATTGGTCCAGGTTCAGCATTAAGGGGGTCACTGGAGGAAATGTGGAGTCGTAGCGCGTTCTATTGCAATGACTCTAGGGAGGAAACCCCGGCCCGCGCCTCTGTCTGCACGATTTCTTCTCCTAGCGCCGCAACCCGTCCCCGCGCCGTCGTCCGCCTTATCGCCTCCAGCTGCCCCGCCAGCCCGTTCAGCCTCGCCTTCCCGAACCCGACCGGCGCGCGCTCCCACCGGATGGCCCTTAGCCCCACGCCGCCCACATGGTACGTCTCTAGGTAGTGGATCCACACGCCGATCGTCTCGGGGTGCGCGTCCCACGCCTTGATCGCGCGCTTGTGCACTTTGCGGTCGAAGTTCTCCTGCGATTTTTTGTGCGCGAAGGGCCCGCGGGGCACGGTCCACAGCGTGCGCTGTGTAGGGAGGTAAACGGGGCGAGACACGGGGATCGTGAGGGCGGACGCGGTGCGGACGGCGAGGTACGTGAAGAGGTTCAGAAGGTCTGGATGGTGAGAGCGGAAATGAAGGGTGGCTGCAGGGATGCCATGCGATTGTGGGTGATAGACGAGAGGAGGCAACCAAGCGTCCTCAGCCCAGATGCTGCCTTTGGTGTGTGCGGTGCCTTTCCTACAGACCGTGTTACTTATATTTCTCATGTATAGGGCTATAGACTCACGACGCAACACTCGTGCTGTATTGACGACTGCATCTCGTCGACCTGATGCACTGTCGACCAAGGGAGAAGAACATGTAGCTGTTACGTAAGCCCAGGAGTGACGCAACTTCTTGACACAGCCATTTTCTCTGATCACGGCAGGGGAGAAACCGCGACAGGAACCATCAATATATATTTTAATGTCATTTTGTGCAGTATCAGCAGCTATCAAAGCAGTCCAGGAATCCTTTAAGTCTCATCTGGTTAGGGACGAGGTGGGTACATGGTAGGTAGGCGGGGAAGGTACGGAAGGGGGTGGGGGAAGACGAAGTGGACAATATGTAGATCTTGTTAACGGAGTGGAACCTCAGTGGTCGCGGGACTTCCTATTCCGAGTCAGCGATGACGCCGCCAGACAACGTAGAAAAGACAGGAACAAACGCCGTCGTACAAGATCGCCAGGCGACGCACGCATTCCAAATGGCGTGTACATACGAGGGGCGGAAAGGCAAGAAATCGCACCACTCACCTGTATTCGCCCTCGGCAGCGATGCTTAACTCGTCGATCTCGCCCTGGGCGGCTTGGAGTGCCTCGGCTGCCGCTGCGTGGAACGCAAGTTGCGCTTTAGCCAGCTCGTTGAGGTTCTTGATCGGTTCGGGCTGCACAAAGGAACGTTTTACGATGGGTGGCGGACATGAAAGTACCCAGTCAGTCAGTAAGGTCAAACCAGCCAAAGAACGAAGACTTACGTTCTCGAGCACAGTCTTCATAAGTGTGATGGCGACCTCCGTCTTCTGCACCAAGTCATCCTCAGCATTCTCAACTTCGAGCCTGTGGCGGAGTGGGTGTTAAGTCAACAAGCGAGAAGGAGCAGGACAGACCGAGCTTGTTCCTGCTTGCCAGGATTCGCGTTTTTCAATCTAGGAAAGAAGATGTGAGTAAGTCCGTATGCGTTATGGTTAAAAAAAAGGGGGGGGCGGGTAGGCGGAACCCCTGGGCCTTACGTTTGCTTAGCGGCGTCAAGCTCGAGCCTGCTGGCGCGCACAGCCTGGCGTGCCTTGACCGCGACTGCTATACTCGAATTGAGCGTCGCTTGCCAAGGTTGCAGAAACGCTGCGCGAATGTGTGCATCCTGCGCGAGACGTGCGGTGCCGATCTAGCGGAAAAGCAGACGATAAAAATAACTATTGTTAGCGCCTGACCAAGGCCAATATTAGGAGGAGGCCAGACACACTTTCTCCTGTCCGCCAGCGTAATCGGCAAGTGCCTTTCCCAGACGGTCGTCGTTCCCGACGGAGGCTGCCCCTAAAAGAACATTCACGGTAAGCTGGGATGCGGGTTTGGTAAGGGGCGGTGGGGTACCTGCAGCGGCGGCCCGGGCGAGTGCGTGAGGAAGCGTCTTGTGAGGATGGTCCGGCTGGGAAGTCTGTTGAGGTAGGGGGAGATTGGTACCCTATGTGACTCAAGTCAGGACATGGTCAGGTGCTACCAAGAGAGAGAGAGCTCGGTACCTTTAAATTAGTGTTGGCAAAAGTCGTGAGCGTGTGTGAGATGTTGGACGAGAGCTCCTGGATAGATTCTTGTACTTGGGTTGGACTGCCAAACGTAAGTAGGTAGTCCCCGGGCATGCGCCTCGGACGCACTAATCGTATGTCTCAGTCTCATAAGCTTTGGCAATTCTACATGACATGGAATCAGCGTGGCTGAAACGTGTGTGATAAGAGAGCGCACACCTGAGAAGGCCAGTATGGACGTTTCTGAGGGCATCTACCCGTGCCTCGAGATCCTTGTACTCTGCGGAGGCGTGTTAACGGTGTACGAGCGGGCGTTAGGAGCGACGAACCTTGCGGAAGCTCGGTTATCTCTTCAGCAGAAACCTGCCCAAGACGTTCCCGCGTCGCCTGCACAGAGCTGTTGAACCCCTTCGCGATGCCTGCCACGTCGTCAAGATCAATGTCGAAAGCCGGCGTCAGATGCGCGCACCTTTGGCACTCTCGCCGAGCTTGAGGCCTGTGATTTTATGCGCGGATCAGCAATGGATAAGAGGTGTCCAGCCAAAGGCAGACCTGTGATGCTTGCTTGCAGCTTATTCCAACCGTCCATTGTGCGATATGTGAGTGATGGGCGAGACTGCTTGATGGTGTCGGCTTTGCGGTGCAATGTTTGGCCCTGTGGAACCCCTGTAGGCGCGTCTACTTACGCGTCCCTCATCGCGTTTCGTCGTTAATACTTTGACTACGATGGCAACCACTACAAGCATATACAATAAGCCGGGGTTTGACTTTTCGAACCAGACAAGGTGCGTATACTTGTATCGCATAAGACTATACGGCTTAATCTCTGCAGAAATACATTCCTGTCCTCCAAGGGCCTTCCTCTCCCAAAGGCTACCAGCACAGGCACCACCATTGTCGGCTGCTTATTCAAAGATGGGATTGTGCTTGGTGCCGACACTCGAGCCACGGCGGGACCTATTGTTGCGGATAAGAACTGCGAGAAGGTTCGCGATGGGCAAGGGATTGGGGCATTCATTGGCTAACGCAAGGGTAGATTCACTATTTGACAGAGTCGATCCGGTGCTGTGGTGCTGGTACTGCAGCAGACACGGAGTTCACGACGGCGCTGATCTCATCTAACCTCGAATTGCACGCACTCTCGACAGGGCGTAAGCCGCGGGTTGTGACTGCCATGACAATGTTGAAGCAGATGCTCTTCCGGTGGGCTGGTTTTCTGTCATGTCAGTGCCTGATGTTTGACATGATGGCAGATATCAAGGTCACATTGGTGCAGCGCTGGTGCTCGGAGGCGTAGACGCGACTGGACCGCACCTGTTCACCATTCACCCACACGGGTCAACAGACAAGCTGCCATACGTGACGATGGGGTCTGGATCGCTCGCGGCCATGGCAGTGTTTGAGTCGAAGTGGAAGCCTGAAATGACAGCAAGTGCTTTGTTCTGTCTTGGGTTATCGTGTGCTCACGATGCACCTGTTGGTAGCGGTCAGATGCTGTCGATCTGGTGGGAGAGGCGATATCGGCCGGTATATTCAACGATCTGGGATCTGGGTCCAACGTGGATGTGTGTGTGATCACTGGGCAGCATACGGAGATGTTGCGCAACCACATCAAACCCAACGAGCGGTATGTGTGAAGGCTTTGTGCGTGCACGACTAGGTGGCTAAACTGTGTTCAGGGTACACAAGGAGCGTAACTATAAATTTAGTCGGGGTACTACGGGATGGAAATCCGAGTCTATACGGAGCCTCATTACTGATGAGAAAATCACGCTGGTCGGTGGGGATGGCTCAGGCACAGCAGGAGAGGCTGATGCCATGGATACCAGTTAATAGTGTAGAAGCGACTGTTATTTTAGGGAAGTCTGAATGCGATGGTCAAGCCAAGCTGAAGAACTTGGCTGCAAACCTGTTGGTCTAGTTTGAAATTTGATGACAGGTTCGAAATTAGACTCGAGGGCACCCTAGTACACCTGCGTTAGCGTGAGGGATGACGCGTGACGGCTCCGGGATGGACGTGAATGTCCTAAGATATAGGATGTACTACACGTGGCTTTCCTTAGTTGGGAATGACACTCCACACCATGCGCCATGCTGACTCACCTTGTCTGTCGGTACCGGTGTAAGCGCCTCCACCACCGAGGAAGTCTCCCCACAATATACTGCGCACCGGGGCAAGACTCGACCCTGCCGCCACTCGGATCGAGTCCGTGGCACGTCGCTCGGAATACCCTGGGTTTCATAGGAACATTGGACAGCGCACGATCCTGTCTCGCTGCAGGTTTGATGATATCTGTGGTTGGCATGGTCTTTGATCCGTCCCGCTCAAGGGCTGTTTATCCTCCCTCCCGCACATGTTCCTGGGCTACATCCTGCGCGGTGCACTCGTTCCCATGCCGTCATGTGACGCTCCCTGGAAAATCGTCGAAGAGAAGCTGGAAATCGTGGAAGAGAAGCACACATTATATTATGAATCCGTAAAACTCAGTCGAGCAACATGATAATGTTCGCGATAGAACAACTGAATCGGCTGCCATCACCATTCAAAAGCGTAGATTCAGCCACAGGCACCATCTCGCCACGTCCGCCACAGTCGGGGCCCGGCGTCTCAGTTCTCTAATTCAAAATAGCACCCGTAATCAATCGCGACTTTTGACTGCTGGCTGCCAAGTCGTCCTGTAAACACTGCCAGCGCCGCCCGCATTTCACCTTTCTCCCTCTCCCCACCACCCGCCCACCCTGTCGCCCGCACAATGCTGAATCCGGAGGTGCCGCCTCCCGAGAGCCCGTTTATCCTCGTCTGTGCAACACCTCTCTCTTTCACTGATATCGAGCCTGATGTCGACGCTGAGCCAGGTCACGGGCGGGACGGGCTTCCTGGGCGCACATATCGTGCAGCAGCTGCTTGACGCGGGGTACAGAGTCCGATGGTGCGCCCCTCCCTCTCCCCATCTTTCTCCGCGGTTCACCTTCTCGACCTCTCACTCGCCTGCGCGACCATCCATCCTACGTATATCACTATCACAGCACAGCCAACCCTCTCAAATCACGCTTCCTCGAAGCCGCGCACCTCCACCTCGTGCGCGCGGGGCAACTGGAGGTCGTCCAGGTCCGCGATCTGGCCACGGAGAGCTTGGACCGCGCCTTGGTAGGTCAGTTGACATGTCATTGTTATGTCCTCGGGTATTATTCATCATGCCGTGTGCGGGTCCTTCGTTTATTCTCTCCCATTCGTGATCCATATCATGCCGGCTTTGCCCCGTCCAACCATTTCTAATCAACCACCGTCTTCCTAATGCTAACGCCAGCCCCAGGAATAACAGCTGTCATCCACACCGCGTTCCCTGCGCCCGGCTCGATGGAAGGTACCGAGCTTCTCTTGGTGCGTAGACGTCCAATACCACACACGCCTATGCTCACCCAATACACCCTGCTCCCGTGCTCCCTTTCCGCCCCCCTCCCCCACCCCACACTGTACCAACGGCCGCCGCATCGCATATACTCGACACACAAATGCGCCCAACTCCAACTGCACCTACACAACCCACCCAAACCCCCAGAACGCAACATCGTCAACCACGTCCCTCCTCCGCCAAGCGTACGAGCACGGCATCCGCAAGTTCGTCCTCACCAGCAGTTATTTGGCCATGGTAGGCGCTGGCGTTAGCGAGGGCGACGCTCAGGGCCAGGGGCAGGGTCAGCATCAGGGGCAGGGTCAGAGCGGACAGGGCCAGGCCAAACGTGGCGTGTGGACTGAGTATACGTTTAGCGACCAAGGTGGGCTGGTGTGTACAAGCATGTGGCGGCTTTTGATGACCTATCGCGCTTGCTGCGACAGACTGGACGCAAGCGAGCTATGACGCCGTGTTCAGCGGCTCGGACGACCCTGCGTGGGCATACGCGGCGGCGAAGACGCTTACAGAGGCGGCGGCGTGGGATTTCGCGGGCGCGCGGCCAGATTTCGACCTTGCCACCGGTGGGTACATATATCCAGAATCCACCATGCCATCTCATCTTAAAATCTTATTTTTTCCCCCGCGACGGGCAGTCCTGCCGACGCTCCTCCTGGGGCCCTTCGCGCCGGGCCACGCCATCCTCTCCACGTATGACCTCAGCACGAACGTGCTGCTCCACGCGATGCTCGCGTCGGGCGCGCCGCCGCACCCGGTGTGGCCCTACTTCGTGGACGTGCGGGACGCGGCAAGCGCACACGTGAAGGCGTTGGAAGCGCCGCGTTTGGGCCGCGAGCCCTGTGTCCGCTCACGCGCCACGGACCCGTCGCACTCGGAACCGGAATCGGAATCGGGATCGCGATCAGGGGCCGCGGGACAGGCATCCGGGGTGTCACCCGGATCACGACCCACGGACCTCCCCATCCCGCTTGCGTCCTCGAATCCGTCGCTCGTAGACTTAGGATCGACGCTCGAGAAGCTCGAGCTAAGCTACCGCTCCACACCCGGCACGCCCATGTCGGTGTCACATCCGAGTTATGATTATCCGAACAGCGGGACGACGGGCGGACCCGTCGACATAGCCTACGCTTATCCTGCCGGGTCCCTCTCCCCCGCCTCACCCTCGCCATCGGCGTCACATATACAGGCCCGTGCACCCCGCAAGCGCTTCGTGGCCGCGGGGACGTCCTTCACGTGGCCCGACGCCATCGCCCACCTCCGCGCCGCGCGCCCGGACCTCGCGCGCGCGCTCCCCGACGCGCAGACGTGTCTCCCGATGCCGGAGCGCGTCGCCGCGCTCGACGGGCGCTGGAGCGGCAGCGGCAGCGGCGCTGCGTTCGCGTGCGCAAGCGCGGGCGCGGGTGGGGGAGCGGCACATTCAGAACGTGGCGCGGCCGGCGACGGCTCGGACTCGGCGCACGTGGAGAGTGCGGGTTCGGAAACGGGTGGCCGTGAAGTTCCTGCGTGGGACGGCTTGGGGATGCGGTGGCGCGACTGGCGGGAGACCGTGGAGGATGCGGTGGCGGATCTGGAGCGCGTCGCTGCCAGTGGGAGGCTGGAGGAGAGTGGGTGGGAGGATTTGTTAGGGAGCGACGACTCTGGGGGGATGGCGACGCCGACCGTCTGTGAGACTGACGGTACGAGCAAGTGAAGTCGGAAGGCGAGGAAATAGCATCGTGGCAAGGAAGGAATAACACCGTGGCACGGAAGGAATAAATCACTCCAATATTTTTACATTCGGCTGTTCTTTGCATTGCATCCCGAGTCCGCATTTGTGTTGTGTTTGTGTTTGCCTTAAGTTGCTTTGTGTTTTGAATGCTCCATTGCTCTGCTTTGATTATATTCTATATATTTTTATGTACGTTCGCACATAGTCACATACATACCCTTGTTCACAATGAGAGAGTTGTCTGGAATAAACAGTACCATCGCAGCCGGGTGCGTGGGCGCATACCCCGCCCAGCACCTTGATGAAGAGCCTGACTCGGCCCGTGACTCATGCGCGGACTCTGGCGTATCATTGGTTGAGGGGCCTCTTACCCAATGAAAGGCTGTGTTGAGCTAATCCTCTTTAAGAACAAGGGTGTATCTTATTCCTAGATGTGACTCATGCCTGACTCACTACCCTATTTCTTTGTGACTCATTCTAGTCTATAGATAGTAGATACAATATAAAAGGGGGCCTTACTGCCCACCTTTCATCAGCCAATACAGTATCTTCTATCCAGCCAAGCCTGTGCACCAGTCCTACTAATCCCAGCTAGGGGGTTAGTAATCCTTAGCCTGTGCAACCAGCACAGCTGCTAACTCGAGCAAGTGTTAGTACAATCAGCCTTCTATCCAGCCAAGCCTGTGTGCCAGTCACAGCTGTTGGAACTACAATGTCATACGGTCCACATGGACCCACATACATGTTGGCTTATCCTTTTCTAACCCCGCTGTCCCTCCTTTCTTCAGTCATTCATGTCTATCTGAACGCCTGAGGTAAGAACACTCTACTCCACTTATCAGTTTACTTTACTTACGCTCCATTACCTGCACTGTAGCTAATCAGAGTGCAGGTAATAATAAAACAGTCGTTCATGTCCATCTGAACGCCTGAGCTAATCAGAGTGCAGATTCAACAGGTTATGGGCCAACCGTTGCACTACTAATACCCTCCCATAGCATCATCGTGCAAATTCAATCTGAGACCTCTTATTTTTGTCCCCAACGCGTGTAGCCACTCTATCCCGTCACAATCACATCCTTCATCCCTGAGAACTGGGCCCGCCCCAAGATGTCTAAGCTACTTCTAGGTGGCGAGAACTACGATTCCTGGGCTAGCAAGGCTAAAGTGCTTCTCGCTACCAGCGGACTCTGGAAGTATATCGACAAAAATGTTCTCTACTTCTCCCCCTGACACTCTTCCATCAAAGAAGGCACTATGGACTGCTAAAAACAATACCCTCATCTTCACCATCCAGCTGATGATGGACTCCTCCCTTCACCACGTCATCTCGAATTGCACCACCGCCGCCGCCACATGGAATTGAATTCACGAGTCATTCTCCACACTTGGCCCGATGCATCAAGTCTCTTTGCTAAAGCACGCCCTTGCCACACGTTTCTCTCCTGGCATCGATATAGACATGACCCTTCTCGCATTCGAACATGTGATGAAGGACATGTTCGCGGCTGGTCCCATCAAAGAGGATGATTGGATGATCATGATATGTCTAAATGCTCTCTCTCACGACTTCTACACTCCCATCCGCGAACAACTCAAAGGTTTACTCACCTCCACCAAGGATGGCATATCCTTCGATGGCCTCAAAGACCGCTTGCGGTTCGAGGCCTCCAAGGTCCGCCACGCGAACCACACTACTGCCGCTGAAGATGCTCTCACCGCTGTCGCATCTAAGAAGCCCTACAGAGTTATCTGCTCCAATTGCAACAAGCCCGGCCACTCGAAGGAGAAGTGCTGGAGCCCTGGTGGTGGTGATGAAGGTGGTGGTCCCTGTGCTCGTGCGAAGAAGGAGAACCCTGCCCTGGCTGCTGTTACCAACATTGTGGGGGAGCTGAAATGTGAAACTGCCAACATTGCCACCGCCAGGCACCCTGCGACCACGTCACGCCCTGTTTCGTTCTATCAACCTGATGACCACTTCTATGACACTGACTGGTCATTCGCATACATGGACAGAGAAGCCGCCTGCAGTGTCGACTGGGTAATGCACAAACATGACACTGCAATCCCAGAGCTCATCCTTGCCTCAACGGACCTCATCCCACATTTCCTCCACTCTGGTGCATCAATCCACTGCACACCATGCAAGAGTGACTTTACCCAGCTGAGCCCGATCGTTCCCCACCCCACAAAGGAATGAATGGATCTATTGCTCAAGCTGTCAGCATGGGTGACATTACAGTCAAAACACTAAACGGTCAATCCATCACCCTTCGAAAGGCCCTCTACGTCCCTGACACCTCCATCAAATTGATATTGGTCGGGAAGCTCGGAGACGACGACAACTACCTATCCGTCTTCTCCAAGAACCAGTGCCATGTCTATGACCAACAGAAGTGAGAGATACTCAGGGGGACGAGAACACCTGGTGGACTCTATTACATCCCTACTCCTCCTTCTGCTCAGTCCTACACTAATCTTGCCTGAGCACCCGCCAGCCTCGAAACCTGGCATAAGCGACTAGGCCATGTCAATTACCAGTCTATCATAAGTATGGCAAAGAAGGGCATGGTCACAGGTATGCCTACCGACCTCTCCTCCATACCACCGACTTGTGAACACTGCATCCTCGGCAAACAGGCCAAACAGCTGGTACCGAAAGTACACGAGAATAAGAGAGCTGAGGGGATACTTGTCAAGATTGGTTTTTAGGCGTTAATATCGTGTATTAGTGAACACAGCGAATGCCTGAATAACTTGTGCGAATAAGTATGCTGTTCGGCGAATAGGTTAACCAATGAATGTTCACAAGGTAAGAGGGTTGCCCGAATGGGGCTCACCCTATCTACAGTTGTAGCAAAATAGCCTGTGGCACTTGATGATGTAACATGCAAGGTCTCACGGAAGGGCTGTCTAAGTCTTGACAATCCCTTCGCCGGCGAAGGTGCTCCTTCGGAGCCCTTGGCCAACAGCACCGAAAATAGTTCGAAGGCTAAGGTTACGAAGATGAACTATGAGAACTCACCAGTGATGCCTAAGTCCTCTGCTGGTCGAAGATGGAAATCTCCAAGAGAAGGCTCAAGACGATGATCACAGCGAGGTCAAGTTTGCACAAGATGGACGACATATGATAATTGAAC
The DNA here is from genome assembly GCA_015179125.1 of Gautieria morchelliformis. Lineage (NCBI taxonomy): Eukaryota > Fungi > Basidiomycota > Agaricomycetes > Gomphales > Gomphaceae > Gautieria > Gautieria morchelliformis. The sequence continues at coordinate 33,302 of WHVA01000062.1, read as the reverse complement.
TGGGGAATATACATGCGAATGTAAACTACTTATATCGAATGCTCACAAGGTATTAGCGAATAGGAAAGAGGCCGTCGTGAGTCAGGGTTGGATAGGGGTGCGCAGTCATGATACTAAGTAGATGGAATAAACATACAATAGAGTGAGGGAAGAATGCGAACATGAAACGATGGAGAATAAAGGTGGCGAAGGCAATTATGGACAAAACCATGTCTTGGGACCCGCATACATGCTACCCTGCACGGACTCTTCGTCTACTGGGTTGATCCCACACGACCTATGGAAGGGAAGTCCTGCGAACACACTTTGGCCATACGAACGCCCAATGGGGTTGGATTAAGAAGATGATGGGGTTAATGATGAACCATCATGCCGGGTGAATGGTATCGATCGTATTTGATGGCGTGCCTGGTGGCGAAATGCGCGAGCAGCGAATAGCGGTTCGGAGAATGGGGCAAACAGCGAGTAGAGTGGAGGTAGAGGGAGAGTGGTCGGTGGGTGCGGCGAACTCTGGCGAAGATGCTAGGGAGTGACAAGAGGGAACATAGAGACAGTGGGGTAAGAGAAATAGACAGGTCATGACAGTACCCCCCTCCTAGCTTCGGAGTCCAACGACGCTGCGTCCTATGGTGGGGCGGAACCGTTAAAGACGTAATGGGTCCCCCGATGGGATCTCTGAAGCCTGGGCCCTGCGTAGCTGCGTGGCCCGTGCACGACTTCTTGTTTTGTTTAAAAACATGGCGCGGAACGGGGTTATGGGACCCAACTAAGCACCCCAGCCAAGTGTACTGCCCCTATGACGACACCTGGGTACTCAGTTCTCCTCGATCGGTCGCAGGTCGTGTCGAGGGTTAGGCCGGAGCTTTGGGGAGAGTCGCGAGGGGATGTGGAGCAGTGGTTGGTCGATGCAGCAGGAGTTCAAGTGAGTACTGGCCTTTTTTATTATTATTAGCTTTCGTTCGCTCAATGATGAGGTCTAGGAGGAGCTTCGGAAAATGCTGCAGGCCGAGGAGGTGGTCAACCAAACGTTCGAAAGACCGTCTGAAGTAGACGAGCTGGCGAAGGAGATCCAGAAAGCGAGGGTGTGGTTAGAAATTTCAGCATCGACGTTGGAACCGGTACCCGCAGAAGCGGATATTGATTCGACTCCGGCTCCGATTTTTACGCTGACGTCGAAGGGGTGCGAAGGAAGGGAGGTGACTAGGAAGGACCCGGAAGGTATAGTTTTCTCATGTATTCTTGTGACGACTATGCTAACTCGGTGATGCATTCGGTGAAGTCCCCTACTCTGATTCGCAGTCGGCCGGGGGTATGCTTGGGTCAGTGAAAGATGTAGAGCCTGTCACAGTGAGGTGACTGCGCATCTGCTTCGCTCCTGATGGGGAAGGTAAGAGGGCATGGATAGCGAGGGGTATGGTCAGGACGATGGCCAAGCATGATGCACAACCCTCGAGTACCCTTACTAGCCATAGAGGGGGGGTGAAGAGGTTGATGGGGAGCTCGGAGCATCTGACGAGGCGTCGGTTGCAGGCGTAGAATGAGTCGGAGGGAGTTGGGTAAGGATTGAGAGGAGATTAATTAAGGGAGTTGGATCTATAGGTAGAATATGAACAGAGTGTCGTTTTCTTGGGGTTTGGTAAACATCTAAGCCTTGGGTTTCTGGGGATACTTCGCATGAAATTCGGCGAGTCTGTGAGCAGAATTAGTAACATTCGAAGAGGGTTCCCAAGACATAGCGTCGGGAGTGTGTTCGTATCCCTTCCACTCCACTAGGTATTCCAATCGCTTCCGGTGAATGTGACTATCGAGGATCTTCGTGATCTTGTACTCGTCGGCAGAGTCAATTTCGATAGGAGGTGGGGGGTCTGCATGTCGACCTGGGATGGTGGATGTCGTGGCGGGTTCGAGAAGGGATACATGAAACACAGGGTGGATCTGGCGAAGGTCCAGTGGTAAGCCTAAGCGAAACGCATGAGAAGATATTTTAGCTGTGATAGGATATGGGCCAAGTCTTCGGTGGTCGAGTTTCTTCGAAGGTCGTTTTGTGCGGATATTTCGCGAATCGAGCCATACTCTGTCGCCGACCTGAAACTCAGGGATCGGAATGCGGCGACTGGTTGTGGCCGAAGTGTACTGGATAATTGATTTCTTGATTTGATCTCGAAGGTATTGGTGAAGGTCCTTGAGGTCTGCCGACTGGCGATAAGCGTCCTCGGAAGCGACCGAAGTGAGCGATACTTCGAGCTTTGGATGGAAACCCTTGTTGGCGAAGGGTCGCCGAATGGGCTGTGTTGTTGTAGGCGAATTCGGCGAGAGGTAAAAGGTTGACCCAATCGTCCTGCTGGTAGTTGATATAGACTCGGAGATACTGCTCAAGGATCTGGTTTACTCGTTTGGTCTGGCCATCTGTTTGGGGGTGGTAGGCTGTAGAAAGATTACCCCTGATGCCGAGGATTTCGCAGAGAGAGGTCCAGAATCGAGATGTGAAGTGCTTCCCTCGATCGGAGACGATGTTGCTGGGGCTACCGTGTTTAGCGAATATGTGGCGAAGGAAGAGCATGGTGACGTCTCCTGAATCGATGTCTGAGAATGTCGGAATGAACAGGGCCATCTTCGTTAGCCTGTCGACAATGACGAGGATCATATCGTGTCCATCCGACGGTGGGAGTCCCTCGATGAAGTCCATGGAGATCGAATCCCAAGGTCGTTGGCTGATGGGCAGAAAGTGAAGAGGACCAAAGGGTTTGTGATGAATGGATTTAGCGTGGCGACACTTGGAACAGGAGCCGATATAGTTGGTGACGAAGGTGGACATGTTCGGCCAATGGTACTGTCTCCGAATGTTCTTCATCGTTTTGCTGATCCCTGGGTGGCCTGCTAACTGATGATCATGCAGCGAGCGAAGGATGTCCAAGCGAATATCATTATGATCGGGGACATATGTTCACTGTTTGTACAACAGCGTTTTGCCATCCTCTCCAAGTGACCAAGGGTCTGGCTTTGCGTTCGGAAGGAGGACCCTCATCGACTGAGACTGAAGACGGGTGATGTGGGCTGAGGACGAGGGATCGGTCAACTGGCCCTGTTGGATGGATGTCAACAGTGATGCAGAGTCAAGGATGATGGCGCGAATGAGTTGCCCCGTTTTAAACATCGACTGGAAGTTGTGGGGATTCGCCAATGCGTAAGCACCATCCCCCCCTTTAGGGTACATGTCACCCCGACGGGTCAATGCATCCGGCTTTGTGCCAAGTCACCCAGCTCGGTAGCGAATGATGTAGTTAAACCCTGACAGGTGTTCGGACCATCGTACCTGTCGTTGGGTCAGCTGCTTTATAGTTGCGAAGTACTCAAGGTTCTTGTGGTCGGAGAGGACGAGGATGACGTGGGATGCCCCTTCAAGGTAGTTTCGCCATTGCTTGAAGGCACAAAAGATGGCGAGTAGCTTCTTGTCATAGATCTCATAGTTCATTTTGGCAGGTGCCATTCCTCGCGAATAGAAGGTGATCGGGTGGATATCACCATCGGAGGGGGTGATCTGGGAGATGATGGCGGCGATGGCGTAGTCAGAGGCGTCTGTCTCGATGACAATTGGGTTACTCGGGTCGAAGTGGATGAGGACTGGAGCCTGTGAGAACGCGGCCTTGAGTGCTTCGAAAGCCTCCTGCTGCTTCGCGTCCCAGGCAAATGGAGTATCCTTTCTGGTCAGGCGAGTGAGTGGCAGGACAATGTCTGAGAACGAAATGATGAATCTTCTGTAGAAGTTCGCAAAGCCTAGGAACGATTGGACTTTGCGAACGTTCGTCGGTACAGGCCACTTTGTGATTGCAGCTGTCTTTTCGATGTCCATAGAGACCCCAGCAGGAGAGATGACGAATCCGAGAAACTCAACCCAGTTTGAATGGAAGAGGCATTTCTCTGGCTTTATGAAGAGGTTATGCTTTTGAAGATGGGCGAGGACCATTCGGACATGTTCCAAGTGATCCTTCCTGTTCTTTGAGAAGATAAGGATGTCGTCGAGGTAGACTACAATGAAGATGTCAGCCATGTCCTGGAAGATATCATTCATGAAGTGCTGGAACGTCACTGGAGCATTTGTTAATCCGAACGGCATGACGAGGTATTCGAAGGACCCATATTGAGTTCGGAAGGCTGTCTTCCACTCTTGGCCAGAGGCGATCCGAACATTATTGAACCCGACGTGAAGGTCGAATTTCATATAGACGTTCGCGCTTTTGAGTTGGTCAATAAGAATCGGAATCAGTGGGATAGGGTACTTGTTTTTTTGTGTGATACGATTCAACCCTCGATAGTCCACACACATTCGCAGTGTACCATCCTTCTTCTTTGCGAACACAACAGGGGCGCCACCAGGTGATTGGGAGGAGCGAATAAATCCCTTGCCAAGCATGTTGTCGAGATATTCGCGGAGCGCTTCTAATGCGCTGTTTGAGAGTGGGTATATGGGACCGTGAGGTGGTGTGCCATCATTCTCGATCTTGATGGTGTGATCGTAGGAGCGATGTGGGGGCAGGTCTTTGGCTTTAGCATGCGAAAAGATATCGAAGAAGTCATGGTACTCCTCTGGTACCACAGCCCTGAACATCTCTAACTTGTCCTTCGGTAGGGGTTTCTCATGGAGGAGTGTAGTCGGGGCTGGGTTGTTGCCTACAGCGCGAAGCGAAGTTGGTTCAGGGATGGTAGGATGCATGTTCAACATGAAGGTTTCTTCTTCGCCGAGTTTTATGATTAGCTCAAAGGTGGACGCACTGATTAGGCTTATATGCGGTGTTACCCTTTTTGTCGAAGGTGAGTCGGGGGGCGAAGAATGGAATAGGAGGTAGTCATCGGTCAGTAATTCTGTGCATGGTGCACAAGGGCGAGAATGACTGGAAACGGGCTCTGTTTTTGGTCGAATAGGTTCGGTTTCTATTATGCGTTCTTTTGTGACTGAAAATGGACGGATGAGATTGTTAGGAAGCGATATCGAGGACTCAGAGGAGTGATTCTCGATCGGCTTGGTTGAGAGAAGTAAGGGTTCACCATCCACGTCGAACGTCTGTTCGTAACCAGAAAGATTTGGAATAGGAGTGGGCGAAGAAGCGACGTCCGGTAGAAAGACCGGGATCTGGGGAGGTGGTCCAATCGCCACGTTCGGGACGTAACCCAAGGATGGCGGGGACAAATGTGAACCAGGAACTGGTGGTGGCGAAGCCATCGACACGGTGTGAAGTTCGGGGATACTGTCGAAGATAGCCCGCGGGGAAATCATCGTACAGGCCATGGCGACCGTCATACGTGGAAGCATAGAATCGGGGTTGGAAGGAAAGGTGATTTCGAGGGAGCCCCAATCGATAGTGGGTTTCGTAGAGCGAAGCCACGGAAGTCCAAGAACGATCGCGGCCGAAGGGTGTAACTTTGTGACAAGTAGCGAAATGTCCTGCGAAGAGGAGTCGCTGAAAGTGAGACTAGTATCTAGGTATTTGTGAATGAAACCAGCAGTGGCTGGCTTCCCATCGAAAAGCGAGAGAGTGATCGGTGAATGGAGCGATGTACATATGAAACCAGGACGGGAGGAAAAGGAGCTATCAATGAAATTGGAAGTGGCGCCAGAGTCGATGAGGGTAGGGATTGAGCTAGAGAGACCGGGAAGGTGTACATGGATGATGAAGGACGAATCGGAATGAGAGCTAATAGAGGCGAATAAGCACGTTGGTGGTACAGAGTTGATAGGGCTGTTATTCGGAGGGATAAAACAGGTATGGGTAGGAGTTGTGGAAAATGAGTCAGAGTCTAATGAGAGAGAAGGCCCAGGTCCACCAAGTAGGGCAGAAAGCTGTGTGAAAGATTGGTACAGGGAAGGGCAACCCATGAAGGGGTAAGGCTGTCCGCGAATAAACAAGGCTCAGGCCCACCAGGTGAAGCAGGAATCTGTAGAGAGGGGTGTTTTTTAAAAAGGGAGTTGTCCCATGAAGGGGAATAGGGCAGGCCCGCCGAGTGGGATGGGAGTCTGAGAAAATGTTTGGTGCGGGGGAAGGCGACCTTCGAAACGGTAAGGCTGTCCCGCGAATAGATGTGGTGTGGGGTGCGTGTAAAAGAAACAGGTGATGAATGGGCCCTTCGCCGGCGAAGGTGCTCACCGAAAATAGTTCGAAGGCTAAGGTAACGAAGGTGAACTATGAGAACTCACCAGTGATGCCTAAGTCCTCTGCTGGTCGAAGATGGAAATCTCCAAGAGAAGGCTCAAGACGATGATCACAGCGAGGTCAAGTTTGCACAAGATGGACGACGTATGATAATTGAACTGGGGAATATACATGCGAATGTAAACTACTTATATCGAATGCTCACAAGGTATTAGCGAATAGGAAAGAGGCCGTCGCAAGTCAGGGTCGGATAGGGGTGCGCAGTCATGATACTAAGTAGATGGAATAAACATACAATAGAGTGAGGGAAGAATGCGAACATGAAACGACGGAGAATAAAGGTGGCGAAGGCAATTATGGACAAAACCATGTCTTGGGACCCGCATACATGCTACCCTGCACGGACTCTTCGTCTACTGGGTTGATCCCGCACGACCTATGGAAGGGATGTCCTGCGAACACACTTTGGCCATACGAACACCCAATGGGGTTGGATTAAGAAGATGATGGGGTTAATGATGAACCATCATGCCGGGTGAATGGTATTGATCGTATTTGATGGCGTGCCTGGTGGCGAAATGCGCGAGCAGCGAATAGCGGTTCGGAGAATGGGGCAAACAGCGAGTAGAGTGGAGGTAGTGTCGTTTAGTGCTAGGAATATTATTTAAGACAATATGATTTAATCTCTCAATTATGAGATAAATCGAGTAAGGCTTGAAGTTGACAGGAATATCTGCACACGCAATAAATGTGTGTGTCTTATGAATTATGTCGACTGGAAGTTCTACTACTGTGTGAGGGGTGAGATGAAGTGTGATTTCACTGCTAGTTAATTGTACATGGAGCTAGGTATTTATTAGTTATTGATGGTGCTTGGCGGTTAAGGAATTAGTGGTGCAATGCTAAGGGACTGATGGAATGGGGTGAGCGGCACATGGACAACGATAGGAGTGTCGACGCGCGCTATATAAGTTGGGCTTGGAGATGGAGCGTAAAACAGGATGAGGAAACAGATGTTTGGTGATGGATAGGGGGCATAGTCTGGGTATAGGCAGGGTCGGCTCGACGCGTTGCGTCCCTTGATTGGGTCACGTGACTGATGGAATGTGCGTGATTTGGGATGGGCTCGGTGGTCTTGGATAGGGTTCCTTGGGTGTTATAGGTCGTGGTAACACGTGTTATGTGTCCTTGTGATGTCAGGGGAGTCGGGGACTGTGATCGGGTCGGGTCGAGTGGGCATATGATGGTCCGGCGGTCTCGGGTACGAGTGCCGTAATGTGTATGCTCAGAGAGGGATTATCGATGTGTCGGTTGTGATGTGAGCTCGTGTTTGTTGTAATTAATATGTTAATATTGTGTTTTTCAATACTTTCAACACTCCCCCTCAAGCTTGACGCATTCCGAGGATCCCGAGGATGTGGAGATGCTTGCGAGCTGGCAGTGGCTTGGTGAGGACATCAGCTGGATTCTCAAGTGATTTGATGTATCGAAAGTTGATATTTCCAGCCGTAATTTGTTCTTTAGTGTAATGGTAATGAATATCGATGTGTTTCGTCCTGCTGTTGTTGACGCTGTCGTTCGAGAACGCGATGGCGGATTGGTTGTCGGTGAAGATAGGGATGGGGGTAAATTCGTGTCTGAAGTCCCTCCCTAGCCTGATGAGCCATATCCCTTCGGCTGAGGCGAATGACCCTGCCACTACCTCTGATTCCATCGTCGATCAGCTGACACTGATCTGTTTCTTTGATGCCCAGCATATGGGTGCCCCGTTGTATGTGAATACCATCCAGTAGTCGACCTCCTGTCATCTTTATCCCCTGTGAAGTCTGTGTCCGTGTATCCTGCCAGGTTATGTGCGAATCCCATGGCCCCTTCCCCTTCCCTGAGGTATGTTATACCGTACTCTTTGGTGTTCAATAGGTATCGTAGGATTCTCTTGGCTGCTTCCCAGTGAGTGATGTTGGGCTTAGATGAGAACTGTGCGCATCTATTGACCGCGTAGGCTATGTCTGGTCGAGTTGCCACTGCACAGTAGTTCAAGCTCCCGATTATCGATGCGTATGCGTAGTCGATGATTTCTGATGTGGAGGTGGAGACTCGTAGTTCGATGTTTGGGTCCATTGGGGAATTCACTGTACGTCCGGATGTTATTTCGAATCGTTTGGCGATGGTGTTAATGAATGCTGGTTGGGAGATATGTATGGTGCCGTGTTCTCGATTCCTGATGATCTGGATACCGAGTAGTCATGTTGGATCTCCCAAGTCCTGTATGTCAAAGCTCCCCCTGATGTCTCTGATCATCCTCTCCCTTGCAGTCAATGAATTCGATGCAAGGAGTCCATCATCCACATACCATCCTGCAATCTCGATGTTGTCTCCTTCCCCAAATCTGAGGAATATCGTCCTATCCACCTCTCCTGCTTTGAATCCCAATTTCTCCATCTGTTCTCTCAGTGTCCCATGCTGTAAGGGCAACCCTGGCTGGTTGTGGAGATCACACTACCACACAACTGATTGACAAGGGGAAATCCAAAGAGAAAAGTCTAAGGACCCCCAATGTCAGCGAGCCCGTATTATACTACGCTGCGCAGCCAGGGACAACACTTGGCACCCGCCATCAACCCTGCATCTCCCTGACCACCCTGACCCTTGATCAACCCTTGATGCCACCTATTACGCGAGTCGCTTGATTTCCGACACTGTTCTGAGAGTGGAAGTCGGAAATTGGAGTGGAACTGGCAAGGTGAACAGAACTGGTGAAAGTTCTCCCAGAAGCGGAATCATTTCCGAAAGCGGAGGCGGAGATGGAATCGGAACCGGAAGCGGAGTCGGAAATGGAGTCGGAACTGGGTGTGGTGTCGGAACTGGAAATGGAAAACAGGGTGTCCCCTGACACATGCCATACTCTCCCCAATTGTTTGAGTCCATATATTCCTTTATTCAATTTGTAGACCAAATTTTCTTCTCCCTGCTTGACGAATCCCTCCGGCTGTCGCATGTATATGGTGTCGTCGAGCTTTCCATTCAGGTAAGCTCCCTTCACGTCGATGTGTCGTAATTCTAGATTGTATTTGGTTGCGAGAGCGAGGATAAGTCGAATTGAGGTGAGTCGAATGATGGGGGAATATGTTTCTTGGAAGTCGACTCCTGGGACTTGTGAGTATCCCTGTGCAACGAATCTCGCCTTGAACTTATCCACCTCTACTAGGTTGTCCCTCTTTACTCTGAACGTCCATCTACTCCCTACGACGTTTGTCCCTTCTGGCCTTTTGGTTAGTTCCCATGTTTTGTATCCCATCAGTAGGTCGTATTCATCCTGACATGCCTTCCTCCACTTCTCTGCGTCCCTCGACTTCATCGCCTCTCTGTAACTTTCCGGTTCATCCTCTGCCAATACTACGAATGCTGTCTCCGTTTCTTCAAGTGTCATTCTTCCTCGTGCCATCGCTGCTACCTCTGTGAATAATGCTGTGTGTCGTTTTCCCTTCCCGTAATCAGTGTTTGATGGATTCATCCATGGTCCCTTCAAGAAGTCCTTCGGTGCCGTTTCCTCACTTCCTTCTCTTCCTGTGTCCCCCTCTGACTGTTCTGTTGATTCTTCCCTCTCGTTGTTTTCTGTTTCTGTTCTTTCCTCCTCCTCTCGTTGTTTTGTCACGATCCTCTCGACCTCTTCCGCTTCAATCTCCTCCTCTTCCTCCGGGCTTAGATCGATGAGTGGTGGGATGTTATTGTCGTCATTGTCTCCTGCTGGATCATTTCTGGATTGCGATGGTGTGGAAAATGATGGTAGCTTTCCGTCAAGTACCCATAGGTAGGGATCGTCGTCCTCCTCTTCCACATGTAGAGTAGTGTGTTCGACGTGTTTTAGTTCGTCGAATACTACATCTCTAGACTTCATCAGTGTCTGAGTTCATGGTATCCACACCTTGTAAGATTTGGAGTTGTCAAAATATCCCACAAAAATTCCTTTGATCGCTTTATAGTCTCCCTTCTTCCTTGTGGCTTTTGGGACTAGTGCCCAACACCTGGATCCGTATGTTCGCAGCCAATCGAGTCTGGGCCTAGTCTTCCAAAAGGCCTCGTAAGGTGACTTGTTGATTTTCGTGTGTAGTATGCGGTTCTTGACGAAGTTGACGGTGTGTACGCCGGATACCCAGAATCGTTTGCTGAGTTCTGCGTCGTTCTGTAGGGTGAGGGCTCCTTCCTGTAGAGTCCTGTTTTACCTCTCGGCGATACCATTGTGTTCTGGTGTGTGAGGAGTCGTAGTTTCATGAACAATTCCAAGCTCACTGCATATACTTTTGAATTCCTTCCTGGTGTATTCTCCCCCGTTGTCCATCCTTATCCTCCTCACTTCTGCTTTCCTTTGTGTCCTTAACCATGCAATATACTCCTTGAATGATTTCGTGACAGTTGTACATTCCTTGTTCTTCAGAAAGTCGATCTGTGCGTATCGAGTGGCGTGATCAATCCATGTGATGAAATATTTGTATCCTCCAACTGATGTTTTGAATGGTCCACATAGGTCTGATGATACGATGTCTTCGAACTTCTCTGGTGTGTCCTCGATGTTTTTGAATGGTGAACGCGTCTGTTTTCCGAAAGGGCAGTTGGTGCATATGTTCAACTCCTCTTCACTACTGATATTCGGTAAACCGACGCCTGTCTGTTGTTTCCACATTTTCTGAATTGTTGACGTGGCAGTGTGTGCTAGTCTGTGATGCCATAGTGTCAATTGATTCGGTTTATCAGAGTAGAGAGCCTTCTCTGGTTCAGGTTTCATTGATGGTTGAGCCATGTATGCATACAAGTTATCGATCCTCGTTCCTTGAGCTAAGATTTCGTCCCCCATCAGTAGGTATGTGTCGTCCTTGCTGAACATGACGTCCACGTTCGCGTTGGTCATCTTGGCTATGGAGAGCAAGTTGGCGTTGAGCCTTGGAACATATATGACGTCGATCAGTGTGAGGGCTAGAGGTGGTAGGTGCAGGTGAGCGTCGCTTTGTAGTGTTATTCTGATGGTTCCCCTCTGATCGGCTCTGAAGGAGTCTCCGCTGGCTGTTTCGATGGAAATCGGTGGTGTGGGATGCATTTCGTTGAATAAATCGACGTTGCCGCATAGGTGACTGGTGGCCCCGGAATCGACTAGCCAGATGTGTACGTTGTCCTTTATGGCTGATAATGCCATGGAATCTGTCGATAGGATTATGTCACTGGCCTCGGGGTCTGCTTTCATCTCCTCGTGTGCCATCATAACGATGTCTTTCTTCGGTACGTTGGCGAATTGCGCTGAATCATTGTTGGTGTTCGGTTGGTGTTGCTGAGGTGGTGTCAGTCTGTTGTTTTCGAATCTGTTGGGTCCGTTGTATCCCCCTCCCTGTGAGTTCCCTCCTCCCATCATGTTCCCTCCGTGTGCGTTGTTGTATCTCCTCCATGGTTCGTGTATTGCTAGTCCCCCTCCTGGTGCGTGACATCTCGATGCTGAGTGGTTCGGTTTGCCACAGTTGTTGCAGGAGAAGTTGTGTCCTCCTGATTGTTGGATCGGGGGTCGATTCTGTTGTGTGTTGTAGCTGTTGAATGTCGGTCGAGTCGGTGAGTTGTTGAAATGTCTGGGTTGTTGAGTCTGTGCCACAAATGCTGTGGCAGCTTGTGTTGACACCTCGACGGCTCCTAGGTCAGCTTCGTGGGCTTCCAATTTCTCTTCAATTTCATCTGGATCTCTAGTAATCATACGTATGGTTTGTGCGATAGGTCTCCATGATTCAGGTACGTTCCTGAGTAGGGTGGCACAGTGTGTGGAGTCGGCAATGGGGTCGCCCTTTTTTGCCAATTGATTCCTGTATTCTTTCATAGTAGTAATATACTCCGAGACCGACTGTCCCTCTGTCATGTGATAGTTCTCGTACCTTGTCCTAATGATACTGATTTTGCTTGGGTCGGTTGATTTGAATTTCCTAATCAGTATGTTCCATGCCTCGGCACATAAATCCGTTTCGTCGATGGCTGTCTGTAATTCTGGTGATATACATAGAAGGATTTGACTATACGCAACGTTATTCCTGTCATCCCATTCGTCTTGTAGTTGTGTGAGTGGGGTGTTGCCGATCATGTCGATTCCGGCGACAACTGTGATGCGTGGGTCAGTGTCGGTAGGGTAAGTGTCCGTACCGATGATGGTTTTGTAAATCCCTCTGTCCCTCGCTGTTGCCAGTAGTTCCCTCTTCCATGAAATCCAGTTATTCTTGTTGAGTTTCGGTTTTATGTCTCGGAATTTGTGTACGTCGTGTTTTGGTGGTGATTGGGTGGTCGTGGGTGCCTGTGCCATCGTGAGTAGAGTCTGAGACTCTTAATCTGTTGTTTAGTGCTAGGAATATTATTTAAGACAATATTATTTAATCTCTCAATTATGAGATAAATGGAGTAAGGCTTGAAGTTGACAGGAATATCTGCACACGCAATAAATGTGTGTGTCTTATGAATTATGTCGACTGGAAGTTCTACTACTGTGTGAGGGGTGAGACGAAGTGTGATTTCACTGCTAGTTAATTGTACATGGAGCTAGGTATTTATTAGTTATTGATGGTGCTTGGCGGTTAAGGAATTAGTGGTGCAATGCTAAGGGACTGATGGAATGGGGTGAGTGGTGCATGGACAACGATAGGAGTGTTGACACGCGCTATCTAAGTTGGGCTTGGAGATGGAGCGTAAAACAGGATGAGGAAACAGATGTTTGGTGATGGATAGGGGGCATAGTCTGGGTATAGGCAGGGTCAGCTCGACGCGTTGCGTCCCTTGATTGGGTCACGTGACTGATGGAATGTGCGTGATTCGGGATGGGCTCGGTGGTCTTGGATAGGGTTCCTTGGGTGTTATAGGTCATGGTAACATGTGTTATGTGTCCTTGTGACGTCGGGGGAGTCGGGGACTGTGATCGGGTTGGGTCGAGTGGGCATATGATGGTCCGGTGGTCTCGGGTATGAGTGCCGTAATGTGTATGCTCAGAGAGGGATTATCGATGTGTCGGTTGTGATGTGAGCTCATGTTTGTTGTAATTAATATGTTAATATTGTGTTTTTCAATACTTTCAACAGGTAGAGGGAGAGTGGTCAGTGGGTGCGGTGAACTCTGGCGAAGATGCTAGGGAGTGATGAGAGGGAACATAGAGACAGTGGGGTAAGAGAAATAGACAGGTCATGACAATACTCAACACTGTCTTTTCTGATATCACCGGGCCTGAGGATGTACCTGCCGGTGGAAAGGTTTATGTCTTAAACTTCATAGATGATCACTCCAGACACACTTGGTCCTACCTACTTGCGAAAAAGAGTGATGCCCTTACCGCCTTCACCGACTGGCTGTCCCTTGTAGAACGCCAAGCCAATGGCCCCGTCAGAAGATTTATTACTGACAATGGTGGGGAGTACACATCTAAACTATATGAGAGATACCTCCACAGCCATGGCGTCCAACACCTATCAATGGCACCATACACTTCTGCTGAAAATGGTATAGTTGAACGAAGCCACCATACCCTTATGTCAAGGATGCGATCGATTAGATCTGACATGAACATACCTCCAAGTCTGTGGGGGAGTGCATGATGACTGCCATTTATCTTAAAAACCACACACCCACAAAAGCGCTAAACGACATGACCCCATATGAAGCATGGACAGGACACAAACCTGACCTATCGCACCTATGGGAAATCAGCTGCAGAGCCTTTGTGCTCATCCAAAACCGACATGTCGCAAAAATATATAACCGCTCGACTGAATGCATCCTAGTAGGCTACTTGCCGAACTCAAAAGCTTATAGGTGCTACAACTGTACAACCGGACAAATCATTACCACACGCAACGTCTCCTTCACTGAATTGCAAGACATCCAACTGCACCCACTACATCCTGGTCTCGTAGTCGGAGACGAAAAGGTGACGAGCGACGATGTCAATGAGGACTACAAGCTTGCACCGTGCGGCGTCTCAGGAGGTGAGGACATCAGGGCGACAATTAGAGGGGGAGCACCTTATGATCAGGTCGAGGAGGTTGAGGTTGATCGAACCACACCGGATGTCCAGATTGAGGAGGTTGAGATCGAACCCAACATACCTGTTCACCTGAAAACTGACAACCTTGCCCCTGCCAATGCACCTCGTCGATCATCACGCACCCTCAAGCCATCCACCGCTGGTGCGGCCATGCGAAACCTTCCATACACTAGCCGTACTGAGCACACCGTCACTGAGATCACCTCTGCCAGCACCGCTGCACGACTTGCCTGTTCTGCCAATAGAAACACCGACTTTGAGGCTCACTTCATTGAAGACATGGCCCTAGCAGGTATTGTGCATGATGAGGAAGACCCCACGTCCTTCACCGAAGCGCTCAAGGGCCCAAATGGTCCAATCTGGCAACAAGGCATGGACTCTGAGCTGCGTTCCATGAAGAATCACCATGTCTGGGACCTCGTACCTTGCAGCTCAGTCCCTGTTGGAAAATGGGTAATAAAAGCAAAACTGTCTGCCATATCAAGCACGACGAATCTGGCAGGATGGCTAAGCTTAAGGTTTGCATTGTCGCAAAGGGTTTCACCCAAATAGCTGGACAGGACTACCACGATACCTTCTCACCCATTTCCCACCTTGAATCATTCCGCATCATACTTTCCCTCGCCACCACCCTCAATTGGGAGTTGTGACAGCTTGATGTCAAAACCGCCTACCTCCACCCTAACCTCGATGAAGAGATCTACATGGAGCAGGCTGAAGGGAGTGTTGTTGAAGGAATGGAGAATCATGTCTGCCGGTTACGGAAGGGTCTCTACGGGCTGAAACAATCAGGCCGCCAGTGGAATAAAACACTGCACAAAGCCATGGTCTCACAAGGCTTCACTCGTAACCCAGTCGACCACTGCGTATACAGCTGCTCCACCGACCTCAGGAAATCCATTGTTGTAATACACACTGATGACATGGCCGCTGCCGCCAGCAGCAACTCTGAGCTCGACTCAATCATACATGATCTTTGTTCCGACATAGATATCACCGACCTGGGTGACATCTGACGGATGCTCAGCATTGAGATCTCCCGCAACCGGAATGCAAGAACCATATCCCTAAGCCAATCCGCATATATTGAGTGCATCGTGAAATGCTTCAATCTCGAGACGGCTTACCCTGTATGGACTCCCCTCAGTGCCACTACCAAAGATCTCTCCCCAGATCAGTCACCTACGTCCCCTGGTGAGATCGCTGTGATGTCTAGAGTATTGTACCGCACTGCCATAGGGTCCATGATGTATGCGTCTATGTGCACCCGACCCAACATCACATTCTCCATCAATCGCCTCTTGCAGTTCACCATGAATCCCAGGGAACCACACTGGAGCCCCGTGAAGCATGTTCTCACGTACCTGAATGCTACCTGCACCCACCACCTCACTCTCGGCGGTGCTTTCCCACACATCACCCTGACAGGCTCTGCTGACTCCGATCATGCCTCTGACATGGACTGTAGGAGATCCGTGTCAGGCTACGCCTTTTTCCTCGGTGTCGGCGCTATCACTTGGAGCTCCAAAAAGCAAATGTCTGTGATGACGTCAAATTGTGAAGCCGAGTACTCATCAGCCTGTCATGCATTGAAAGAGGTGGTCTGGCTTCGAAACCTACTGGAGCTCCTGGGTCACAAGCAGGATGCCCCCACTCACATCCAAAGTGATAACATGGGCACTGTATCCATCATCAAAGATCCCTCCTACCATGCACGGTTGAAACACTTTGACGTCCAGCACCACTACGTTCATGAACACGTCTATGAAGGGGACGTTGATTTCTATCATGTACCTACATTACCCGCACTGTAGCTAATCAGAGTGCAGGTAATAATAAAACAGTCATTCATGTCCATCTGAACACCTGAGCTAATCAGAGTGCAGATTCAACAACAGCTGCTAATCCCAGCTAGGGGGTTAGTAATCCAAAGCCTGTGCAACTAGCACAGCTACTAACTCGAGCAAGTGTTAGTAAAATCAGCCAATACATCATCATCATCTATCCATGTACCTTGTGTGACTTACCAAGCTTGCACAGCTTACTAAGCTGCTAACCCTAGCTAGGGTTATTACACTTACTTAGTGTATTAATTCTCAGTTAAGTATTTGCTTTTCTACTTATCCACCCAGACTAACACTCTAGGTGAAATTCTGCAGGGAGCGTAAGTAAAGTAAACTGATAAGTGGAGTAGAGTGTTCTTACCTCAGGCATTCAGATGGACATGAACGACTGAGGAAAGGAGGGACAGCGGGGTTAGAAAATGATAAGCCGACACATATGTGGGTCTATGTGGACCATATGACATCGTAGTTCCAACACCCCCCCTCGATGTAAAGATGGGAACAGTAGGAAAGGAATAGGAGCGATAGGAAAGGAATAGGGTGTAGTAGACAGGAATTATAGGCAGTAGGTATGGACTTGTTGCTCAAAAGAATAGACTAGAAATTAATTCACTCTCTCAGTGAATTTAGTTGTCACTGTAAATATATTATACACTACCTAGAAATTAATTCACTACAGAGGATTTCTAGGTCAATAAATCGAAAGAACACTAGACTAATTTACTTGCCTCTCTCAGTGAATTTAGTTGTCACTGAGAGAGGGGGAAATCTGTCTCACTGCATGTACTACTACCCGGCACTTTAGCGCCCAAGAGCTCGCGCGTCGAAGTCATTTCAGACTCCGCTGGGTGCAGCCGCTTGTAAAAGTAGAAATAACAAAATGAAATGGAGAGGTAGGGAGTGACTGGAAAACTTCGAAAATAATCAAAGAAATGGATGCATGGTACAAGAACAATGTGAGAAGAGATTGAAAAAATCATACAACAAATTGAATATATTATGCTTGATTTTGGTGCAGGAGCATAAATGCACCCAACATAGGGAAATGGGAGAGGAGAGTAAGGGTTTGAGTGGATGCTGAGGAGTTTCATCAGTTTGTTGTGGGCGGGTCTAGGTAAGGCCTTCGTGAGGATGTCGGCGATCATGTTAGAGTGAGCCTGACAATCGATTTCCTTGTCAATTAGCTCTCCAATACCCGAGATGAACTGATCAGTGACTTTCCTGTTCAGTGACTTTCACAAGTCACTTCTTAAACCCTTGTCACTCGTTTATTGCAGTGCATTGATGTTAATCGGTCAGTCCACTTACAAACTCTCCTGTGAAGCCATTCCTATCTTTTTGGAATACTTGGACCCCGATAGTCGTCCTTGAACCTACAGACTAATAGTTTGTTATTCATTATGCCAGTAGTGTTTAATATTCTTGCAGTTTCGTATACGACACGTTCTGATAGACCAAAGTGTTAGTTCTGACACCAAAGTCTTGAAGGGTTCCAAAACAGTCGCTCTTTCTCAGCTTCAGTAAGACGTCCGGTGGCATCGAGGATACCAGAAAGGTCTTTCTGTTCGTTGGGCTTGGCTGCGGCAGAGGGTCTGGGTCGAGCGTTAGCACGTGGTGTGGAAGATGGTTCAGAAGAGGAAGGGGGACAAATAGAGGTTGTAATCTGCTTTTCGCCTTGGCGCTCCCAGTAGCGATTGTTGATGTGAAGAGCCTGATGTTTGAGATCGTCGAGGCTTTCGGGACGTTCGTAGGAGAGCATGTGGTTTTTGATGCACTTGGTGAGGCAGTTGTAGAAAGTGTCATAAAGGGCAGCATCATTCCACTTGACGTAAGAGGACAACTCAGCGAATGTGGTCATGTGGCGATTAACACGATGGGTGTTGAGCATCTTGAGCCTGCGAATAGCTTGCTCGGAAACCTGGATGATGTTGGCCTGACCGAAAAGACGGTTAAGTTCGTCAACAAAGATAAGCCAGTTGCTCTGAATGGGAGGTTCTGGGACCTGAATGAGAAAAGGTTGCCACCAGATCAAGGCAATGTCGCTGAGGTAGGATGCTGCATAGGAGACTCGCTGTCGCTCTGCTGGAACTTTCGGGGTTTGTTGTTGAAGACCATAATACAACTAGCGATGAATGTTTGGAGAAGGCAAGGTTCCTTTCCTGTGAATTTGTCAGGTTTCGCAGCATCGGAATCACCATCAGGGGTGGCCTGAGGGCAGGTGAAAGGAAAGGGATAATAGAGATTCCAGGGGAACCCTGGTTGCGGCCAAGGCCCTCCACCAGGAGGTGGAGGTGGGCCAGGAGGTCCGGGGGGCCCGATCGGAGGTACTCGGAAATGGGGAAATGGTGGCCCAAAAGGTGGTGGAGGAGAAGGTGCAGGCATGCCAGGTGAGGCAGGAATCTGTGCTGGAAGCTTCTGTGGGGGAGGTTGTCCCGTGAAGGGGTGAGGTTGTCCCACGAATGGAAGAGGCGCAGGCCCGCCAGGTGGGGCAGGAATCTGGGCTGGAGGTTGTTGCAGGGGAGGTTGTCCCGTGAAAGGGTGAAGTTGTCCTGCGAATGGAAAAGGCGCAGGCCTGCCTGGTGGGGCAGGAATCTGGGCTGGAGGTTGGTACAGGGGAGGTTGTCCTGCCAAGGGGTGAGGTTGCCCTGCGAATGGAGGTGGGGCACCCCCAAATGGCACAGCATTCGGATCATAATAGGGCACACAACCAACAGGATAGCCAAGGTTTTGTTCAGGTGCAGGGTCAGCATGATGTCCCTGGTCCACTAAAGGCGCCTGGGGAGGGAGATTCTGTTGGGAACCGACTCGAGTCTGGTCACTATGTACCGAACAGTGAGGACTGTGAAGAGCCTGCGAATAGTGCGAAGAGGCATGTGAGTGATGTGAATGAGATGAAGAATTGTGCGAAGCAGGCGTGTGAGCCTGAGATTCCGCTTGTACAGTTTTGGTGTGCCTAGAATTGGGAGGAGGTGTAGGCTGGGGATTAGGACGGCGCTGGGCGTAGTGCACGTCGAGAAATGGATTTGGAGTATGACTAGGTGAAGCGGGTGACAAGTGGGGTCATGCGAAGGCCGATTGTAATCGGGGTCCTGAAGCACCGACAATCCCAGGGAGCCTAGAAGGATAAGGTTCTTGAAAAGTGCTAGGGTTCTGTGGGCGACCACTGGGCGAATTAGGGGCCAATAAGGAGCGTAAAGAATTGGCACTGGGCCTGTGACTGGATATGGGAGTACTGGCCAAAAGTGGATGCTGAGGGGAGAAGTGCTGTTCGCCTGGAGTCAGCTGCTGTTGAACGTTGAAGTGAGGTGGTGATGTGTCTTCGGGGACCGGGTGGTGTGGTGTAGGCCGAGATGCAGACATGGCGACGAGGCGGGAGAAAGGGATGATGTCTTCTGTGGGGTTTTGCGAAGGGAATGAGGTGGAAGCTGTTCGCCTCTGGAGTGGTGCTGGGGTAGGAACTGGGCCTGTCGAGCGAGTTCTATGGACAACAGGGTTTTCTTGTTGTGTAGACGACATGGAAAATAGGGGAATGCTTTGACTGTAGTTTGTTAGTTGAATTATACTGTCAAGATTGGTTTTTAGGCATTAATATCGTGTATTAGTGAACACAGCAAATGCCCGAATAACTTGTGCGAATAAGTATGCCGTGTGGCGAAGAGGGTGAACCAATAAATGTTCACAAGATAAGAGGGCTGCCCGAACGGAGCTCGCCCTATCTACAGTCGTAGCGAAAGAGCCTGTGGCACTTGACAATGTAATGTACAAGGTGTCACGGAAGGGTTGTCTAAGTAGCGACAATCCCTTCACCGACAGCACAGATAATAGTTTGAAGGCTAAGGTAACGAAGATGAAGTATGAGAGCTCACCAGTGATGCCTAAGTCTTCTTCTGGTCGAAGATAGAAATCTACAGGAGAAGGCTCAAGATGATAGTCACAGCGAGGTCAAGTTTGCACAAGATGGACATATGATAATTGAACTGGGGAATATACATGCGAATGTGAACTACTTATATCAAATGCTTGTATGGTATCAGCGAATAGGAAAGAGGCCGTCATGAGTCAGGGTTGGATAGGGGTGCGCAGTCATGATACAAAATAGATGAAATAAACATACAATAGAGTGAGGGAGGAGGGCGGACATGAAATGACGGAGAGTAAAGGTGGCGAAGGCACCTATGTACAAAACCATGTCTTGGGACCCGCATATACACCACCCTGCACGGACTCTTTGTCTACTGGGTTGATCCCACATGAGGGTTGATCCCACATGACCTACCGGTAGGACGTCCCGCGAACGTATCCTGGCCATATGAACACCTAAAGGGGTTGGATCTAGAAGCTGATGGAGCCAGTGATGAGCCATCATGCCGAGTAGGGGATGTCGATCGTGTTTGATGGCATGCCTGCTGGCGAATGATGTGAGTAGTGAATGATTGTTCGGTGAAATGCAGCGAAGGGCGAATAGAATGATCATCGAAGAGCTGTGGCCCAAGGGGAGGGCGAAGCCACGTGAACGTAGAGGTGGACTGGGGAACTGGATAATAGGGCTAACTGGGTACAGGAAACGAACAAGTTACGCCATCCAAGCGAAGGAGCATCCGACGGGGTTTGATCCAGGAAGGTAAAGGGATCCGTGATGGACCATCGAGCCAGGGAGAAGGCATTGATCAAGTACAGATAGCACTGCTACGTGCGAATGATATGAAAGCAAATAAACGTTCGGCAAATTCGGTGAGGAGCGAACAGGGAGAATAAAGAAGTGGAGTGTCAAGGTTACTGGGTATACAAAATGGACGGGTCATGACACACTGGTGAGTTTTTGTACTTCACCTTCATTACCCTTCGTACTATTATCTGCGCTGTTGGCGAAGGGCTCCGAAGGAGCACCTTTGCCAGCGAAAGGATTCTTGCTACTTAAACAACTTTTCCGTGACACCTTGCACATTACATCAGCAAGTGCCACAGGTACTTCGCTACGACTGTAGATAGGGCGGGCTCCATTTGGGCAGCCCTCTTATCTTCTGAACATATATTGGTTCACCTTATTTGCCGAACGGCACACTTCTTCACACAAGCTATTCGGGCATTCGCTGTGTTCACTAATACATAATATTAACACCTAAAAACCAATCTCGACAAGGGGCGGAAATTCAGGTAAAGCTCTTCCATGAAGATGCCATTAATCTGACGCCCAGATGGGCTCGTTAACGGGGTTGTCAGTAAGGAAGGGCTCGAAATAATCAAGAGGCGTTCCTTGAAGAAGGACAGAATGTAGTTCACTTTCACAGAACCATCTTGGAAAGCTTGAGGTTTGGCATGGAAATTCAACGTGCACTGGAAAAGGAAACCTCGGAGTTTCTTTGGGTCCGAACCGTCAAATTGGTTGGGTTCCTGAAGTTTTGCCTTTGAATCAGATCGGTCTCCTCCACCGAGTCCATTGTCGGTAAGCTTTTCCAAAGCCACGAGCATACGGTGCTCACCCTGTTCCTCGCCGTCTGCCTCTGCATTCGGGTTGGGGTTCGTTCTCAGGGCCTTTGCATCAGGATTGGAGTTGTGCTCAGAACCGGAGTCGTCGTCACCACCATCATCACCACCACCAGGGTTACTAGGGTCGGGGGACTCACCGTGGGGATCTTAGGGAACCTCACTGATATGTCCATGACCAGCACCAATAACTTGGCATCGAGACGAGTTCAAAGATGGAGGGGGGTTGTCCTAGCGGTGATGGAATGAGGGGTTTTGTCAGGGGACACCCTGTTTTCCATTCCCAGTTCCAACTCCAGTTCCGACTCCAGTTCCGACTCCAGTTCCGACTCCAGTTCCGACTCCAGTTCCGACTCCATTTCCGACTCCATTTCCGACTCCATTTCCGACTCCATTTCCGACTCCACTTCCAGTTCCGATCCAATGTCCGACTTCCACTCTCGGAACAGTGTCGGAAATCAAGCGGCTCACGTAATAGGTGGCATCAAGGGTCGATCAAGGGTCAGGGAGGTCAGGAGGATGCAGGGTTGATGGCGGGTGCCAAGTGTTTTCCCTGGCTACGCAGCATAGTATAATATGGGCTCGCTGACATTGGGTGTCCTTAGACTTTTCTCTTTGGATTTCCCCTTGTCAGTTGTGTGGTAGTGTGATCTCCACAACTAGCCAGGGTTGCCCTTACAGGTTTTCAGGGTGGTTGGAAGCACTTTGTGTGCGGCAGGCCTCTATGGTCGGGGTAATGCGGCTGCTTCAGGCACGGGTGTAAGATCTAGTGATAGGCATATCGAACAACTGTGTGTGGAGAGTTCTGATATACTGTTAAGAATGTAAGTCATACTTAAGACTCAACCCGAGGGCTGAGCCGAGGTTCGGTAATGGGGGGCTTGGCTTCAACTTCGTAGGTTGCACCCACTACAGTGTTCCACCCTAATTTTGGGAAACAGATTCAGGAACAGATTCGGCTTCAAGCTGAGGTTTGGAAATGAGATTTAGGCAGAGAAGCAGAGAGATATGAGGATCTAAGTCAATATCAGAACTGAGGATTTAGCGTACATGATGGGGGGTTTATACACTAATGGTAAGGAACGGAAAGAGGGCATCAATGCCTGTATCAGGCAGGAAGAAGGGTAGATGGATGATCATCAGAAATGGAACAGGATTATCTAGGAAAGGAAATTGTCAAGATTGGTTTTTAAGCGTTAATATCATGTATTAGTGAATACAGCGAATTCCCAAATAACTTGTGCAAGGAGATGTGCCATTTGGCAAATAAGGTGAACCAATAAATGTTCAGAAGATCAGAGGGCTGCCCAAACAGAGCTCGCCCTATCTACAGTCGTAGCGAAATAGCCCGTGGCACTTGACGATGTAACGTGCAAGGTGTCATGGAAAGGCTGTTGAAGTAGCAACAATCCTTTCACCGGTGAAGGTGCTCCTTCGGAGCCCTTCGCCGACAGCGCAGATAATAATACAAAGACTAAGGTAATGAAGGTGAAGTATGAAAACTCACCAGTGGTGCTTAAGTCCTCCTCTCCTCGAAGGTAGCAATCTACAGGAGAGGGCTCAAGACAATGATCACAGTGAGGTCAAGTTTTGCACAAGATAGACATATGATAATTGAACTGGAGAATATACATGCGAATGTAAACTACTTATACCAAATGCTCATATGATATCAGCAACTAGGAAAGAGGCTGTCATGAGTCAGGGTTGGGTAGGGGTGCGCAGTCAGGATACAGAATAGATGAAACACGTATACAATAGAAAGAGGGAGGAGTGCGAACATGAAATGACGGGGAGGAAAGAGGGTGAAGGTACCTATGTACGAAAACACACCTCGCGACCTGCATACACATTGCCCTGCATGGACTCTTCATCGGCTGGGTCGATCCCACATGATCTATGGGTAGGACGTCCCGCGAATGCATCCTGGCCATATGAACACCTAAAGGGGTTGGGTCGGGAAGATGATGGGGCCAGTGATGAACCATCACACCGGGTAGAGGATGTTGATCGTGTTTGATGGCGTACCTGCTGGCAAATGATGCAAGCAGTGAATGGTTGTTCGGCGAATGTGGCGAAGGGTGAATGGAGTGATCATAGAGGAGGTGTAGTCGGAGGGTAGGGCAAAGCCGAGCGATCACGGAGGAGGAGTTGTGGAAGGTAAAACAGGGGTAGCTGGGTGCAATAAATCTTCAAGTTGTGACAATCCGGCCATAGGAACATCCAAAGGGGGTTGCGCCAAGGAGGTGATAGGACCAGTGATGAACCATCAAGTGGGGTGAATGACGTAGATCATGCTTTGATGGCATGGCTATGGTGAATGACGCGAGTAGCGAAAATCGTTCAGTGAACTCAGCGAAGGGCCATCGGAGTGAACATAGAGGTGGAGTGATGAAGCAGAGGACAGAGCTACTGGGCATAGGAAATAAACACCTCATGACACTTAAGTCCTCTTCTGGTCTAAGGTAGTAGTCTATAGAAGAGGGCTCAAAACGATAGTCACAGTGAGGTCAAGTTTTGCACAAGATAGATGTATGATAATTGAACTGCAGAATATACATGTGAATGTAAACTACTTATACCAAATGCCCATATGATCTTAGCAAATAGGAAAGAGGCCGTCATGAGTCAGGGTTGGATATGGGTGCGCAGTCGGGATACAAATAGATGAAACACATATACAATGGAGAAGGGGAGGAGTGTGAATGTGAAACAATGGGGGGAGAGAGGATAAAGGTACCTATGTAAGAAAACACGCCTTGAGACCTGCATACATGTTACCCTGCATGGACTCTTTGTCTGCTGGGTTGATCCCACACGATCTATGGGTAGGATGCCCCATGAATGCATTCCGGCCATAGGAACACCCACAGGGGTTGAGTCAGGAAGATGATGGGGCCAGGGATGAACCATCACGCCAGGTAAAGGATGTTAGATCGTGTTTGATGGTGTGCCTACTGGCAAATGATGCGAGTAGCGAATGGTCCTTCAGTGAATTCAGTGAAGAGTGGATGGTACCAACATAGAGGTGGAATGATGGAAAGGAAAATGGGGATAGCTGGGTACAATAAATAAACGAGTCATGACACCACCATCCTCACACCAAACATTTGCATGTCAAAGGACATTGGGTTCATGAGCTCGTTGATCACGGTGATGTCAACATCACTTATGTTCGGTCCACTGAGAACATTGCGGACATCTTCACGAAGTCTCTGCTGCTGGCGCAGCACAAGTTTCTGATTCTTAAATTAGGCATGTTGTGATTTTTCCTGTTTTGGAACCCGTTGAACTAAACGTAAAACTGTGGTGTTAAACACAATTCTAAAGTTCAATCAGAGATTTGACTTTACAAGCACACGCAAGCTTCAAAACTATTTTAACGGAGAACCCAATTAAGAAATTATACTCCGGTGAACAATCAGAATCAGGATTGGTACAGGAAGTGTAGCAATAGAGATTTAACTGAACACGTGTAGTTCTCAGATTGTGCAATACTTTGTGAGGTCAAAGAATGTTATTAGGCATCCAAGGGTCCAGATACTTTAAGGGGGAAAGCTACCTAGAGTCTTAGGACCGCGGGTCGAGTGAATTAAAGACAACAATAATCCCCAAGACGTGAAAAGATAGTTCTGCGCTTGAACTCTTCCTCAGTTCAAGTATGTCACTATTCTCGTGGCTTTTCTGGTTTTCCAACTCAACAAACGTAGGATATTAACTCACTTACCCTGAGTTAGGTCATTATCTGCAGTGCGTTGATTGATCAAGAAAGATCAATTACTCAAAAGGCTATTAACCCACTTCACTCAGAGTTACATAAGTTAATAAACTATTGCGTGAATTGAATAACTAATAACCAAGTCTATTAGATCACTGCTCAGAGTGGCGTCTAATCGTACAGGATTACTAATCAGTTACTCTTAGTAATGTTGCTGTTCGCAGCGCGATTATTCAGAGCCTGCTGCAATTAAAATAGAGCACTCTTGTACTTCTCAGAGCCAATCAGAGTTGCTGCAATCTTAGACTGTAGCCAATTCAGTGAGCCAGTACTTCAGTACAAGGCTGTGTTGAAGTCACACTTCAGTTACTCAAGGTCTGAGCGGTTTGGGTGAAAGATGATTGATTGCTTCACTGCTAAAACTGCAGGCTATTTATACTGCATCTATCTAGCTTATGTAACTACTGATAGGAACCTTGTAGAGGCTTCTACTACTGTGAAGAACCTTGTGGAAGCTTAGAGAAGCTTCAGGAAAGGTTTGGAAACTATTGGAAGGCTGTGGAGGGTTCTATTGCTATATTGGGTTAAAGTCACAGCTCTGTGACAGTAAAGCTAAGAGTATGTAAGAAACTCCCATGCTCATGTGATTATCATGTGATGAAGGAAAGTCATGTGACTTCAAGCTGGATTGAGGTCATGTGACTGTGTCATGTGATTGTCAGGTGACCGTAGATAATCAAGTGACTTTGAGGTCAGGTGATTGTCAGGTGACTGCAGATAATCAGGTGACTTTGAGGTCAGGTGATTGTCAGGTGACTGTGGATGATCAGGTGACTTTGAGTGAGGTCATGTGATAGTCATGTGACCGTGGGGGATTCTTAGCTAAACTATCAAGAGATTGTTGTACCTTGTGGACCCAATGTGAGTGTAGCATAGAAATATTAATACAACCTTTCTTGAGGACATTTGAAACTAATTAACTACCTAGTAAATGTTCATAAATAGGTAGCTACTTTGTGGATGATCCCTAACATTTCCCCTCCTGTATCCCACCATATTTCTTTTGATTTGTTTTCACTCGGGGGGTCTGTTGAACTACCATCGCTCAACCATTAGTCACCTTACACCTTGTGGTCACTCGTGGTTCCCCAATTTCAAGCTCCTATCAAATGCCTTAGTTACAGTAGCTACAGTCTCTGTATATTTTTCTGAGAATATTTTTCTGAGACCTCACAAGTCGAGAGATATATCTTTTATCCTTTACTATCATCTACCGCCAACATATGATAACAACATTATTGTGTCAGAGTTGCTCAAGGACTCCATTATGGAGGACCTGCATGCCCCATGAGTCATTCATAGAGGGGGAGGGTGTAAATAACCTATGTACATAGAGCTTATCTACTGCCAGTGGGCCCCTTAGGGACCCACTGTACAGTTCATGCGTGGGAACTGTCTGGCGGTTCCCATTCACATCTTACCTTACACTGTCACTATGTAGCATTCAGAATACCACACCTTGGTCAAGTTCTGTCTGCCCTTGTGACACAATGACATTATGGTGTACTCAGATACAATTGAGGAACACATGGAACATTGCCGCCTTGCAATGCGCCTACTGCGCGAAGCTAAAATCTATTTAGCCGGCATGCACAAACTTCAGTTTTTCGCTAGACAACTGGACGTACTAGGGCATGTCATAGATGACAAAGGTATCATCATGGATCCCCACAAAGTAGACCAAATCGCGAACTGGAAGACACCCACAAAAAAGCGCTTCTAGCTCAACTCGTGGGCATCGCCAGTTATCTCTCAGATAACTGCCCTGGGCTACGGCTCAGCAGCTTGGTACTGAGTATGCTCACTGGCATGACTAGGGTTTGGAGGTGGGGCCCTACAGAACAACGAGCATTTGAGGAAATTAAATCCTCCATACAGAAGTACCGGGACTTACATCGATTACCGATCAACTACAAGGCCGATCCCGTTGAGAACCCAGTGAGTCTAACATCTTTACATCGCCAAAGCCGATTCCCCTGCCGAAACTAGTGGGCGCCCTGGGATCTGACGACTCCGTTCGGCTGCAAATCCTGTGTGTGTACATGTCCAAAGTTTGCATTGTTGCAATCAATTATAGAGTGATCAATTATAGAGTGATTGACAATTGTACTGGATCAATGCGCAGTGAGAACCGCAAAAATTTTCCTTTTGTTTTGTGGGTGGACCTTACGCTCCACCCCCTAAATTGTTTGTGGTGGACCTTAAGCTTTGACCATTGACACCCGTTATGTAATTCCTATACAACCACTCACAGCCCTGGCCAGTTGATTCCACACAATCGCAAGCACATCCAACTCTGTCGCTCTCCCAAAACTTCTCCCAACCTTCCAGTCCACTGATCACCCCTCCCCAGACAGCTACCTCTATGCAGTCATGCCAGCATCGACACCATCTCCCACCCTTAATCTACAGGAAATTGTTTTGCTTCGTGGCCCTGCAGCGGAATGGCTTAGAGGCCAAATGCCCGAGTACCTCAACCTCGACATGAAACATGGCACCCAAGCTGGATATTCTCAGCGCAAGGCGACTGAATTTATTGAACACTTTGGCCTTGGCTTACAGCGCCAGGATGATGGTCGCACACACGATCCCCTAGAAGGCCTGTCGCTTCGCACAGGTCCAGCCACGGCAGGTGCACTGCAAGAGGTCAATTCCTTTCGCTTCCTCACTTTGACGAGCAATTTGTCTAATACCTGTTTGTGCCAAGACAGGCAATTACACGGTGGTTCCTTAACAATGCAAAGACTCACCGTGCAAAGAATACCAAAATCACCCCATCACTGATCTCGTTTGCCCCACTGACCAAGAAGACCCATGCCAAATCTCTCTTCGCTCGGGCGCATTCCAGCGAGCTCAAGAACCGTATGAACACGAAAGTGTGCGCCCTTGAGCTGCCAACACAGAACAATCTTGCTTTTTGGTATGAAGCCTTGAATGAGCTTTGGGATGCAGAAACCCCTGAAGAACAAGCTGAATGGTACCATCAGGCCGAACAGCAAAATAACCAGGTTTTGGGTGAAGCATCTGCTGCAGAAATTGTAGGGGAACGGCTGTTCAACCAGCCCTAGTCTTTTCCTTTTGTCTTGACAACATGTAAAAACACATTTGAAGAATTAACAGTATCTGTATGCTGTTAATATAACTGGGGAAAGGCTTTTCAAACATTCCTCTAGTTATCTTATATTTTTCCTTATTTTTCCAAAGTCTCCATGGCTCAAACTACCATTTTTCTGTCATTACAGAGTTGTGGATCCTCTAGCACCCACAACTCTCTTCCGGGCGCTCTATTTCAAACTCCGCCGGGCACCTCGGCGGTGGCCGCATTTTCGGACTTATGGTCACCCAAGCACCCACAAGTCCGGCAGGATGGCTCCCTCAGTATTTCCAGCTGAGTCCCAAACAGTTGCTATATGCAGCCATAGCAACTGTGCAGCCTGTTTGGCTTCACCAAACAATGGGGATCATGGTCAGTCATGACAACTAGGCTGTACCAGGCTATGCTCAGCTGTGCTAAGCAGTGCTCTTAGTAATTATGGCTACAGAGCCCTAATTGGCTCAGAACTGCTTACTCAGTAGGGATGCACACCGTCCGTATTACGGCCACGGCCATATAATGTACGGCGGGTTGACGGATACAGCAGACCATATGCCGTCCATATGGTCAAGACCTCTCCCCTCTGACGGTACGGTACGGCACCGTACCGGCCGTATTACGGTTGACGGCAATACTATACGGTGGGGCTATTGGAAGATCGGTTAGTGACCGATCCGCGTAGACTATGACATTGTATTATATTAGTATGCTCGCCTATGCGGCCTACACAGGTAGCTGCGCTTTATGTCAGCCTATGCAGACTAATTAGGCATGCCCGATGTGTACCTGCCAGCAGTAGCGCCCGTCAGGCGCTGTGTTTTTGGCTCGGCTAACACGTTTTCGGCGTTTACCAATGCATGCCGTATACATACCGTACATACCGTACACGGCCATATTTGTACGGTATATACGGTGTCAAACCGTACCATATACCATACCGTCGGCACAGCACACCGAGCCTTGACAGTACGGGTGCCGTGGCCGTAATACGGCACCGTACAGCCGTGGATGTACGGCACGGTGTGCATCCCTATTACTCAGCTTCTGAGTGCCAAATACATGGTTATCTGGAGATACAGCCTCAATGACTCAACCAATCCAGGCACAACTTGGTGAGTCAGGAGTACATGACTCAGCCAAGCTGTGCTATGGCACATGACCCTTTTCAGTGAGTCATTCCTGACAAATCAAGCTCTGATTGGTAGGAAGCATGGTAGAGTCCCCTGGAAACAGCCAGTTTCTTCCAACCCTTTCTTCCATCTTCCACAAGCTTCTTCCCCCATTCCATTAATAGATAGAAGGTTCTACCTGCTTACTAAGCTCTTGTACATTACAATATAAAAGGAGGCCCTTTGCCTGCCCTTTGAGAAATCAATCAACCCATCTTCTATCCTACACAGCTTGTGTGACTTGCACGTCTTACCTAAGTTCCTAACCCAAACTAGAATACTACTCTTGCTTAGAGTAACTATTCTTAGTTAAGTAGTTGCTTTACTGCTTAGCCACTTAGCCTAACGCGCTGGGTGAAACTCTACAGAGTGAGGTTGGCAATCGATTTTCTTGTCAATTAGCACTCCAATACCTGAGACGAGCTGTTCAGTTGATTTTCCTGTTCAGTGACTTTCACAAGTCAAGTCAAGTTGTGCGCGAAAGCCACTTCACATTACTCTCTCGTTATTGCAGTGCATTGACGTTGGTCAACCCAATCCACTTACAAACTCTCCTGCAGAGCCTATTCCCTCTTTATTAAAAGGAATACTCTTGGACCCCGATAGTGTCCTTGAACCTACACACTCTTTTAGTTTATTGTTCAGTGCAGCTAAGAAACGCATTGCCTTCCAGCTGTAATAACTTGGACTAGTTATTACACTGATTGCAACCAAGGTACAAATATTAAATTATTTCTGGAGTTGTGCTGCTGCATTGAACTGGTATTCTACTAGTCGTGTAAACGACACGTTCTGATAGACAGAGGTGTTAGCAATAACACCAAAGTCTTGAAGGGTTCCAAAACAGGGAACAGCATAAACTGAAGCCACTGTCCTAGTCAACCACACTACATAGGGTGTATACACACTACATAACAATTACACTATATGAAAGCGGCTCGGTGGGAGGTTGTGGGCGCGCTGACAAATAATATTACGTAAAAGTTATGTCAGCGGCGAGCGGCGCAGCCGCGAGCAATGAACGCTGCGCAGCAGCGTCCGCGGTCACGTGACCCATTCGCGCGTGGTCCGTGCACGACACGCGCGCGGGGTATATAAAGGCAGTTCGGTAGGGTGGAACACCAGGAATCTACCCGACCGGCAATTCCTCTCTCTGTTGTCTGCTCTCTGCTCTGTCTGCTGTGTCTGTGCTGCCTGCTCTCTGTGGTGTCTCCTCATTTAGCTGGCTGGCTGTCTATTGCTTTGCTTGGCTGGCTTTCTATTGGTAGGTAATATCTCTTTTTTAATGCATTGCCATGTATTTTATTTTATTTGTGTTTGTAATTTTATTCATTCCAATTTTTTTTTTTTTTTTTGATCATATTGTATTGTCACATGTGCTTTATATTTTTGTGATTTTTTTCGAAAATAGATTTAAATAAAATCCCAACACTGTGCTGAAAAAAAGTATTTATATATATATATATTTCAGGTTTTTTTCGAAAATTGACATCAATAAGTTTCCTCTAAAATTAATGACAATAGGTTCTACTTTTAAATGTGTTTTGTTTTGTTGTTCTATTTACTGTAAAGCTGCCAGGCACTCCTTCTCTGGCTATACTGGTGGCTGGCTTACTATGGCTTTGGCTGGCCTCTGGGTTTCTCTGTCAGTCTCTGGGCTTCTCTGGCTTTGGCTGGGCATTAATAACAGCTTCTGCTTCAATGTACTGTACTTTTTTGACATTTTTTCGCAAATAGATATCAATAAATTATCCTGACTTTGTGAAAATTGACAACAGCTCCAGGTTAAATGTACAGTGCATTTTTTTGACATTTTTCGCAAAATAAATAATCCTAACTTTGCTAAAATTAATAACAGCTTCAGCTTACATGTACTGGACATTTTTGTGACATTTTTTCAAAAAATAGATAATCCTGACTTTGCTAAAATTAATGACAGCAGCTGCTTAAATATGGTTTCGCTACGCATGCTATACTTGAGGGGCATGCTACACACTATGCATGGGGACACGCACGCTATGCGTGGAGACATGCATGTTATGTGTGGAGACATGCATGTTATGCGTGGAGACATGCATGTTATGCGTGGGGACACGCAGGCTATGCTTGGGGACACGCATGTTATGTGTGGGGAGAAGCATGCTATGCATGGGGACACACACGCTATGCTTGGGGACACCCATGTTATGCGTGGAGGCACGCATGTTATGCATGGGGTCAAGATGCTATGCATGGGGATGTGCACACTATATGTGGGGACACACTATGCTTGGGGGACATGGTACAAACAAGGGACACACTACAGGGGAAAACACTACAAACAAGAGACATCCTACACATGCTATACTTGGGGGACATGCTACAAACAAAGGACATGCTATGCACACTATACTTGGGGGACATGTTATGCATTGGGGACACACTTTGCACACTATACTTGAGGGGGATGCTACACACACTATATGTAGGGACATGCTACACATGTGGACATGCTATGCATGGGGGACACACATGCTATAATTTCGGGACATGCTACACACAAAATACTTGAGGGACATGTTATGCATGTGGGACATGCCATGCACACTGTACTGCATGTGGGGACACACTACATATGGAGACATGCTACATGTGGAGACACACTATGCACACTATACTTGGGGACACACTACATGTGGGGACATGCCACATGTGAGGACATGCTACAGGTGAGGATGCAATACGTGTGAGGACAGATAAAGTGTGATTACACACTACAGGCAAGGACACACTACATGTGAGGACATGCTACATGTGAGGTAGGGGACATGAGACATGGGAGAAATGTGTAGAGTCATTACCTGTTATGTATCAGGTTTGGATCTAAAAGGACTGCAGCTGAACTTATATGTTGCACCCCCAACTATCATCCTAAGTATTTTGGAGATCTGAGATTGGAAGTTGGAAGAGGTTGAGTATTGTAACTGAAGTAGTAAGGGTTCAAGAATTGAGTTAAGTTGGATATGAGAAATCAAGTTGGAAGACGGAGGTCAGAGAGACAGAGGCCTTGCAGGTCTAAGAACTGGAGACAGTGCAAAGGGAGTCACATATCAAAGTCGATTATCTGATTGCTGAAACGAGGCACACATGACTGGGTTTTATACAAAGAGCTGAGACAACATGTCAGAAGGTAGAGGTAAGCAATTCCAGTGCAAGCAAAAGTAACTAGGATATATGGAGAAAGTAACTAATACGGAACAAGAGGAACTACAAGGGGGTGCCGGGTAGAACTAAGGACAATCAATAGGCAAAAGAACAAGGGGAATGTGGGTCTAATTGATAGTGGAACAAATGGATCTCCTGATGCTCCAGACTTGCTATGCTAAGGGTCAAGTAGGGAAGGATGGTGAATAGAGTCAAAAGGGGAAGTATGTGAATAGTAAAGAACAAGGGGATGAAAAGGTCAAAGTGTGGACGTTGCGGAATTGAGCCAGAGGAGGCATGGAGGTACCAGAGTTGGTCAAGCAGCATGGTCATAACATTACCTGCCTTGATGTGTTACTTAGAGCTACTTTCAATCAATAAGATGAGTTTTACTTATCTGAAAGAAGTTTTCTTATCCGAATATGTTTGACTTATCCCAAGTTTTATTTACCTAAGGCGTTTGACCTTGCTGATACGTTTGACCTTACCGAGGCGTTTGACTTGCACCCCCATGCGAAGCGCGGGTATCCACCTAGTCTAAGAGTTAAACGCGC